>CM024954.1:15769452-16043802 GCA_014282245.1 Rhododendron simsii
AAGGACTCCTCATGATGTAGAAGATGAACAATCGACCTTGCATGAGAGAGATTATGTAAGTATATAGATCCTAAAATCTCATCAAATCTTTCAAGGAACCAACGCACAAATGTTTCTATAGACCTTGCGAACTTTTTCTCTCTCTATAAACATTGTGGCTGCGCTCATCATGGATCTGGATGAACAACACGCTTTAAATAGACTTTCTGGCCAAGCTTATCGCATTCAAGCGATCTCCAAAGCTCGCTCGAGCCAAGTTTTGATACTTTTGGTTGCCTCAGAATTATGTCTATAACTGTAAGAATACGGAGAGTTGGCCGCGCTCATCATGGATGTGGATGAACAACGTGTTTTAAATAGACTTTCTGGCCTAGCTTATCTCATTCAAGCGATCTCCAAAGCTCGCGCGAGCTAGCCAAGTTTTGAAACTTTTTGTTGCCTCAGAATTATGTCTGTAACTGTAAGAATACGGAGAGTTGCATTTAGCGTTTTCGGGTGCCTACGAGCTGCTGTCACGAATCACGATGCACAATGCAATCCAGCAGCTGCCCGGACATAGAGAAGGATGCGACTGCTTCAGTGGGATTGAACTTGGGTAGGTTGCCTGAGAGGTTCCTTCAAGTCGCTTGAGCAATCTACTTAACCTTGCAACAGCTGATTTCCCTCAACGTTTTGATTTTTTTTTTTCAACGGCAAAAAAGAAATTTTATTAACTTTTGAAAAAGATACAAAGATTGATAGGACAATGTGATGTAGAACACGTGGAGGTCCAATTCTATAATCAGCTGGACCAAGCCAAGCCCCAGAAGCCCAAACGGTGTTTAATTTCAAATTACCGAATTTGGCAAAATTAATTCGGACAAACTCGAAATAGACCCAAACTTGGTCGGTTGACTTATTTTCACGCTCCGATCAATACTCATGAACTCTAAGTTGATAATTGATGGTGTTTTTTGGCCTAATTCCTTCGATTAGACCTTCAATTGCGTTATTTTGCCGTTTAAGAAAATATTTGTTTCATTAATAACTCTTAGACCATAATTTCTTTTAAGTTGATTCTTTTTAGGAAAGGCTTGTTTTTTTTTTCCCATTTTCAATTTTAGGAAAAGCCCCAAATTCTCGAACTTTTTATTTTCCAAGTTTATTTGTAGGAATTCTATGGTTTCAGCCTATATAAGGATTTATAATCTAGAGTTAATGCAGGTTTTTATCAATAATATTGCAGAGTTTCTTTCTTTCTTTCTTATGTGCAAGGTTTGCTCATTGCAACGAGTTGTTTATCTCGTTTGAACTAGTACGTTAACTAGTCTTTCGTAAATTCCGTTGCGTCACAATGAGAGAACGAAAAGTCCAATCTGAGACCCAAATCCTTGATTGGCAAGATACCAACCAAGAAAACACACAAAGGGAACAAAACCCTAACACCTAAAGGTCTAAAAGCCCAGATAATGTAGTTAAAATAAGTGGGACGCAGCCCAAACACCCAAGAGGCCTAAAAGCCCAAATAATACCAGTAAAACCCAAAACAGACAACAAACCCTGACTACAACTCTGTCGCCAACACCAAAAACCATCCAAAACCCACAACCACCACCCACTGCCCTACCATTAACCAGCCAGAAAGTCCCACCGGAACCACCGACCACAATCGTCGCCTCACAAGCTGTTAGGCCAAAAATCCGATCAAACCCAGGAAAAAGACCAGCGGAGACACACGAGCTTCTCCCCAGCCATGGAAACAACCTAACACTTAACGTTAAGCAAAACCGGCTGGCCCAACAGTACAACCGGCGACCGACAACCAAGAACGAGGAGAGAGAGCCAAGCAAGACAGCATCAGCAGTAAACACATTATTTTTTAGTTTGAAATTACCTTCTTAAAAAATAAATACTTAAAATTGGTTCTGAAACACACCCTAATACTTTTAGGCTTTTAGCAATAAAGACACAAGGTGAAGATAAACTTCTAGGGGAAAGGTCATCTTTTTCTCTCTCTAGACTCTCTCCCTTCTCTCTAAACCCTTGGTCTCCCTTCCTCTGCCGCCGCCTGGGGGTGATGAGCACCCAATATTGCAGATCTTTGGTGCGACTAGTCCCATTTAATGTTGTTTCGTCTTACGTTTATTTAACTTCTATAACGATATTGCACGTAAGGTGTGGTTTAGTAGTTTCAGGTAAAACGTGCAAATAAGGCGCGTTTGAAGGCCAAGGAATGCTCCGGAAGCTTCCAAGTACCCGAAGACCCTGTCGGCCCCCTAAAATCTGTCTAAGTATGGAAAAATGACTTTCTGAAAAAGTTTCGATTTTCGAGATGAAAAATGGCGGTAATTGATCCTTGAATTTTTCTAAGAGTAACTACAAAGTTACAAGGTTTTATTCGAAGAGCAAGGTCATGTTTTGAGCCATTTTCTCTTGAGAAAAATGTACAGTTTTCCATTTTGTACTAAAAGTGGGGGGATGACATTTTGATTTAAATGGAATCTTGAAATTCTGGTAATGCCATTGTTTCCAAATGGGGGATACTTTCTTATTTTCATTAAATAAATTAAAGTAAAGGAAAGGTAAAAGAAAGGTTTAAAATGTAGCCTTTACTTAAGTTTAGAGAATGAAAATAAGGTGCTGAGGAGCTGTGAAGTTGGTGAGAGCTGTTGCTGAAGCTGAAGCCTCAACCTGAAATCTGCAGTTTTGAAGAATGTTATCGATAACATTCCATTTGTTATCGATAACATTGGTCCCATTTTGGTCCAGAAGTTGTCCAGAAGCAAGGGTATCGATAACATTTTGTTGGAGTTATCGATAACAATCTTCTCCGGGGAATCATTTGAAGGATGTTATCGATACCTTTGTTTATGGTATCGATAACATTGGTCTCCAGCAGATATTTTTACTGCTTTTTGGACTTTCCATTTATAGAATACTTGCCACTTTTGGCAAGTTCAGGGATATTTTGTAGAGAGGAAAGACTGAGTTGTATAAATACTCCCCTCTCTCTCACTTTGCACTTATCCACTTTATGTCCTAGTTTTAGTTCTCTCTCTAGGAGAGATTTCCATTGTTGTTCTTAGATTCAAGCCTCAATACTTGTAAGTTTAATTCCTAGTTTGTTGTTTTCTCGTTCATTAATGTTGTAGCTACTAGTTGGATCTTCATATAAATTAAGTTTATTTCCATTTCTATCGGTTAATCATGTTTTCTTCCTTAAGCAAGCTTTCTAGTCTTTTCATTATGTTTGAGTAGTCTTTTAGGCTCGGCCATGGGGTGAATAACACCTCGTGACCTCGGTTAATCTTGCCTTTCTCAACATAAGACTTGAGGTTTGTTTGGAAATGTGCGTGGTTCGCCTTTTATGTAACAAAACTTGTCGATGTTAACCTCCGGTGATCATATGTTCGCTCATATGGTTTCGTGAGCTATGTCTCGCCTCGTGTTTGCCGAAAGAACCAAAGAATTTGCTCGCTTTCCAAACTATACTTCTAGTTCTTGACCTTGATATTTGGTTTGAATGCAAGTCTTGGCGTTGTTAATCTCCGGTGATCATGTGCTTGCTCACATGGTTCCGTGAGCGATGTCACGCCTTGTGTTTAGCTTGTTATTCAAACTCTATATCAAGTCTAACCATTTTCACCGCTAGACCTTCCGGTTGATAACCTATGCCGTGTGATTCAACCGTGTTTTCGTTGAGAAAAGTTGGATGACCTAAGTTACGGGCGTTAGTAACTCCATTGCCTTGCCGTTTTTAATTCTTAGTTAAAACTCATTTCTAGTCATTTCTATAAGAGTTTTTATCACATTGCAAAGGAAAACCAAAAGTTGGCCGTCTAAACGCCGCAAACTCTTACATCTACAATCCGAACAAGCTATATTCGAGCTCCCTGTGGATCGACTCAGACTTTCTCGCTATACTATGCAAATCTTTAGTTGTAGTCCGGTAAATAAATAATTGAATTTGACGGCCGTTTGGTAAATTTCAACGACTACCGAATCGGGACGCAATCAGGGGGGGAGGCGCCCCTCCCTCCTCCTCCCCCCGGGCTTTCTCTTCTCCTCCCCTTCACCTTACCCTGTACCAGATCGTCCTTTTCCTCGACTACTCTCGCTGGTGTGCTTTCCGTGGTCGTTTTCTCCTCCCCCGTTCTATTTTCGTCGCTTCTACCGACCGATTCACTCCTGGGTGGTTACGGTTTCATGCTTAACGGCGATGGTAGGACGGCGTTTCAGGTGGTGGGAATCCCGCCAGTTGGTATCATCTGGGCTGACTGGTTTCTGCGCCTAACGGCTTGGGGTTCTCCCATTTCTGCTGATGTGCACGGCGGGTCATGCTCTTGCCTCAGATCTACTTTTTCCGGCCTTACCTTGGTTTGCTATGGTGGTTAGGAGCATGCGTGCGGAACCGCTGGTTTTTCCCCAATTGGTGATGACAGAGGCGGCTGATGGCGGCGGGTGGTGGTTGGAGGTTCTATGGGCTGTTGTTCATGTGTTATGGATCTTGGGCGGAGTTTGTGGACTGTTTGTGTGTTCTGTTGGCAGGTGTGGCGGCGGTTGCGGTGGCGGCGCTGGCATTGGGTGGCTGGGCAGACTGTGGTGTAGGGTTTGGTTTGGGTGGCTGTTGGTGTTGGGCTTGGTCCGGTTTAGGGGTTTTTTAAGGGTTGTTGTTGGTTCCTTACCAACTTTGGGTTTAGGTGTTTGTTTCCTCCTGATTTGGGCTCAGCCTGTTGGGCCTAAATCGGTTCCTTCGTGTGGTTAGGAGATGAGGGTCTTGGGTGGTCAGACCGATGTACCCATGACCCTATTAACTCTGTACTTTCTGTTATGAGTTAATGAAATCTATCTTTTTGCCGATCAAAAAAATAAAGACAAAAGGTGTCAATGATACCAACACATCCGTTCTTTGCCGCCTCTCTCAAGTGGTAGACGTTGTGAAGTGCAACCAGCGAGCGGGTCGCAACCGGTGATTGTTTGACCCGTCTTGGGTCTGGTTTCCTTCTAGTTCTCTCAGATCTAGAAGATGGCAGCCTGTGGTGGAGCTTTTGGGTAATTTAATAACCGACGTGGGTAAGTTTGGGATTTTTGTTTTCCGGCGTCGTTTTTCTCTACCGACCAGGTCCGATTTTGTTCCGGTCTAGGTCTTCCAGATCCGATGGGTGCGGTGATGGGCTAATAAAGTTAGGGTTTGGTTTCTGTTAAGGTCCCTCTGTGTTGCCTTTGAAAGAAGTTTGGATTGGGGTATAATCTTAATTGAATTAATATTGTGTACTTTCTTTCTCATCTTTTGCGCACGCATCACGTGTGCCCCCGACGCTAATATAGATAATAGACAGGTATCATTCATGTCCAATTTGAATATTTAAAACACGTGGCCAAAATAGAAGCAAGTAGCGGGCAAATTTCCAGAGAACTCAAAACGTGGAGAGGTTAATCAGAAACTACCCACTGAATCCACTTCCTCCTCATGGAAAGTGGCGACTAACCACTTTCTCTTTTCCTTTATAAAACATTGGGCTGCTCGCGGTTCAGATAGGAATCCGAGAATTCAACCGCAAGTTACGGTTTTTATCAAATGAAATATTAATTCGTGTTCGGATCAAAAATTCGACGATCCGGTTCTACTCCAATTCAATTTGTGGCTCGCGAATCATTTATGATTTTATTCACAAATTACGTTACATAAGGAAGCAAATATGAAGCTAAAACATATAGCCCACACTAGATAATAGATATCCCTTCAACCAAACAAGCATTACAGCTCTAGATCCCTTCAACCAAACACCAAAGCATTACCGTTCCAGTCTTCTCGACATAATTACAGTTTCTACATCCATTCAATCAAACCAAATTGGTTTCTACTTTCTAGACATCATTACAGTTCATTGCATAAAATCAAAAACAAAATTATCAAAGTGGGACAACAAATAAACACCGAAGAAAATTATTAAGGTAAAACACTCAAGATTGGTAAAAAAAAAAATAGAAAAAAAAAGTTTAGACAGTACTGAAAATTATTTATATATGTACATAAAATTAATAAATGTATATTTATTATTTATATATATGAAATATCTCCCGGTCCGATTCGCTTAATCCACAGTTTCGTAATAAAAATCGGTAGACCCAATTACCGTGAGACACGGTTTTCTAATTTTTCTATCCGTGTCCAGACTATTAATCTACAGACAAAATCCAAAAAATATAAACCGGTTCGATCCAAACCGATTTTACGGTTCACCGAATTTTTTGAGCAGCTCTATAAAACATTGGCCAAACCAACATAATTTCGTCTCGCCCTCTTCTTCTTCTTTGTTTTTTAAGAACAGATCTAGACAACCCAGCAAACCACAAACAACGAAATAACTAAAGGTTTTTTTTTTTGATCCGCAATAACTAAAGGTTGCATGCATCAAATTAATTCTAACAACCTTTACTGAGTTTAATACTCCTCCTTAATAAGTAGGACATGCAAATAGTTTCCCAATGGAGGCAGATTCTCTTAACTGCGGAGAGTCCCTGCAGCTTAATCACAGTCGTCGTTCATCTTTTCATGCAATAATCCAAAATTTAAAAACATTTCCCACTTTTACTTGAAAAAGGCTTTTTTAAATTTCGACCTTTAAAAATACCATCCGACGGTTGCGAATACTTCAACTACAACTCTGCAGTCCAAATGTGGTCTGCAGACAAGCCTGGTGCTTTCCCAATAGCCAATATTTTTACTTGTATTTTTTTTTTCCACAACAAAAAAAGTTTCATTAATCTTGAAATTGTAATAAGACTAATAGGAGTAAGGAAACAGTATCATGCTGAAAAAGCAATCTTCTGTCCAATCCGAGACACAAACCTAGTATTGTCAAGAAGCCAATCAAGGACACCCTTTGAGACAAATTCCACCTAAAAAGGCTGAAGGCCATCACCCCCAGGTTCTAAAAAAACCCAAATATTATATTCAACTCAAAGACGGGCCAAAGCCCGGCCAAACACCCATTAAAATCCTAACCCTGTGCAGATGCCGCTGCCGACCACCCTATACTTATTTAACCTTCTTCCAGCAAGCCCAGCCGCCACCATAAAAACCCCATGGCCGAACCCAAATCCACCAGACATCTAGAGCAGCACTGTCGTGATCCTCACCCATTGCCGAACCTCCAAAGCAGCCATCGAGAAACAGCCAGTTCATCCCTCACAAGCAGCTAGAGTACTTTTCAACAACCTCACCCATTCACCCCTTCTCCGTCTCCCTCAAAAGCTCAAGCAAAACCATTGCCCAGGCCAAAGGTCGTTCTGAAATGCTTATCGTAATGCCTCCGCTTGCCATTAGACCCAACCGGAACACACCCTGGAGTGCAGAGCCAGTGGGAAGCATCACGATCCATGCGTCCACAACCCGCAAACAGCACCACGCCGTTAGGCCTACTGATGACACCCAGGAGGAGAAGCTAGCAAGCGATCGAGGAGGGGAGTCACAGCAAGAAGAAGGAACCAGCAAGGAAGAGGCCGACGGTGAGGAACCTGCAAAAGATAGGGAGAGGGGAAGAAGGAAGAAGAGGAGGAGGGATGAAAGAGAAAGAGGCGAGTGAAAACGCCCGGGGGAGGAGGGCAAGAGGCGGCAATGCCTCCCCCCACAAAACGGAGTGGGAGCTGAAAAGTTTAGAGAGAGAGTGAGAGAGAAGAGATGGAATAGTTTTGGAAATTAATTTCTACACTCCAATTTTTATCATATACACTCCTTTTTTTTTTGTCTTTATTCATGTGAATTTACTCTATTGAAATGGTAAAATGATAAATTCACATGAATAAAGACAAAAAAAAGTGTATATGATAAAAAGGAAAGTATAGAAATTAATTCCCTCATTTTTTTATTTTATTTTTTTACATGTGGTTAAGTACACACCTTAAGTTTGTTACTCTATTCGTCTCTTTTTAAGTGTCCTGCTTCGTAACTCTAACTTATTAAAAATATATCATCATTATACCTTTCACATCAACTTTTTTCTCCATTTTCCCTACTTACCCATCATCATTACACTTTTACTCACTTACTTTTCAAAATGGAATCTACTTTTAGGGACAAAATAGACAATTTACCAACATTTACCCACTACCTTTACAAAATGGACACTTAATAAGGAACAGCTCAAAATGAAATACCGAACTATAAATAAGGGACGGAGGGAGTACTATATAGATAGTACTTTAATACTTTTAGCAATAAAGACATAATAAGGTGTCAATGTTGCCAACACATAAACCTAGGGGGATGGCCATCTCGGCCGACCCGTCCGTATCCAATCCGTTATCCGTCCCGAACGGATCGGATTTTTGGATTATCGGGACGGATTCGGATTTTTTTTAAAAATAAATTCGGAGATCGGATCGAATTTGAAGGTAAGTCTGTCCCCTACCCGATTCGCGCCGAATCCGATCTTTAATCTATATCCGATCCACCCCGAATATCCGACTATATGTATTGGTTTCATTTTAGGGTTTTCACTATTAGGTCATTACCAAATCCTACCCCAGCGCCCCTCCCCCACCCCACGCACGCCCCCCACCCCACCCCCAAACCACCCCCCCACTCATTTTAGGGTTTTCACTATTACGTCATTACCAAATCCTACCCCAGCCCCTCCGCCTCCTGCCCCGCCCCCACCGCTCCCCCCCCCCCGCGCGCGCGCTCTCCTTCTTCAGTTTTTCTTCTTGTGAGACATCAGCCGTTGTTCCCACACTTCCCACATCAACGAAATCATCATCACCTGCTTCCCACAAGCTTTGAATTACCCCCAAATCTCACATACAAAAAACAGCGGCGCTACTGATGGTGGTTCTAGTACGAGTACTTTTTTGCTTTAAAACAATTCCTGATTCTCTCTTCTTCTTTTTTTATTGTTGATAATTTAGATCTTCGGATATCCGATCGGATCTACGTTCTCCGTTCGGAGTAGAGATGGAGGATCAAAATATATATTCGTTCAGAGTTCGGAGCAGATTCGGAGGGCGGGTGACGGGTTCGGATTCGGATATTGCAATATCCACCTCTCACTACAAGAAAATCTTTCTATAGCAACGGTCGAAAGCGTTGCCAAACAATCTAAAAACCGTTGGTAAAGACCCCTTTAGGCTATACCAACGGTTGCAGAACCGTTGGCCAAACCGTTCCAATATATCCGTTGCTATAGAGGTATAGCAACGGTTTTGTTGAGCGTTGGTACAGATTTTTTTTACTAATGGTTCCGTTAGCGACGGTTATAACCGTTGCTAAAGGCTATTTTTTATTTTTTTTTAAAAAACAAACCACTGTGTGATGTAAGCCTCCATGTGGCACTGACATGTCACTCGTGTGCTGACATGGCACCTATGTGGCATCCACGTGTCGCTGACGTGGCGACCACGTGGCATCCACGTGTTGCCCCGCGTGGCGCTGACGTGGCGCCCCGCGTGGCTTGGAAATAATCTTTGCTCCTCCTGAGAGTCGAACCCGCGACCTCCCGTTCTCGCGCGCGCGCGAACCAACTGAGCTAGCCCATGACTTGTGCAAAATAATACACCTTTTAATATTTATACTATACTAGCCGGATTTTTTTAATCCTTTTTTTAAAATTTCGGTTTATACTATGCAAATACTTACTAGTTTCATTTTTTTTTTATCCGAAGCGTCTATTTTTTACACAATACAGCGTACAATATTCGTATGAAGAATGAAATTATTATTACATAGAATTTAATGCTAGATTCAATAATTACCTTTTAAAATTGGTATAAATGCACAAGACTGTATGCATGTAATCATATATGACACTATATTTAATTATAATTGTTTAGATTGATGCAAAGTAGGATAATAATTTTGGTAGGAGTATTATTTTGTAATATTCATTTACAAAAAATGATATCTCGTGTCAGAAAAATAGTTCCATTATTCACTCATCATCAATTAAATTGACATACACCAGGTTCCAAAAAAAACAAAAGACCCTCTCTGTTTTCCTTTTTTTTTTTTCAATATTAATTTGCCGTTTCTAAATTTTTGTTAGATTCACATAAATTTTTTTGATTGGTCAGTCATTGCTAAGAGATGAGTCTAAAAAATTAAAAAAATGTAATTAAAAGCATAAAAAATCAATATGGGCAAAAAAAAATATCAAACAACTAACATTTGTTGCCTTTAGTGTCATATTATATGATTTTTTTTTCAATTTCGGTCCACAATTTTATACTTTTTTTATTCTTATTAAGATGAATGATTAATCCCAAAATGATTGATTAGTTTCAGAAATTACCACAAAATGCTAAAAAAATACGTTACATAAACAATATCGGAAAAAAAATCACAACAAAAATTTAGGAAAAATAGCCATAACAAAAGCAATGGTCTCGATCATCATGATTGTGTCACGGTCGAGTGGCTAAAGTACGTTCAAGAATGAAGTTAATCGAGTATCGATCATTACACACTTATTGGACAGAAAAACTTATTTTATTAATGAAATTTTGTATTGATAAAGAAATTTTCTAAATCCATTCGAGCCAAATTTGGACAAGAATGATTTAACCAACATGAAAAATAAAATCAATGGTCCCGATAGTTAGTTCAGGTTCAAAAACCGATCACATGAAAGAAAATTAGTTTTGGCGGTATAAAATTCTACTAACGGTTAATGAAAACCGTTGCTAGAGTCCAGTTTATAGTAACGGTTATTGAAAACCGTTGCTATAGGCTAGTTTTTAGTAACGGTTAAGGAAAACCGTTGCTATAGTGTTGTAATCTAGCATCGGTCACATAAAAACCGTTGCTATAGTCCTGTTTCTAGTAACGTTTTAAAAACCGTTACTATAGACCATATATACCAATGGTTTTTTCAACCGTTGCTAAGAAAACCGTTGGGAGATCCTGAATTTCTTGTAGTCTGATCCGCCCCATTGCCATCCCTAGCAAGTAGCAAGACTACAGGGTGAATTCTCGTTGTCTATCGCTGGGAGTTTAATATTTTTCTATGACAACACATAGCTCACCAACAGCTTGAAAAATAGATGAAATACAAAGCGTTAACTTGACCACCTTATTGATCGATCGAAGACCTCCGAATTGGATTTTTGAAGGATTAAAATTAGTATGTAGTAATTCGGAGATAGTAACTCATGACCGATTCCAGTACCATTGTAGTCTTTCAAGAGAAAATAGAGTTTGACCGTCTCGATGTATCTTTTGTCGAGTATCAATAAAGTCGTGTTGTCTATCTAAGGAAAAAAAAGAGAGAGGCTGACATTAAAGTGAACTGGCATAGAGCTAGATATCCCGATCAAATTCTAATGCCACATTTGTGGTCCTATATATGACCCAAACAAATAGGGGTAGCAAGAAAATCGATCTCAACCAGATAACAACTTTCCTTGGATCTAAAGTTTCAAATAAAAACACGTTAAGTGTACATGACCGTACGATAAATCAGAAAGGTCGGTGTGTGACGTTACTCATTCCACGCTTTCAAAACTGAGAGTTTGTGGATTGTGGTGCTTATGCATGGTTATGGTGGTGAGCGCGGCCAATGGTGTTCGTTTGTTAGGGTGGTTTTATGTTGAATCCAGATGGTGCATGGGCAGATTCAGTGCACGAGACTCCCGTCATTGCGGGGTTTGAGAAAGGATTGATGTACGCAGTCTTACCCCTGCAAACAGAGGGGCTGTTTTAGCGACTCGAACCTGTGACCTTTAGGTCACAATGGAGCAATTTAAGATGGTGGCGATGTAACGGAGTGTTAGGACCGTGAGGGACACCACACACACAAACGCACGCAGTGATTTCAGAGAAAAACTCCCTTTGATTATATATTCACACAATATACAATAAAGATGAAAAAACTCTCCGGGAACCACACGCCGGTTCCTCTCCGGGAGGCCACAACCCGGCCCCCCTCGCTTGCCTCACCCTCTCTCTCACATTATGTCACACTCTAACCCTAATAGGGTTTACAACTATATATAAGGAACTCTAAGGGTAAATACGCTCAACACCCAATACTAAGGGTGTTATACAAAATAACCCCCACCACTATGGGTGGACCCCAACAATCACCCCCTCCACCCAGAGTGGGTAATCGTTGCATCCGTCTAGCCTCTCTAGCAAAGCGCCTGTGTCACTCCAAGTCTAACTGCCAGCACCCCCTCAATGAAGTACTCCTGCCTGACTGAATGTCTCCTTGCAATACTAGATCTTCCGAGGCTAAACCCGCAGCGCTGTCCGGCTGCAATACCGACATCTCCGCCGATATTAAGCACCCCCTCAATAGAGTGCTTGCACCTCCTTGACCGGAGTGCTCGCATCCTCGCAGGACACAATCCGTGACTCCATCTCTCCTCCTTATGCGGCCGCACATCCTGAAGAGAATCCAGTCACAATATCCACAAAAGGAAGAGATCCCAGCGATGCATCGTCTGGTCTCCATCTCCATTCCTCTGTCCAGAGCTCCCGTGAACATCTCCCAAACAACCAGTTGCCCGCCGTCTGCAGACTATTTAACACACAATTTGATTCGGTAATCGACACTCCTGTACATCTCAGGTCATGACTCCTCGTACTCCAGTGCCCTTCCTGTGTGTCTCCACAACTGTTGCTTCACCTGTTCACTGTCACCAAAAACTCATACTGCTTGTCTAGTACCAAACATCAGCTCCATCTATTTGTACTCTCCACAAGCCTGTATTGATTGCCCATCATCATCCTCATGCAGCCCAAATCACAACTGCAACTCCCGATGATAGGTCTTCATCACATCTGCCACTCCCAGAGCCTCCTACCACTCTCTGTCATCTCATCTCGGGTCTTCTCCTGCCACTTGATCCATACTCGTTCCATTCCCAGCTTTTTCCCAGCGTCCTCTGACCTTCTCAAGATCACCACGAACTGTCGCCCTAAACAAGCGCCTGTTATCACTTCCAAATCAGCGTCCCTTGACCCGATCGAGTGTCTCCTTGCTTGCTAGGTCTCCTGTGACTGATCGCCTTGCTAGGAACAAGCATCCACACAACCCGAACAACCTCCAAACATTTGATTCTTGCTCAACTAAACATTAGCCTCAGCCTAGGAGCCTCCAATCAGAAAATAGAATGCACGGTTGGATCCGGAACGTCGAGATAGTCAAAATCGACTACTCATACGCGAAAAACGGAGTCCGAACGGCTCCGAAATCGCAAAAACCAAATCTGACCCGGCAGTTGACCCGTTGACCAGCACTGTACATGCTGACTGGACTGCCACGTCATCGTTGACCGGATGACGTGGACAGTTGACCGATGACGTGGCACTCAAATGGGACCCTTCTGATGACGTGGCACTACCACGTGTCCACCACGTGGCACGCTGACTGGGATGCTGACTCACCACCTAGTCAGCTTTGACCGTCCTGCGTGGCATTGACCACACACGCCTGGCGTGTGCCCCCATGTGCTGGGTGTGTGCCAGCCACGTTCCTGCGCGTGCAGCACAATCGCACGCGTAGATCTGACGCACCACACGCGCCGCTCCTTCTGGCCGCGTTTGCGGCTCACTCCGGCGTCGTCCGGTGATTTTCCGACCACTCCCGAGCTCGTCTCGACGAGGGGAACACAACCCCGTGCTCAAATCTCGCATCCGACGACTCCTGGTACAAACCACCCTTGAACCGCCTCTTTGCCACCTCGCCGCCACCTTCGATCGACCATTGCAGCCACCTCCGAGCTCCTCCGGCGACGTGCTACCCCAATCCGTGATCGTCTCCTCGAGGTGAACACAACCCAGTGCTCAGAACTCGTCTTCGATCATCCACGACCTCGGGCTTTTCAAAACAGCCTCTCCGCCTGTCGCCGACTCCGCTCGTTGCGATCGAATGGCTCTCGAGCCATCATCCGGTGACGAAATTCGACCCCGTCACCTCCTACAGACTCGTCTCAGTGAGGTGCACAACCCTTACTAGTCCGATTGAGTTTTCAGACGGCTCAACCGAGAACCAGCTTAGGCCTTGCTCCGTGCTTCCTCCTCGGGTGACAAAACACGAGGTTCATGAGCTACTTTTTTTTCAGAAATCGAACCCGTGGTTTTTCCGGTGACCCTCTTCTTCAACCCCGCTCTGATACCAATTGTTAGGACCGTGAGGGACACCACACACACAAACGCACGCAGTGATTTCAGAGAAAAACTCCATTTGATTATATATTCACACAATATACAATAAAGATGAAAAAACTCTCCGGGAACCACACGCCGGTTCCTCTCCGGGAGGCCACAACCCGGCCCCCCTCGCTTGCCTCACCCTCTCTCTCACATTATGTCACACTCTAACCCTAATAGGGTTTACAACTATATATAAGGAACTCTAAGGGTAAATACGCTCAACACCCAATACTAAGGGTGTTATACAAAATAACCCCCACCACTATGGGTGGACCCCAACACGGAGAACATGTATATATTGATAATTGATATGGGATTTGAATTTCGATAACACAACTAGATGATCAACTTCTACGCGTATCCAAAAAAGAGATGAAATTATAAGAGAAATGAAAATTTGAGAAGGAACTCACAATATCAATAGGACAGTTTTTTTCCATGTCATAACCATGCATATTGAAAGCAACAACAAAACTCACTAAAAATAGATAACTAAATAAGCACAAAAAGAGAAGCCAAGGGTTTGAGCCAAGGGGATGCGACGGCTTAAGGCTTAATTGTTATATTCGGCTTTGTTGGCCATTAGGGTGTGATCGGTAAGGCCCCGTTTGATAACAATGATAGATGGATGAGATTCGTAAGAAGATAGGTTTAGGATTGGGATTCGTAAAGAGATGGGATTAGTAATGAGAAGGGATTGATAATGAGTATATTTATTTGGGATAAGATTAGTGATGGGATTATTAATATCATGTTTGTTTGAGATAAGATTAGATGATGGAATTGGACTGATAGAGGAAATTGGTAATGAAAAGGGATTGGTAATGAGAAGGGATTGGATTCGGATTATGAATACCAAATCCCACGGGGTATTACTAATACCCCCTAAAGGCCGGATTGGTTATCCCAACGGACTACGAATCCGAACCAATTTTGAAAATCAAACGCAGTATTGTTAATACATTCGGCTTAGTAATCCAATCTCATCCCCTAAGAGCTTTATCAAACGGGGCCTAAATGCATTATTGGGGCATTTGAGGTCCATTGGGTTTCGGTCTTGACCCGTTCTTATTCTAGTTTGGCAACTTGCCAAACTCAGATCTTCTCTCACAATTGGTTCCGGAGTGGCATAGGATTATCCTTTGGATATGATGTCGGTATCCGGAATCCCCATTGTCTGTGTAACAATTTCCTAAATTAATGGATTCTTCTCTGCTGTTCAAAAAAAAAAAAAAAAGAGAAGCCAAGAAGTGGAAGGTATAACTTTGAACAATTATTATATAACCACACATATTCATACCAACACTTTACACACACTCGCATTTTTTAGTGGGTCCCACACACATTAAAGGTGTAGTGTGTGGATCCCAATGTGAATGTGAATGAGTTTGTGTAAGTATTTGTAAAATGATTGAACTTTGAAAGTAACACACTTTGAGTAAGAAACGTATATATGAAAAGAAGAAGAAGAAGAAATGAATACTTTCAGGGCATGTTTGATAGCCTGATTGGGGCTTGAGATAGGACTCCGAAAGTGAAGTGCAGTTCAAAAAGTGTGTTTGGTTGGATTTTTATTCCATGGGAATACCAATCCCCCCATTTGATGGGATTAGTCAACCCATGGGGCGGTGTTATTACGAATCTCATCCCCATGGAATTGAGCAAAATCAGTTTGAAAATCCACCTCAATCTCAATCCAATTCTAATCCTAGCCAAAACAAACATATTATTTATAATCCCACCTCATTCTCAATTCTAATCCCAATCCTAATCCTGTGCAAAACAAACATAAATAAATGATTCATCTCTCATTAATAATCCTACTTCAACTCAATTCTAATCCCACCTCATTATGAATCCCCCCAAAACGAAATTTGAAATCAAACACGCCCTGATAGGAGGTTTGGGAAGGGGGGATTGGATTAATAATCCTATATATGGAGCTCCTAATACCTTGTTTGATAAGATTTTTGTGGGTGGGACTAGTTGTCCCATGGATTAATAAGCCTATCAAGCAACGTGGATCATACCGTAGTGCCTCTATTGGGTTTAGCTTTGCCGGTGTTTTGACCGTTTGTGTAAATATTTGCAAATCGTTGCTTATAAATTAATGATTGGTTTAGATAACAAAAAAGAAGTTTTTATGTTGCAAAACTTTTGGTGCATGAGTGTGCTGATCAATGAAGTCCATTTCTTACTGGCTCAGACAAACACTACAATTGAGCATATCCCCCGTTCGGCCAATCAATGCGCTGACCACCTTGCTAGGATGGGAGCAGAACACACAGAAGCCCTCGTGTTTGTTTCGGACATGCCTACCGCGATGAGGGAATTTGTAATTAGAGATAGCCTGAATATCAGGCAAGTGCTTGACTAGGTTGCGAGCTCTTATGCTCAAGTGCCCTAATCTTTGGTTGTACGCTTAATGTGGTACTTTCTTCCTTAGGTTTTAAATTTCCGTTTGACCAAAAAAAAATATATATGAATGTAGAACACTGACAACCAACGGCCATGATACTTGGGCTCCGCACGAGACTTCCGCAAAAGCTTGTTTCAATCTCAAATGACGGGCATGGTACTCGATCGTGCTGAGCATGAGGCAACCCTAGTCTGATAGAAGAAATGTACTCCAAGTTAATCTCTAGCGTGTGTACAATGACGCGTTATTGCTAGCAAACTGTAGCAATTTTAAAAAGTAGAGTAGCTAAGGCAAAGCTGATGGATGCACCTTTTCAAGATTTTGCACGCTACTCTAGCATAAAAGGGAATCTAAAAACCCTAATGCGGATACTGAGACCCGTTTGATAACCCGACAAGTGCAATGTTGGAATTAGTAAGGTGATACAATTAGGGCAAATGTTTATTTGCAAATGGGAGGATGAGTCTGAAAAACATGATTCCCAATTTTGCCCTTGGGCTATTTTCCTAATGTATATGAAGCTCTTACAAGGGCATACATTTTGGCAACCTGCTTTTCAAAATGCAAGAATTCTCACCTCGAGTTAACAGAACCCAATATGCATTTTAGAATCTATTTGTCTGGCCGTAAAAGATTTTATTTATTTATCGGTGTTTGTTTGTATATAATTCAGTAAAAACAATATCCATGAAAAGTCATTGATTGATACAGTTTTTCGATCAACTTTTTTTTTAGTAGTTTTTTTAACGATCAACCAAAACACATGTTAATGATAAAAAAAAAAAAAAAAAAACCAAAACACATGTTTTTCGATGTTAACTAATTTTCTTCAAAACTAACGCAGCCTTAACCCAGAACTCAAAATTTAACAAAACCCAATACAATGACTTTTAATTAAGTTTTAACTTAACATTTGTGTCTCAAAAAGCTATCAATACTTTGCATTTTGTAAACTTTTTATGATTTTTGAAAACTTTGAGTGGTAGAGAATTAATTGAGGTCTATAAAAAAATTCCATATTGTATATAAAAGCGCTAATAAAAATCCATGTTGTGAAATAAAGAAGCTTTTAAAAGCACTTAAATTCAGGGCGGTTTTGGAAGAAAAGGTAAACTTTGCTTTTTTGTTTGTCGCTATTCAAATTTTCTTGACATTTGTTAGTTTTGCATCAATTTTTCATGTATTATTCATTCGTCTCGACGAAAGGAATCAAAAAAGTAAAATATTATGAATAAGACTCATTTTTTAATAAAGACAAAAAAAATCAAAAGACAGATTTTTTGACTTATTTTTGTCTTTATTCGAAAATTCTACTCTTTGTCCCAATTTGTGTTGTCTAATCTTGAGATTCCAACTTATAATTACATTAAAAATGTTTTGGGTTTTCAAAAATACCCTCATTTTTTTGGGTAATTAATAAGAATGCACATTTTTCAATACATGATTTTTTAAAAAATGAAAGGGCAGTAAAAATTTTTCCTAGTCTAACTTCTAGTTGAACAAACAATTTGGAATAGGTTAAAGTCAAAAAGTAGACAAACAAATCAGGACGGATGGAGTAAGGTTCGGTCATATTTTTTACTTTTGTTGATTTTCCTCATCGGGGTGAATTAATAATTCACAAAAATTTAACGAATAACTAATAAATGCAAAAAAATTTAGATAAAAACAAACAAAATAAAGTCAAATTTATTTATTTTTTCCAAAACCAACCTCACTTCTGAGATGGAAACCCTACCTAGAGAGAAATCGAGTGGGTATATCTCCCGTGAAACCTGTTCGATACATTCGGGCCATCCAATTTATTTTTAAACGGTTCGGATTGAAACCCTTTCTCTCTTCTTATCTCAACACTTTCTCTTTTCTTTTTCTCTCTCTAAATCCGCGCCGTCCAAAAACGCAATAGACGGCTAGGATGCCACCACTTGATACCCAACCAGCACTGCAAAAAATTTCCAACAGAAGCCTCTCCCAAATTGAAGAAGCGGCGCCCGAAAGTACAACGTTTAGGGAGAATGGAAAATTACCATGCTCCCGGACTACCTAATAATCACCCCTCTGCAGCTTTGCTTCTCACTCTCGTCTCTCTCTCTCTCTCTCTCTCTCTCTTTGCTTCTCACTCTCGTCTCTCTCTCTCTCTCTCTCTCTCTCTCTCTCAATGGGTTCAGTGCCGGCCCCATATTTAGGTTGCCCTAGCCCAACCTTATACTTTGTTGCCCACTTACTATTAAGTTACACAAAATTTTAAAAAATACAAATAAAAAAAATCAAAATTACATTGTTTTTTAGCTTGAATAACATCAAAAAAAAAAAAAAAAACCAAACATTTATATGTAAATCCCGTTTAGAGTGCTTTATGATTAGCACGATTCGATTTAATGAAAATAACTTCTCCTACCATTTTTTGAAACAATTTTCTCAATTGAGTCATCGTACTTTACTTATCTATATAAGAACTCGGGACTCGTTCCGATAATTTTTGGTTGTTTTGGACTTTTTAGTTGATAGATGTGAGAAGAATGATCTTTCTTGAAAAGCATAAGAAGTTAAAAAAGCCCAAAAATATTGTGTTAGCTATGCTTCATTTTCAGTTGATATTATAGTTAATCTCTTTAATCTCTCTTGCAAAATAGTAGTTCGAAGATAAAAAATAAAAATTTATTTTAAAATTTTAACTATGACTTTTTTTAATCAAATTTAAGAATATACTACTTATAGATTATTATTGTTGGGAAGGAAAAAAAAAGGGGTAGAATCAGAATAGGCAAACAAAAAAATGGAAACAGGATCTCAAAAAAAAAAGAGGAAACAAAAGAACAAGAGCTCTGGGGATTCGAACCAGGGAGGCATTGGTTATTTGTCAATGCCCGCTGCCACTAGGCCAAGCCAAGTATTATGCTACAATATGAAACTTTTTATAATTTATAATCTAACTTAAATTTTTTTTTTTTTTTTGGCTGCCCCAATCCGGGGGGTTGCCCAAGACCGAGGGCTTAAGGGGCTTACCCCGGGGCCGGCCCTGAATGGGTTAGGGCCTATATCTTCTCTGTCTCTCTCTCTCTCTCTCTCTCTCTGTGTGTCTCTCAATGGGTTAGGGTCTGTATCTTCTCCGTCATTACCACTTATTCCTCTGTAAGTCGACGGACTCGAAACCCATTTGCTCTACTCATTTCGTCTCTTGAGCCCCTGAATACTCTGATTCTTGTGTTGGAATCATATCTCCAAAAATATAGGATACATTTCTTAAATTGTTTTCACCGGGACATGTGTTATTAATGTTAAAATACCCTTGTCTTTTTTCTGCTATATATACCACACGTTTTCAATGTCTTTAATGTGTTGCATTTGTTATGTTATCTGTTGAATGGATAGACCATTTGCGTTTTTTAAGGCTACAAAGGGCGGCATCTTGTCCTATGTGTGCTTATTTTTTGTTTTTCGTTGTTGTTTTTCCCTAATACGCCCTGCTTTTGTAGGCCAATTCCTTCATTTCTATTGATTTTTTTGTTGTTTTTCTTGCGTATATTTAGTTAATCTAATGAAGGAATACACCTTCAATGATTCCATAAACCAACTGATTTTCTACAGCCAGACATTATTTTTAAGTCTTGCAAACATTTCCCATTCGGAATCCCCCAACCCGTCCTTACTTCGAATCTAAGCAACCTATAGGTGAACTGGGAACAAATTAGCCCCGTTCCGCTAAGGGAAATAAGTATTTATTTCTTGAATTAAAAGTGATGTATTGTGAGAAAATGACATGTCTCGTGAAACAATAAATAAGAACCTTAGAGGAATGGGACTTCTAGTGCAACAGTCTTTAGAAAAATGGCTTCAGCACAGAAGCAGTTCTGGAATGTGCACGCATGAATATGTTCGTTGATATTTAGTAATAACTCAGCTTTTGTGGTTCATCAAGCATGGGAGAACCCCAAACTAGTTGTAGAGTGATCACATTTAAGTCTTACATTTTGAGTACCATCATATGCGTCACTAATATTACATCGGTCCACTTTTCAAAGTTCCACCGAAATATGTGGTCTTTAGAATTAGTGTTGGTAATTTCCTCGACAATGGGTTTAATTGGTGTCCTATGAACTTTCTTTGTGATGGTGTGTATCTAACCACATGTTGATGGTGGATGAGTTGTGTCTCCTTTCTGTTGTCAACATGGGTATGCTATTTAGACTTGAGAGGGTGATCTCTTTTTGTTCTTTTTCACTACTGGGGTATTGGAGAATTCGTGAAGCCTGAAATGTAATTTTGTGGAACGGAATCTTAAATTTGTGACTTTCTAGTGAAGTCCTGTAAATCCCCTAATCCACTGTTTGAGAGCTAGATCGACACCCTTGAGTGGCGGATTAGGTTGCTTAGCTTCTAATTGTACCAATTTTTAAGAAGAATTCATTTAAACTGCAAATCAGACAATGTGAATGACCTGCTTAAATTAGAATTGAATTGAGATCCCTCCAGATTGCTTGTTGTATAAAATTCCTTCAACATGGCGAGTATCTGATGACTGCTAGTAACCTTTGTCTTGCTCTGTCGATTACTTTGGATTCTGATGTCTTGTTTTCTACTTAGTGAACAGAGGCATCAAGTTTGTTGGAAGCTGAAGGCGGCATACGGGCAACTTGACTTTTGTTTACAGGTACACATGTATTGGTGATTTGTCCTCCAAAAAATACCTTATCTGTTGGTTAGGATAACTTGAAATGAATTTTATTTGTAATTCAGACTCTGTGAAACTTCAGTTATTTAGTGATCAAAACAAGTATTTGTGAGGTCAAAATTATGCTCGTGTGGCTGCCATGGTATGCAGATCATATAATTGAGAAGAGGAATTCTGTACCAATTAAAGGGTGTTGAAACTTGAATTTTTACCTATTGGAGTGTGTAGGTTGCAATGGTTTGTAAAGAAAGTGTCCCTGCAATCTCTCCTTAATAGTTGTGTCTATCAACCATTTCCCCTACATCAGATGTTTTCTGCTAAGGAAGAACATGTTTTTTTACCTTTTACTGTTCTGACTGTGACAGGCAAGCCATTTGAAGTCATTGAAAATATGTCTTAAAAATCAGCATGTACTCTAGTGGGGTACTGTACTAGAATCTCAGCCATATTCTGATGTGCATTGGACTGATTACGGTACACATCCTGAATGATTTGCTCACATAACACCACGATGGCTTCTTGTCCTGAAAATTTGATACTTGAGGATAAGATTGATCTGACGAGATGCTCATGCCCTGATTTTGTTCTTATATTTTTGTATATGTTTCATGTTTAAAGATTCCATATGCAGATATTTAAGCCATATACATAGTTTTGTGTTCATTCCATGCGCTGTAATACTTAAGAAATATGTAACTGCAATGTGGTGTTTGAGTTTTCATTAACTAAGGGAATTTGCTTGGACTACCACTGTGTCTTTTGGTTCCAATCGTTTTCTTAGAGCTGCAGCTTTTCATCGTATTTCTCTTCTGTTGATTTATCC
Organism: Rhododendron simsii; assembly: GCA_014282245.1. Classification (NCBI taxonomy): domain Eukaryota; kingdom Viridiplantae; phylum Streptophyta; class Magnoliopsida; order Ericales; family Ericaceae; genus Rhododendron; species Rhododendron simsii. Next base: position 15,791,501 of record CM024954.1, read on the forward strand.
TTTTTATCTGGAGCCGGTTTCAATACCAACCATCTTTATTTGAAACATGTCATTACAATGAATTTGCATGTCATGACCTGATGCTAAATCACTGCCATTGGGGCCTATGTAGCATGGACACGGATACGGACACGGGACACGACAATTCTAAAAAAATGGGGATACGGACACGGCGGGGAACATCATGTGTATAAATAAATATATGTACGTATATAAAAAAAAATTATGAACCATTGTATACGAATAATTTCAAAAATTGTATAAATTTTTTCAAAGGGAAAATTACAGTTTAACCCAAATGTTTTGAATAATTTCATATTAACAATAATAAAAATTATTGGACACGCCACGTGGCATGTCCAATACGTGGACATGGCGCCCTTTTGGAGTGTGTCGGTGCAACATAGATTGGGGCATGCTTCAGCTTTTGCCAAGCTGCTGCAAAAGCTGAAGTTGGTGCTTCTGTTGTTCACAATTTTGTTGGTCGCACTCTTCTACAGTGTACAGTACAATGTGTGGATAGTATTCACTCTAGTGAGATTGACAGGTTGTGTCAATCTTTTTCCAGATTGGGCACGAAATCGTTTTGGTGATAGAAGCTGCTCTTACAAAAGGAGAAGATCCTGGTTGTCTTTGGTTAGTTCTACACCTTACTGCTGTTTTGAATTCATGGTTCCAGTTGTTGGGTCCACCCCGGTGGGCCTATTTATTTAGGTATTGGGCTGGTTTGGCCCAATTGGCTCTCCTTTGTTTTTGTATACTCTTGTATCCTCTTTGGAGGTGGGTGTGTCTGGAAAAATCGAGAGAGAGAGCAGGAGACCGAAGGTCAGAGAGAGGAGAGTTTCATTGTATTGAGAGGAGAGTGTGAGTGACTGAAAAATCTCACCGGTGTATTTTTCTCGATATAGTGAAACCCCCCTCCCCGTGGATGTAGGCCGGTTGTTTGGCCGAACCATGTAAGTTCTTGGTGTTGCTCTTCTTTCTTTTTCGTGCTTGTCTGATTGTGCTTGTGTTTGGTGTGATTTCGGTTGGGCAAATCCCAACAGTGGTATCAGAGCGCCGGGTTCGGGCTGCGAAGTACACCGGAGGAACACGCACGATCGGAAAGCACACGGAAACCTCCATTGTTGCTGTTCACGGATCTGGTCAGAAATGAAGATGTTCGATGTTCATTTTTGATCAGTGGGTATTGTGTATTTCTCTGAGACGATCTCAGTAGTGGTGGAGCGGTCGAGTTTCGTCACCGGAGGAGGTCGTACGGTGGTTTTGAACAGCGGCGGGCGGAGGCGAGTGGCGGCTGTACAGTCGATCGTCAAAGGGTTGCTTGGAAACGAGATTTGAGCACAGGGGTTTGTTCGTCTCAAGGAGACGATTCCAGGACTGTAAAGCTCGTCGCCGGCGGTTACGGGTGGCCCACACGCGCCGGTATAAGGCGGCGCGTGGCTGACGGTAACTGGACAGAGCAGCGGCTGGCAATCCAGACCGGTTCGGTGTTTTTTGGGCCGGTTCAGGGTGATTTGGACCGGTTCAGTCCCGGTTCAGGGTGATTTGGGCCGGTTCAGACCGGTTCCTGACAGGTTTTTTCATTCCGGATCTGTTTTCAGCCTCGGTTTGGAGTGATTCAACTCGGAAATTGCCGGTACGTTATTTTACAGCTTTGAAACGTTTTTTTTTGGCATTGGTTGAGTTGATCGAGAGTACTAAGGGTCGGGTTTGAGTGATTATCTTGTTTTGGGTTGATAAAACAAGATGTCAGATTTTAGTATGAATACCATGGTTCTGTTGTCGGCAACCAATTATTCAATATGGAAGCCGCGGATGGAGGACATGCTTTCATGGAAAGACTTGTATGACCCTTTGGAGTACATGGGAATTAAACCGAATGATACGAAAACGGAGGATTGGAAGAAGTTGAATAGAAAAGCTATAGGTTTGTAGGTTTGATCCGTCAATGTATTGGGCAGGAGGTGTTTCACCATGTGGCGCACGAGACAGACGCTTACGCTCTGTGGACGAAGCTTGAGTCGATGTATCAATCGAAAACATCGCGGAATAAAGCGTTATTGATGAGAAGACTTGTGAATTTAAAACTCCGAAGTGGCGATTCTGTTGCCGTTCATTCAAGTGAGTTTCAAAATTTGGTAAATCAATTAGACTCTGTTGGTTTGAAGTTCGATGATGAGTTACAAGCCCTGCTGTTGCTTAGTTCCCTACTAGATAATTGGGAAACACTGGTGGTTTCTCTGAGTAACTCGGCGCCGGACGGAAAGTTGAGCATGAGCATAGTAAAGGATGCTTTGTTTAACGAGGAGGCTAGGCGGAAGGAGATGGGGACAGATTGTGAGGATGAGTCGCGGGCACTAGTTTCGGATGGAAACAGAGGGAGAAACCAAACGAGAGGAAATAGGAGAGGTGTCGGCAATCGTTCTAGGCCGAGAGGGGGGACACCTATTCCCGGGTCTTTTACTTGTTATCATTGCCAGGAGGAGGGGCACATCAAACGAAATTGTCCTAAGTATAAGGCAGAAAAAGGTAAAGGAAAAAACCAATCAAAGGATGCAGCGGTTGTGGTTCATGAATCCGATGGGGAGCTTATGGTAGCCGTGTCAGACACTACGGACGTAGGAAAATCAGATTGGGTACTGGACTCTGGGTGCTCATATCATTTTTGCGGGGATAAGCGACAGTTTTGGAGTTACGAGGCATTTGATGGAGGGTTTATCCGGATGGCTAATAATTCGAGGTGTCGGGTTGTTGTCAAGGGGATAGTGAAATTTCAGATGCCGAGTGGAAAAACTGTGAGGCTTGAGGGAGTGCGACACGTGCTAGGTTTGAAGAAGAACTTGATATCTCTCGGGATGCTTGATGAGAGAGGTTTTAGTTTTTCAGCGGGTAGTGGAGTCCTTCGGGTTTGCAAAGGAGAAAGAGAGATGCTGCAGGGGAAGATGATTGGTGGGCTATACAAGCTTGTGGGATCTGTTGTGACAGGAGGAGCTACTGTCAAGCATGGGACAAGCGGTATAGGGTGTTCGGTTGGACAGGGGGTACATCAATTGCCGATACGCACATGGAGAGATCGCGGGAGTACACGGAGGTGTCACTGTTCTTCGGAGAGTGTGCGGGATTCAGGCCTGAAAATGAGAGAGCAATTGATGCAGGATGTTCATCGGGAAGCTCAGAGGAAAGGGACAGGAATTCTAAGGAAGGGAGCTCCAAAAACGAAGAAAAGAGTCTCTTTCGCTCTTGATTTGGTTAGTGGTGGTGATCTCTCCGGAGTTGTCGACACAGGAGGAGGGAAAGACCCACCGCGGACGGCGAGGTGGTGAGTCTTGCGAAGCACCCGGTGAGGGGGTGCGGGCGCTCAAGCAATGGAGGAGCGGGATAGAAATGGACTCCGTTGCGGTTTGGTGACATCTCGGTTGGAGATGGAGGCGTTCCGGTTGGTGAGCGCGGATACCTTGGGAGGGGGTGCATCCTACGCAAGGGGGTGCGGTTTTTCTCTTGCTCGGTCGGTGATTACTCACTCAGGGTGGAGGGGGTGATTGTTGGGTCCACCCCGGTGGGCCTTTTTATTTAGGTATTGGGCTGGTTTGGCCCAATTGGCTCTCCTTTGTTTTTGTATACTCTTGTATCCTCTTTGGAGGTGGGTGTGTCTGGAAAAATCGAGAGAGAGAGCAGGAGACCGAAGGTCAGAGAGAGAGGAGAGTTTCATTGTATTGAGAGGAGAGTGTGAGTAACTGAAAAATCTCACCGGTGTATTTTTCTCGATATAGTGAAACCCCCCTCCCCGTGGATGTAGGCCGGTTGTTTGGCCGAACCACGTAAGTTCTTGGTGTTGCTCTTCTTTCTTTTTCGTGCTTGTCTGTGATTGTGCTTGTGTTTGGTGTGATTTGGGTTGGGCAAATCCCAACACCAGTATCATTGGTTAAGGTTATTGCTTGCCTGTAGGGTGGCTGTACATGTACTGCTGCTGTTGTTAATCTTTCACTGGTCCTTCACGATGTAATTTTTTCGCACAACTTCATTAAAGTTGCACAATGTATAACCTTCTTTCATTGAGTTTTGTGTATACGCTTTGCTCACAAATGTTGGTGATTTATTTTCTGCATATTCTCCCCTAACCCAACCATCCACACACAGAGACAAATGAGGTGAATTATGTTTTATTTCTTTTTGAACAGTCCACACTATTTTGCCGAGCTGATTGAAAATGAAACCAAAAGGATGGGTCTTCCTGATAGTGTTGGTCAGCCCATGTGAAAATGGAAAACTGAAAAGTTCGGTTCCAATATGTTCCTAAAACCCCCGACTTAACCTGACTTGTCATTTCTATCCTTACTGTTTGATGATGAATTCAAAAACCACTGCTCTATGTAATCTGTCTCTATAGGTTAATTATGTTTGTCTGTTTTTGGTTATATGGCCTTCGCTCTTAGAAAGAGAAGTTTTAGTTAGTAATCAATTGTGCTTTGAGCAGGTCATGGAAGTTACTTTTGAAGAAGAATTTCCCGATTTTGATGTCCGTCTCTCTCCACAGCTTAGGAAACAATTTTACGAGAAATTAAAACATCTGGTGGTTGTTATTGACACAATGCTCGAAGATGGGACGAAAAATGGGACATGGGATGGCAAGTATACCTTAGAAGAAGAGGATGAGGAGAAATTTATACGTGGTGGAGGGGTCATAATGAATAGTAGGGGTTTTATTCTTACGTGTGCTCAGTTGATACCTCCTAATTTCAGCAAGATTCAGTTTCGTCGGGTGAATGATGAGTCGTTTTCAGAATGTGTGTTGGTAGCAAGAAAAGCGGACTTAGATTTGGCAATCTTGAGGCCTGTAAAGGATGAAGGGGTTGTATCTGATTTCGGAAAATTTGGTTTTCGAGAGTTCATCGACGTAGGGATGGAAGTATTTTCAATAGCTCACCCAAGAGACTTATGTTATTCATTGGTCATTGGACAAGTCACCTTTCCATGCCTCTATGATGGTACAGCTCCTAGTGACTACCCTCGGGATCAGACTCCTAGTTCGAGGTTAGTTGGATTTGTGGTTGATGATGAACTCAAACACCTTGCCAAGGATTTGGAGCTCATTCAAATCAACAACTTTCATGGTACCCATAACTTGGAGAGAAGGACATCATTTGGTGCACCCGTCTTTGATTCCCATGGTAGGGTTATAGGACTCAATACCTTTGTTTTGGATGGGATGGATTTCGCAATTCATATGTCTGTTCTGGAGAAATTTTGGAAAGAAAATGTTTCAGAGCCTCAAGAAAATGGTTCAGATCCTCAGCCTCCAAAAAGAAAGAAAAGGAAAAAGGAAAAGGAAAAGAAGCAAGGGAGAAAAGCAAAGAGGAAACTTGGAGGCGGGCAGTGGTTGATGGATAGGTATTATTTCACAGTTAGGTTAGGTACTAGTGATGACAGTTTTTGATACTTGCGGTCAGTAAAGAGATTGTAATTTCACGCATGTGATCGACCAACTCTAACCTTTCACTTTCGCTTATTTACTCCTAGAACACAAGTTTGCAGTTGTGAAAAAGTGCAAGTTGTAAAAAGACCATGACAAAGCATGGATCACTTGTGGCGCCCTATCTGCCATGGCCTCTGGATTGGTGTGGCCACTGGCCATAACCCTTTTTCTTCCCTCACTTAAAGTTCTATGTTTTTTTTGTGTGGTTAATTCATGTTTTATGTTGAGATTTGATGACCTAAATGAAATACGTAGGACTGGACTGGTTCAAATTTTTAATGGAAGCGTCCATGTTTGAAATCACATAAACGAAGCAGATGACATTATTATCTAACTCCATATTATTAAATAAATAAATAATGTATTCTTATGTTCTTATTTACTATTTGTTTGTCCCCTTTTGATAGTCGTGTCATTTAATTAGGTCAACAATTAATGCATCTTTTTTTTTTCTTTGTGGGAAGATTGTTTTCAATTTACCCCATAAAAGTTCTTCATATGTGCTGCTTTGAATCTCTTATAACCCTTCTTTTCTTCTAGTTTTCCAATCAAACTCATGCAAATTTTCCCAATTCAATTTTTAGCTTTGTGTTTTTGCCAGAAATGCCCCCTTTTCTGTTCTCTTTTCTTTCATGGCACTCTCCCGTTTCTCTCTCTTTTTTCTATACTCCATGTTCAAGTCTCATTACCTTGAGAGATGTTTAATAAAGACTAGAGGCCGGGGCACACGCGATGCGTGTGCAAGTCGGATTTTCACAACGTTTTTTTAAAAATGCTTCCCACTTATTGTTTGATTAAATTTTCACAAATGTGTGAAAATCCGACTTGCACACGCATCGTATGTGCCCCGGCCTCTAGTCTATTCTAATAGAGGCCGGGGCACACACGATGCGTGCGCAAGTCAGTTTTTGCATGTTTTGACAAAATTGGATCAAACAAACAATAAACGGAAAGCTATTGTACATATTACATACACATCGCGTGTGGCCCGACCTCTAGTTTTATGCATGACAATCAAGTATGACATCATTTTTCTCTATTTGTCCAGCCATGGCTTTGTCTTCCACTGCCAATTTTCAGTTCACACAAAAACTAATCTTATACCTTGTTCATTTTCGTTTTGTTAATAGCTTCTCTTTATTTCTTGACATAAGAGATTGGTATGGTGGTCAAAGTGTTCACACAAAAACTAATCTTATACCTTGTTCCTTTTCGTTTTGTTAATAGCTTCTCTTTATTTCTTGACATAAGAGATTGGTATGGTGGTCAAAGTCCAAGATAACACATACAGACTTCCTTGAATTTTAATTGGCTTACAATATTGGACGGTGACCTAAAAATTAATCGAGATGAGAATAAGTTGACATAGATTACAAAATATAAATAAATGTTTCTAACAATCAAAATTTGTATAAAAAGAAGCAATCAACAGGGTTTTTTTGGTAAATCGAAAATTAATCAAAAGACTTGGAAAAATAAAACTCACTTGTTAAGATGCAGTGTCCAGTGACTGATTGAACTATAGACTATAGCGTACTTTGCTGTCAATACACTGTCACCTTGTTTACTTGAAACACAAACAAAGCACATAAACGATAGCAAAGTATAAAAACAGAGAAATTGAGTTGGTGTGGTTGCACCGGGAAGCGATTTTTGTGCCTATAAAAAGTAATGATGTAAAGGAGGAAGATGAGGGAAAAGGGGAGTAGAACTTGCTGATTTGCTCCGTGTACATCACCGCGTCACAGATCACGTTCTCCAAGAAGATCTTGATGGGCTTCACTCCTCCCCTGCGAGCCAGCCTCCTGATGACCGGCTTCGTGATCCCCTGGATGTCGTCTCGGAGGACCTTGCGGTGCCGTTTCGCGCTTCCCTTTCCTAGCCCCTTGCCTCCCTTTCCGCGTCCCAAAATTTTCAATGTCTCAAAAGCTTTACTCGGTTACTACGACAAATAGCAGAATCAAGTCATCAATAAACTGAAACATCATCATAAAATAAAGAAGAATACAATGAACGTGGGTTTTTTTTCAATTTGTTTGTAACTGTTTTTTAGAGTTTTTTTTTTGTGTTAAAATGTCCAATATATCCTCAAAACTAACTATTTTGTTTTGTATGTTTTTTCTCTTTAGAGGGTATTTTAGGAAAGGAAAATACATGACAAAGGGAAGAGACACCAAAGGGTGCTCTCCCTTTATATATTAGAATAGATAGATATTAGAATAGATTTATAAGTGCACAATGACAATATTTTTTAAATTCATAAGTAGTCGATTTAACTCAAACACTAAGACGTATGGTTCAAGTGTATTCCTTTGTTTTACTAACCCTACCTAAAACAAATACGAAAAAATCATTTCAGTTGATTTTTCTTTTTGTTCTCTCTGCTCCCTGCTCCCTGCTCCAAATTCATTGTCCAAACATAGCACTTCGTTTCAGAATGACGGCCTTTACTACGTTATCTCAAGTCCCTCGAACCAATTCTCGATCTAACAAAATGGAACGATATGGACCTAAGTTATCCTTTATATGGACCTAAATTACCCCTTGTAGGTCTAAATTTAGTCATTCTCAGGTGTTACTTCAAAAAAATAAGGTGCAACTTAGGTCCAATAAAGAACAACTTAGGTCCATACAAAAGGCAACTTAGTTTCATACAAGAGGCAACTTAGGTCTAAACCCAAATTCGACTACAAACCGATCCCATGTATGGGGAATTAATTTTTGTCCATTTCATGTATGGAGAATTTCTTTTTGTCCATTTCGTGTATGAAAATTTTCTTTTCATCCATTTCATTTTTATGCAACTCCATAAAAACTTGTCCACCACTTGGAATTTTTTACCCCTCCTACCAGAAACCCAATTCCCCCGATTGAGATCAAAATGTGTCTTCTCTAAATTTAGGGGTGTTTTCGGTAGTGAAAAATTTATAGATTTTTATTTGTGGTTAATAACTTGTTGGGTGTCTCCAGTAGTGAATAAATTATTGACAAATGTCAAGTTGTAAGTTTTTGTTGGATTTGTGAGTAGAGTTACTGTAAAAAAAAAAGAGTTTTTGTTGACAACTTTTGTGTTAATGGAAACCGAATGGTAAAATGCTAAAACTTTTTTGTTAGTGAAAACGATATGTAAAAATACGTTAGGTTTTTAATGTTTTTTTCAGTGGAAACACGTTAATTTCTGACTCTATCAGTGCTTGCACATGCAATAACGTGTTCTCCGGCCTCTATATTTTTTATGCCAAATGAAGAACAGTGTTCTTCTCTCGATGGGAAGCTTTTGTTGAGCTAATTATTACTATTATTTTTCAACGGAAGAAGCATATCCATTTATAAAAGTAATATGGCATCTACAAATTATCATCGAGATATAGATCAAGTCATATCTTCAAATTTGGTTAAGACATAAAGTTTCATTTCTTATTATTTAGACTACCTTCTAAAGAGAAAAGATTACTATGATATTCCTCTACCTTCCCTTTCTTTGTTTGCCAAACAAAAAAGGAAATTGCCTGATTTGAGATGTCCAAAAACTCAGTTGTTTTTTTTTTTTTTTGGAATCTTTTCTATAGATGTGAGCGGTTTTTATTTTTTATTAGACAATATATAGGTACTTTTCAGATTCTTTTCGACGAGACAAACCAAAAAAAAATAACACACATCGACCATTTGTGTGCTTCTTTTGAAAGTTGAAAATGCGCCAAAAAATATGCAAATTTTTGCCTTTTTTTGATTTTTCTTCAATGATGTTTTTTAATTTATTCTTTTTTTACCTTTTCAATTCCGCTTGTCAAAATGGACCAAAAGAGTAGAATTTTTTGACACGAAAATAATTCAAAAGAGACAAAAAAAATCTAAAAATAGGCAACTTTATCTTTAGTGAAACCAAATCAGCCCTGATTACGCTTTCCTCGAAAATTTTATCCTCTGGCTACAAACGAATCGGGTCGTTTGTGAATTTTTTGAGTTCATCAATTCAAATTCTTTGCGAACCTAAAGGGTTAGTTACCCTCACACAAGAGTTGACACAAGTCTTGTGAGGGATCCATTTTGGAGTCTCACACAAATAATCGGAGTCGTTCAATTTGTTTAAAATATATTTTTAAGAGTTCCCGTAAAAAATCAACCCATTTAAATATGGGTAAGTATTTGATCGGTCCATTCAGTTGACATAATGACAATTTTTTGTATATCATTAGAATTTCACTTGTAACCTTGATTATTTATGAACTTTTTGTATATATATATCTCATAAGAATTTCACATGTAACCTTGAATATGTATGAACTCTTACGTGGACATACTAATGACTTTTTAATTTGTACATGTATAAACTTTTAAAAGTACTATAAACTTGAAATTTTGTTTCATTTTTATAATTTTAGATCTTTATGAGCTTATTTATGCAGAAAATGAAAATTTTATTTGCAATTCTAAACCTATATAATATGAGTACTGTTATCAGTATCGACCAAAACCCCACCGAAATCGTACCGATGGCACGCCGTCTCCGGCCATCGGACGGTCGATCCAAGCCATCCAAAAATTCTTTAAAAAAAAACTCAAGTGGGCTTACGCAGGAATCAACGGCATCCGACGTGAATAGGTACTCGATTGAAACACCTCCTTTTTTCGTATATAAATATATACACGAAAAAATGGTGTTTGGATCAAGCACCCTACACACATCGGATGCCGTTGATTCTCGCACGGGTCCCCCTCGTTTTTTTTAGAATTTTTTAACTGCTCGGATCAGCTGTCCGGTGGCTAGAGATAGCCCGACACAACCGTCGGTACGATTTCAGTGAGGTTTTGGTCGGTACCTATAGGTTTTTGGATATAATATTTATGACTCGTTAAGGCTTGTGAATAAGTTCAAATTCGAGTCAAATCTAAGCAAGCTCAGCCCCAAAAAAATTCATTGAGCTTCAGCTCGGCTCGAGTTCGTTTAAAATCTTAATGAACCAACGGAAACAACGTTCTATAAGTCCAAAATTTATTTCAGTATTTTTTATTTATTATAAATTTTTGTTTAGATTTTTGTTATAATTTTTGGAGTTAATCTTCGTTTTGATGAGACGAATTAAAAAAGTATAAAAATATGGACCGATGTTGAAAAAATTCAAATAAGACAAAACTTTAGATAAATAAGACAGTTGTTTGATACTTTTTTTGTCTTTAGTAATTTTATTTTTTTCTTTTTGTCATAATTTTGTACCATTTGAACTCCTCTCATCCCGTGAAACAAAAAAACTCCTCTAATCGATATGAATAATTAATTCAAAAAAATATCACTTGAATTTAAAGGACAGCCCAAAATGAAATATTGAACTCTAAATAAGGGACGGGGAGAGCGGTAAACAAAACTGTTTTGTCAAAACCAAAATAAAGAAGAAAAATAAGTTTACGATAATAGAGCGATTCGGCTTGTTTTCCGTACATACTCTTTCCCTTCCCCTTACCCTTTCTGATACTCATAGTCTCCACCGCGCGAGCGCCGTGTCCCCGCCAATTTGCTCGAGTTCCTTCCAAGGTCTCTCTCTCTCTCTCTCTCTCTCTCTGCAGATTTATAATATGTAGTGTCAGCACCATTGCTGCTACTGCTGCTGTCCATGTTTGAAACCTTTATGTCATGTGAATACAATGATAGTTCTAATCTTTATTTAGCTGAAATAGGCTCGTTGTTTAAGTTAAATATTACCGTCTTTTATTTGGTCCTAGTATTATGGAGCTTGATTGTCGTGATCCGGAACAAAGAATGGCAAGATTGAGTCCATGGAAACGAGGACGCTCTGAATCATGGGGTAACTAAGCAAATTCCTTGCAATTTTTTCCCCCCTTTTACTAATTTCTATTGTTGGTTATATTCGGTGTTCTTAATCATGTTATGAACAGGTCCCTACCGAACGAGTCGTTACTCGTTCGCGGAGAAGTTTGATACTAATACAGATTCTAACATAGACTTGGATTTGGATATCAAAAAACTTTCTTTGAAAGTGTCTCCGTTCGTTGTCAGCCTTGTATCCCTTACCGGTAAGAATTGTTGGGATTTTAGTACAATTTGTTCAGCAATTATTTTCTTAATTATCTGTTGATTATGACTTGGAGAATGAATGTTTTGGTGGCTGGCTCTCATAATTAGTGCATATGAAAGCTTATGATGTCAATCATCTGTTGGGCATTTGGGTTTTGTGTATGTATCTTTTTTGTCAATCGTTAGGAGGGGCATAAGGAACGGGTGCTGCAATTCTCAGCGATAGCCGATAAGACTTGAACCCAGACATTTTACTTGGTAGGGAGTGCCACAACCAATAGGCCAACCCCTTGGTAGATTCTGTTTAAATGGATCTTCTTGAACTCTAAGGGCTGATCTGCTTAATATATGGCAGTCTGGTGTTAGGTTTTTCTTTCTTGGTTCTTAATTAGTTTTTCACGTTTTGAGTCTTCTTTTTTCGAGCAATAGCCATTCTGCTTGTCTATATGTTTTGCTTGTTTCTTACCCCTTGTAAAGATATGTTTGTTTGTTTTTTTGGTTAAATGAGATTGTGCTTTCCCGGGAAAAAAATTCTGTTTATGTCATTATCCAGGTGAGAAGCCACTATTTATGGGTTCTGGGACTATCACCGAGTCTGAAGAGGTTAATGGTACATACTTCGGTACCATCTTAACTTCTGCTAGTCTACTTAGGACTTCTGCTGAATCAGATGCCATACCTGATGATATCAAGGTGGTTATCGTTTCTTTTTCCTCGTTTTTATATTTGACCCTAGTTCAATATTTTTCGATGAGCTATAAAGTACAAAATGACATTGTTATTGCAGGTTAATGTGCATCTACGAGATGGTACACTATGTGAGGGCCAAGTGTTGGCGTACGACTGGCATTACAACATTGCTTGGATTAAGATTAAATCTGATGCACCGCTGGCGACCGCTAGTCTGAGGCTTCTAGATGATACCATGTGTGTAGATCCAAGTGGAATGCAGGACAAAGAGTTGGGTTCAAACAGTTTTCAGCTTCATCCTCATTCAGATTTCTTCAAGCTTTGTCCTGGAGACATGGTGGTTGCCGTCGGCCGCTACTTTCAGCCACCCAATGAGATTATGGCTGCTCCTGGTAGATTCAGGTAAACACAGAAAAACTACTTTACATGTAGCAATTTTCTTATTGGAAGAGGGTAATTTATCTTAGTCTATGGAGGGTTTTCCAAGATTTAGAGTGTAGAGATGTAGGAACCTCTTTGCATGAGTTGTATTATTGCATCATTTTGTGTTAAACGGAGCACATAAAAGATGCACTAACTTGCTCATTGTATGAGTTGTGTAAGTGACTTGTCGATTACTAACATTTTATCTTTTTCCTCTCTGTATAGTATTGACTGCTGTGACTTCGACTGTAAAGAGCTTTTCCGGGGTAACTGCAAAATTTCAAAAGTAGTGACCTCTCTCTCTCTCTCTCTCTCTCTCTCTCTCTCTCTCTCTCTCTATACTGGTTCTTGGTTTTAGATCATTGCTGAATTAAATTACCTTTTTTGGTTTCAAAAGTAATTGCAAAACCTTAAGAAAATCCTACTATTCTTGCAGAATATAGGACGAGTAAAAAATATGCCAATGGGGCTCAAAAAGTAAGAAACCTGCCCCACCCATCTAGAACATGATTTGGGGCTAGTCAGGTCGGGGGCGGAATTGCTATTTCATGGAAAACTCCATCAGGATTATAGGAAAGATGTGGCATTTTTTCTTGCAAAACCCACCCGATTGGTCTATATTTACATTTTTGTGATGAATATGGGCGAATATTTCTGAAATATTCTAGTGTAGTTGTTAATGCATCTTTATCTTGATATGTATGTTTGATGTAGTCTACAGTTACCAAGACTTGTGTGGTAGAATGTAGATAAATGGTGGAATGAGTTCTGGCCTTTTATGTTTCAGAAACAATTGACGTATGTCTGTGTATGTCCGTTAGTTAATGCGATGTGCTTTCGGTATTATTAGAGAAAGTTAACTGAAATGTATATTGCAAGCGCTGATAGATTATTCTTTTGCTAGTGCGGTATTGGGGGACCCCTTATAAATCGTCATGGAGAAGTCATTGGAGTCAATTTCTATGACAAGCTATGTACTCCTTTTCTCCCTATCAACATAGCTTCCAAATGCTTGGAGCACTTCAATAAATACGGGTATGTTCCAGATCTTTGTATGTCATTTCGATTGTTGTTTTTCTTAGGATTGGGGGAAGGGGGAGGAATGCATCATTCCTCTTGTTTGGTTAGACAAAGGAAACAGAATGGTTACCTTTCCTTCGTCGTGTTTAGTTAGACAATAAGCATAAAGGGGAAGGCGGTTCTATGTGACAAACACTTCGCCTTTCCTTTGTTTCCTCCCTGTGGGCAGTGGATAGTAATACTCACTTTATTTAACTCTTTGCGTCCCTGTCACATTCTATCTCAGTGGGGGTGAACTGGGCTATCATTGTCTTTTGAGGCAGTGTGTTGTTTTCCACACCGTACTTGCATTATACTTGTTGCTAGACATTCTCCATTATCTGCAACCCCCACGTGCCTCTTGGTGCTCGTCACTCGAGTGACTTTTTTTGTCGTGCTCCTGCTCCTTTTAATCCTTTTAATCTTTGTATCCATTACATTTGATTAATAAATTTCAATTTTTCGCCGTTTGAAAAAAAAAATTCTTCAACCCCCACATGGAAGGTTGCTTGATCTTCTGTGAATTGCCTGAAAAAGGTTTTAACCAAAAGAATGTTTAAGCTGTCTTTGTCACTTGGATAGTCTAATGGGTTTTTGTCATTGCATAAGGAGATTCTCTCGACCTCTGCTTGGAATGGAAATGACTAATCTTTATGCCACAAGTTTACGCAACTTGGATAGAATTAACCTGAAGTTTCCGAATGACTCCAACGGTGTCTTTGTCGAAAAGGTACGTTATCTGCTATGCATGATTTTTGATGGATCGTGAGTTGTTGTAACAATCTCTTCTGTCTGGATGTTCGAATATGACTAAAAAAACTTTGAGATTTGACTGCATAAGTAGAATATTGAGGTTGGTGGTGTCAGGATGACTGCAAAATCTTTTACTGCTGGCCATGAACAATTTTTTTGCCAATCACTAGATATTATTGCATTACTAATTCGATGAAAGGTTCCGAAACGCAATCCGTTGAACCCAGCTAGGAAAATCTCCCTGCCAAGTCATTGGATGCTCAATAGAAAGGTCATATCTGGCTATTTCATGAGCCGCCCCATTACAACTACGAGGAATAAAACAAAAAGAAATAGCATGTAAACAACTAACTAAATTTAAAGAGTCTTTGCTGCTCAAAAAATCCGGTGAACTGTGGAACCGGACCGATCTGTCCGTTTTGGATTGAAACTGTGGATTAATGTAATGGTCCGGACATGGATTCAAGAATTAGAAAACCATGACTCGCAGTTCGGTTCACGGATTTTCATTATGACACCGTGGATTAACAGAACCGGACCGTGCGATATTTATTAGGTACAAATAATATATAAATAATTTTATATTTTTTACCTACTGTTATAGCTATTTTTACCTAGAAAGTAGAAACCAGCTTCTCCTACTTTCGTGTTTAATGTACTGACCTTGAATCTTGAAACTTGGCCAATTGAATCTCTAAACTGGTGTTGCATGTAATGCATGCTTTAAGTTTATGTATTTGGAAGCTGTCAAACTGGTATTTGTAAACTGGACCTTCATTCACGTATTTTTTTTTTCCTTGCTAGTTGCTTCTTCTTCTTTTTTATGTATTGTAATCTGTGAATAAAATTGCAACCGATCGCGACTCATGGATTGGATTGGAACCGGACCATAGGACTTTTGGTCCGGACACGGATTGCATTTTCTAAAAGCCAGTTCGGTCCTCGGATTCCTAGGAATCCGATCCGGTCTGGACCGCGAGCAGCCTAGTAGCATGGCCCTATATCCTTCCTCAGCACTTTGATGATTTGTTTCAGCTCTATTTCTGTTCTATTATGCTCAATTAAGTGATTGAAAGTACCATGCTAATATGACCAGATTAGTAGAAACTAAAACATGCGAATGAGATCTAGTAGAAATTGGTTTGAAGATGATTGAGTATAAACCAAGACATAAAATCTTGATCTTGCTCATCTAAACTTATCATGATATTTTGAGTACATGCTTGCTTAGTAAAATATAAGCTCTTTGAAATCTAAAAAGGTTGCCCAAGGTCTTTAAAGTTCTAACTTGTAATGTTCCAGATCAGGAATCGGAAGTAGCTGTGTAAAATTTCCAGTTTTTATTTTGTTCCCTTATCAAATGTCTAAATAAGAGAATTACTTAAGTTTCTTTAGAATTACTTGTAAAGGATGGGCCATTTATGGATAAACCCTAACTTATGTGTTTGGTATTGCTGACTCATCTTTAAAGGGATTTCTAACACTAAGTTGCTTGATCTTCCTTTCTTTCGTAATACTCAATTTGTGGGTAGTTTGTTATCTATTTTTATGTTGTTTCTTTTCTACTCTGATATTCTGTTGCGATTTCTTTGGTTGGATAGCTCACCAACTTTCCTGGACATTGGCATTTTTTCATAAATTATTCTTTCTTATAAATGATTCTTCAGTGTATTGAAATTCAGACCTTTAGATCTTGCGTTAAAGGTGTCATTCTTGGTTTTTGAGCGGTTGATTGTTGGATAAAACAAATATCTTGAATAAATTTGTGAAGATGAGTATGATTGCCATGTGTGTGTGGATTTAATGTAATAATGTAATACATCAGTGTAACTGAGATATTCTTAGAATCGCATACTTCACTGCATAATCTTCCCAACATCAACCAGGTTATAGAAGGGTCCCATGCTGAATGTGCTGGAATACTGAGTGGTGATGTTATTGTTCAATGTGCTGGCAACTTTGTCCGGAGTGTTTTGGAGGTATATCACTTTTGTCATCTTGTTAACTGGAAGTCGGTGTGTGCTTCCTTAGCATGATCGTTTGTAATAGTTGAATTTATCGAAATGTAGTGTTACTTAATACTTACAAACTCTTTTTGAGACGTCTCCCAACTCCCAAGTAAGTTTATGCAGAATCTTCCAAAACAATTGTCACGTTAACTAAGTTTGTGCCTGGTTTCCATTACTGTCATGCAGTCTCCCAAGCCGAGTTGTATTATATTCAAGCTCAGCTCGGCAATTCTTAACAGTGTTTGAGCTTGGCTCTGGAAATTTTGAGAGCCCTTGAGCTCAGCTTGAAAAGTGTAAACTGATTTTTTTGGTGACAGATCAATCCCATGAATAGAGCGAGAATGAATTCAGACATCTCTTATCTAGCCTAAAACTGCTTGAGTTTGAGTTTGGATTTTGGACTCTGTATTGGGTGCTTGCCCGTGAATAGTTGCACAGTAGAAGCTATCTATATGGGTACCTGGCCTGATGATTTTGAGGTCCTGGTCCAAGCCGTTAATTTGGGGGCCGTTACGAGACTGTATTTCTTTCGGCCAATAGACCGTTTTATCTTCCCGTTACAGTTTATCATTTTCGACTTTCGCTACGTTTTATTTTTGTTCAATCCATTTCCTGTTGTTTCAGTTCTATGGAATTTCCTGGGACAAGTGTGGGGAATCTGTGGAGGTGGTGGTGTTAAGATCTAGAACCGGCGATCGTTTGAATCTGACTCTGAAGGTTGGCGAGACTAGCTCAGATAAAATTAATAGGTAAATATCTTGAAAGTATCTTGGTTAATTTCTCCACATACGCTTTTATCATCTTCAAAATGGATGTAAATTCATGGGATCTTTACTACTGTCAACTTGTACTATGTTCTTTTGATTTCCGACCTCTATTTGTGGGATGAATTCCACCAATTCATTAATTGAGATTTCCTTTCTATTTAGTTTTTCGGAAATATCTTCCCTCAGGTGGTTATATAATATGCTTCAGTCTGATTTTTATTTTTAATTTTTTTTTGTATTTGTGTTGCCTTCTCAGCTGGCCCCTCCCCGCAAGGTGCATGGTACCCGTTAAAAGAGTTAGGTAATACAGTTGCTTTTGTGGTGTGGTGTTTTGTTAGACTGTAAATTACAGGACATAAATCCTTCGAACTGTTGGAAGTGGGCATCTACTAACTATGGGCAATATTTATTGCTACCATACGATGTAATTTCCTGGTTTATTGCTACAATCCCATGTAATTTACTTATTTATTTCCCCCTTGCTATGTATGCACAGGAATGCTTTTTCAATTGGAGTAATTGAGTAACTAGTAATTGAAATTTGGTTTACTTCAAACTCTTGTCCAAAGCAGAAAGTAGGTTTCTTTCATACCCATTTTCAAAGGAGAAATCTATCTTGTTCCCCTGGAAAATCATTATAAAGGTTGCATCTTTTTATGGGAGAATATTACGATCACTGGTGTCGATGTCATTATGTGGTGTAGTTTTTGTAATTTGATTACTGTAACAAAAAATAATAATAATAAAATAGCAAGCTGGAAGCTAAAGAGGGTTTATGGCTCAGGAACATCAGGTCGTGACGCCCTTGGGTAATGGTGTGTTTTCTTCCATCTCTCCTTGTCATCTTTATTGTTCCCGGGGCGAGCGCGGGCTTCAATCAGTAAGTTCAGTTTCTTTGACAACAGAGAAATGCAGAAATGAGAAGGAACCATATGCCCCTATTTTCACTGTTGTTGAATAATGAAATCGTGTTTTCAGTGAGCATAAGATTTCACTCTATCTAAGGATACAAAGTGTCGAATCGCTTTTCTACCATCTTTCCTAAAATCAATTGGTGTTAGGAGGAGGGCTTCATTTAAGTCTTTTATGGCATTCAACATAGCATCGCAAGTATGTTTTTAGAGCGGTTGCAATGAGTGGCATTGTGTAATCAAATCAATGCGGGCACTCCGGACCCAACATGAAGGATAATAGTAATGCAATCCAACATGAAGGATAATAGTAATGCAGTCCGTGGGATTGTGAGGCCATTCCCACCTTGTCCCCTCAGCTAGTTGGCAAGTGTTGAAGCCCGAGTTCCACTCGGCAAAGCTTGAGGATATACTTCGGCCTTTCTGAGTATGAAGGAGTACTGGTGTGGAGGGAGTCGGGAGGCCCCAAGAGAGGGTTCTTGGGTGAATTTTCGTGTCTTTGTGAAGGAGAGAGCCTCTCCTATTTTATAGGAGAGGTGGAGCTTGGCTAAAAGGGGCAACCACGCCCCTGGAAATCAATTAGGATCAAACTACTTGTGGGTTATAAGAGTTCGATAGGCGAGGGGTTACAAGATTGTGTGATAGCTTGTGGTAAGAGGTGATTTTTTTTTTTGGTAACTTAACCATTTCATTGCACGCAAACAAACCCAAACATAAGGCATAGCCTTTACAAGCAGTCAGGCCTCAAAGGCCAAAGCAAAATAAAGCAAGAGGTGATTTCTATGCAAAAAAGGTACCTTTCTATCTGATCTGAAAAAAGGCACTTTACAAGAGCAAGCCAAATGCTGTGTTTGATAATTGGAGGGCGTTTGGGAGATTTATTATTGAATTTTGGATTATGTATTTTATCAATTTTGAGTGTTTGGGATCATAACTTCGTTGGTATAGTTACCATTTCATGGGGAGTGTTCTATTCAAATAGAATTAGATAGGAGATCCATTCTTGTATACCGTTTTCGTTGTATTGTTTTTATGTTTTTGTAGTGCGGGATCATTGATTATTCTTCTTTGTTTTTTATGGAGGAGGATGTTTCAGTCACAGTCCAGAAACAATGTTCACTTTGCAGGTAATGTCGATGGTATGCCAGCTGATGCCTTGTTGTCGAGGAGTTTTGATTCTGGAACTTGCTTTCCAATTATGGTGGGATGCCAAGGGATTTTTGCTTAATGCTCGATATAGGAACCCAAAGCGTAGGGCTAATACGTCGATAAAAGTATAGTAATTCAGAAGTCTGGGTATCGTACCCAAGGGAATATCCAAATAGATTGTGTGGATTTGTATAGGGCGTGGCTAAAATGGAAGGATATCCAGGATTTTGAGGGCACGCACCAATCACACGGCCGTGGAAACCAAGAGACGACCAGGTGTTTTATAACACGTCTGTGGTATTGTAATTGGCTTGCAAATTTTATGATACGGCCAAGCCGTACGTGGGAAAAGAAAAAGACGATTGTTTCGCATGTGTTCAAATGATAGAACCGTCGTTTAATGATTGAGTGGCTGTAGACACCCCACTTGGGACACCCCAGGTTAATCCCAAGGATGCTACCCCCGATGACAAAAATAAGAGCAATTGAATCGATTGTGAACCCCTTTGGAACTCGAAGGAAACGAATGCACAGTGTCTTAGTGTTTGAGTTCAATCTTGGCCAGAAACCAGGATACTCCCCAAAAGTCGACGTATGCCAAATGGTTGTCACGCGTGCCACAAATGGATGAGGCGCGCGCTAGTCTAGAAATTTTGAGAAAAGTACGTCTCAAATGACAAGGCATGTCTTGTCGTGGACAATCACACACAACACGATGACGATTCTGATGATTGGTGTGCGCCACTATGGAATGGTGCGCGCTATTTTTGAGCTACAGTGATGAAGCCCATTTTCCTATAAAAGGAGAGCTTCCTCCACTGTTACAGGGGTTGGCAGGTTCGGCAGATTAGTTGGTCAGTCCAAAAAGACCAGAGGTTAGTCCTCTGCAAAACAGAGTCAGAGGGAGTGAGATAGAGAACACCCCTTCCACCTTGTCGTCTTCAACTTCTTTCTCTTCGGAATAGAGAGAGTAGTTAGGGTCTTGAGAGGGCACCCATACACACGCGCACACTAGTACACTTGAATCGTTCGAGTTCCTTGAACGGAAAGCAAGAGATCCGAGAGCTTGAGAGAGGGAGCCAATACCTCACCATCACGATTTAACCTCCGAGGGGGGTGGTCATGCCAGCACAGTAGCCATTACTGTTCCCTGAACCCGGATCTGAGAAGGAAGCGACTAGCGTACATCGCTTCGTTTGGCGCACACCACAACCAACTAGGCGCACGCCACTTCCAAATGCACAGTTTAAGTTTTTCTCTGTATTTTCTGTTCACGGTAGGCATGTTGCCTTGCCCCAATTAGTATTCTGTCTGTCTCCTAGAAGTTGGAGCCATACGACACAACGGACTTGCCATGCGCCGTTTTTGCAGTCGTACGCCACTCTGTTGTGTCACACGCTACTTCTGTCCGAGGAGGTAAAATGCTAAACGGAATGCCCTGAGCGACGCCTGGCCGTTTTTACATGTTTACTGTTAACAGTTTAATCCAGATTAACTGTTCCCCTCCTACTCAATTACTCCAATTGAAAAGGCATTCCTGTACATACATAGCAAGGGGGAAATAAATAAGTAAATTACATGAGATTGTAGCAATAAACCAGGAAATTACATAGGATGATAGCAATAAATATTGCCCATAGTTAGTAGCTGCCTCTTTCAACAGTTCGAAGGATTTGTGTCCTGTAACTTCCAGTCTAACAAAACACCGCTCCACAAAGGCAACTGTATTACCGAACTCTTTTAACGTCAACCCTGCACCTTTCGGGGAGGGGCCATCTGAGAAGGCAACACAAATACAAAAAAAAATCAGAATGAATACATACTTTTTGTAAGATTATATGCTCACGACAGGGAAGAAATTCCAAAAACTATATAGAAAGGAGATCTCACTTAATGAATCGATGGAATTCATCCCTGAAATAGAGAGATCGGAAATCAAAAGAAACATCGTACAAGTTGACAGTAGTAAAGATCCCATGAATTAACATCCATTTTGTAGATTGATATACGCGTACACGCAGAAATTAACCAAGATACTTTCAAGATATTTACCTATTAATTTTATCCGAGCTAGTCTCGCCAACCTTCAGAGTCAGATTCAAACGATCGCCGGTTCTTGATCTTAACACCACCACCTCCACAGATTCCCCACACTTGTCCCAGGAAATTCCATAGAACTGAAACAACAGGAAATGGATTGAACAAAAATAAATCGTAGCGAAAGTAGAAATGATAAAACAGTCTATTGGCTGAAAGAAATACAGTCTCGTAACGGCCCCCAAATTAACGGCTTGGACCAGGACCTCAAAATCATCAGGCCAGGAACCCATATAGATAGGTTTTACCGTGCAACTATTCACGGGCAAGCACCCAATACAGAGTCCAAAATCCAAACTCAAACTCAAGCAGTTTAGGCTAGATAAGAGATGTCTGAATTCATTCTCGCTCTATTCACGGGATTGATCTGTCACCAAAAAAATCAGTTTACACTTTTCAAGCTGAGCTCAAGGGCTCTCAAAATTTCCAGAGCCGAGCTCGAACACTCTTACGAGTTGCCGAGCTGAGCTCGAACAGAATACAACTAGGCTTGGTAGACTGCATGACAGTAATGGAAACCAGGTAAAAACTTAGTTAACGTGACAATTGTTTTGGAAGATTCTGCATAAACTTACTTGGGAGTTGGGAGACGTATCAAAAAAAGTTTGTAAGTATTAACACAAGATTTCGATAAATTCAACTATTACAAACGATCATGCTAAGGAAGCACACACCGACTTCCAGTTAACAAGATGGCAAAAGTGATATACCTCCAAAACACTCTGGACAAAGTTGCCAGCACATTGAACAATAACATCACCACTCAGTATTCCAGCACATTCAGCAGGGGACCCTCCTATAACCTGGTTGATGTTGGGGAGATTTTGCAGTGAAGCATGGGATTCCAAGAATATCTCAGTTACACTAATGTATTACATTATTACATCAATACATGCATCCACAAACACATGGCAATCATACTCATCTTCACAAATCTTTTAAAAGATACTCCCTCCGTCCCGGTTTGTTTGTCTAATTGTCGAAATACGTGTCTTTCAAAAATATGCTTATATCTTATATTTTATAATATTTTTTTTATTTTGAAAATTTTGTATAATAAAACTAATTGAGATCTATCAAACAAGATCCATATTGCATATTAAAAACATTACGAATTGAAAATTATAACCAATTCTTTGAGAGGTCAAACGCTCTCAAAAAGTCAAAAAGGGGACAAACAAACCGGGACGGAGGGAGTATTTATTTTATCCAACAATCAACTGCTTAAATACCAAGAATGACGCCGGAAGTTTTATTTAACACAAGATCAAAGGTCTGAATTTGAATACACTGACAAATCATTTATAAGAAAGAATAATTTATGAAAAAATGCCGATGTATAGAAAAGTTGGTGAGCTATCCATTCCAACCAAAGAAATTGCAAAAGAATATCAAAATATAATAGAACCAACATACAAAAAAATAAAAATAAAAACTACCCACCAATCAATAAATATAAATGTGTTTGAGCCCCAAAAGACTTCTCCAATCCTTAATTCCTAGATTTTTCCCTTCTTCAAACAATAAAGAAAACCCATCACATCCACCTTGTCTCAACCAAAGGCAAAAGAAAAAGAAAAGAAAAACAAAACAAAACAAAACACAAGAACCCACGTTCAAAACTGACCCACTCAAGAACTAACCTTGAACCAACCTTTGTTCGGCTCCCACGTTTCTCCCCCAAATGTTGGAAAACAATTACCTAAGTTTGCCGACTAACACTTATATTCCCACCTCCCAACTGAAATTTCACATTCCACATCCTCTGAGATTATCACATGATCAATTCTAATTCTTCCTCCACTCAGCAATTCTAACACTTTTCCCCACTGATGGTTTGCCACGAGAATTCACACACTTCCCCCCACTGATGGTTTGCCATGACAATTCATCCTCCGGAATTTTAAGTAGCAAGTACAGCTCCATTTGTCAAGAGAATTTGTTCATGGATTATAAGTACCAGGGACGGCTCCAATTGTTACGAGAATTTGTACACGAAGCACATACCAATTGCTCAAAGGTTGGTTTCCATCTCCAAACTACCTACGCATTTATGAGGAATTGATTATGTTTTTCAGGCTTAGGTTCTCAAAATAATTTTGTTCATAACATTTTCATTTCCCACTGGCCACTAATGTTCACAGCCACATGTTTTGCTTCAAGCAAGGTGCAGCGTTCAAGAAAGGGCATTTTTCATTTAGATATATTATGCGTGCAAAATTATAGTCCACATGCTACCTATTATATTTATTTTTTATAAGTAAATAATTATTATATTAATAAGAAGGCATTAAGGGATGCAGCTCATATACAAAAAAGGCCATATACTAATAGGCCTTATACACCACTATGTGAGATAAACAATTCAAACCAATCTAGAACTTGATCAAGGGAAGAATTACAATCTCCCTCGTCCCAAGACTCCCAACTATACAAACTACTAATCACAAAACTTTTGATTTTAAATAAAGGCTTTTCTACATTATCAAAGTATCTCGCATCCCTCCACATCAAACAAAACAGAATCATGGCCCAAACATGCGTCCTTCTTTTTCCCACTCTAGCACCCCTACAAGCGATTAAGAGTTCCATAACGCTCCTTGACATAGCCCATTGTAAACCGAACCAGCAGAACACCACAGACCAAAACTCCCAAGCAAAAGGACAATGGATTGAAAGATGATCGGTCTATTATGTCATGTACTTATATTGGGCGTGCATGTTAATCTCGTCTGCACATAGAATGGGTAGAACGCTAATTGAGTATTATACGAAAGAAAGGAAGATCAAGCAACTTAGTGTCAGCAAGCCCACAGAAATACCAAACACACAAGTTAAGGTTTTATCAATAAATAGCCCATCCTTTACAAGTAATTATAAAGAAACTTAAGAAATTCCCTTATTTAGACATTTGATAAGAAAACAAAATAAAAACTGGAAATTTTACACATAGCTACTTTCGATTCCTGATCTGGAATATTAGAAGTTTTTGTGCAACCTTTTCATATCTCAAAGAGCTTTTTTTTTTAAGTAAACACGTACTCATTATATCATGAGAAGTTTAGCGCTTTGTTCGGTTCACTTTTTGGGAAAAAAATTCCAACTCAAAAAACACTGATTACCCCAACTTCCAATCATTACTCTCATTTCTCTCTCCACTCATTACCTCTCTCCAATCATTATTCACATTTCTCTCTCCACTCATTACCTCAAAAACCAAACTCAAAAATTCTCAAAAACCCATCCAAACACAGCATAGATGAGCAGGATCAAGATTTTATGTCTAGGTTTATACAATTAAACTAGATCATCTTCAAACCAATTTCTACTAGATCACGTTCGCATGTTTTAGTTTCTACTAATCCACTAATATTAGCATGGAAAGCCAAGGAACTTTTTATCACTTAATTGAGAATACTAGAACACAACTAAAGCTGAAACAAGAGATCTCAATCGTTCATGGCCCAGAGTAATAGATTTTGCAGTCAACCTGACACCACCAACCTCAATATTCTACTTATGCAGTCAAATCTCAAAGTTTTCTTAGTCATATTCGAACATCCAGCAAGAAGAGACTGTTCAACAGTCTCACGATCCATCTAAAATCATGTGTAGCGGATAACGTACCTTTTCAACAAATACACCGTTGGATTCATTGGGAAACTTTAGGTTAATTCTATCCAACTTGCCTAAACTTGCCGCATAAAGATTGGTTATTTCCATTCCAAGCAGAGGTCGACAGAATCTCCTATGCAATAACAAAAACCCATTAGTCTATCAAAGACAGAAAACTTCACAAAAGATCTAGCAACCTTCTACTTGGGAGTTACAAATATTTTAGAACATCTAGCAACACATAATACAATGATAGCCTAGTTCACCTCCACCCACATAGAATGTGACAGGAACACAAAGAGTTAAATAAAGCGAGTCTAACTATCCACTGCCCACAGGGAGGAAACAAAGCAAAGGCGAAATGCTTGTCACATAAACACATTATATCCAGTCATGCACCGCCTTTCCCTTTAGTCTTATCATCTAACTAAACACGACGAAGGAAAGGTAACCTTTCCTTTTTTTCCTTCCCCCAAACCCAAGAAAAGCACCAATCGAAAAGACATACAAAGATCTGGAACATACCTGTATTTCTTGAGGTGCTCCAAGCATTTGGAAGCTATGCTGATAGGAAGAAAAGGAGTACATAGCCTGTCATAGAAATTGACTCCAATGACTTCTCCATGACGATTGATAAGGGGTCCCCCAATACCGCACTAGCAAAAGAATAATCAATCAGCACTTGCAATATACATTTCAGTTAACTTTCTCTGATAATACCGAGAGCACATCGCATTAACTAATGGAACTTATTCCACCATTTATCTGCATTCTACCGCACAAGTCTTGCATAACTGTAGACTACATCAACCATACATATTAACATTTAACAACAAGATGCACGAACAACTACACTAGAATATTTCAGAAATATTCACCCATATTCATCACAATAATGTAAATATAGAACAATCGGGTAGGTTTTGCAAGAAAAAATGCCACATCTTTCCTATAATCGTGAAGGAGTTTTCCATGAAATAACAAATACGCCCCCCACCCGACTAGCCCCAAATTATGTCCTACCAATTTGTATGGATGGGGCAGGTTTCTTATTTTTTCAAGGAAGCCCCAATAGCATATTTTCACTCGCCCATATTCTTCAAGAATATTTGGATATCTGTAAGGTTTTGCAATTATTCCTAAAACCAAGCACCAATGTAAAGATGAGAGAGAGAGAGAGAGAGAGAGAGAGAGGTCACAACTTCTGAAATTTTGCAGTTACCCCAGAGAAGCTCTTTACAGTCGAAGTCGCAGCAGTCAAGACTATACGCAGAAAAATGAGCAAATGTTAGTAATCCTCAAGTCACTTACACAACTCATATAATAAGCAAGTTAGTGCATCTTTTATGTGCTCCGATTAACACAAACTGATGCAATAATACAACTCATGCAAAGAAGTTCCCACATCTCTATAATTTAAATCCTGGAAAATCGGCCATAGACTAAGAAAATTACCATCTTCCAATAAATGGCTATATGTAAATAATGTAATGTAGTTTTTGTGTGTTCACCTGAACCTACCAGGAGCAGCCATAATCTCATCGGGTGGCTGAAAGTAGCGGCCGACAGCAACTACCATGTCTCCAGGACAAAGCTTGAAGAAATCTGAATGAGGATGAAGCTGAAAACAGTCTGAACCCAACTCTTTGTCCTGGATTCCACTTGGAACTACACTCATGGAATCATCTAGAAGCCTAAGACTAGCAGTCGCCAGTGGTGCATCAGATTTAATCTTAATCCAAGCAATGTTGTAATGCCAGTCGTACGCTAACACTTGGCCCTCACATAGTGTACCATCTCGTATATGCACATTAACCTACAGTAACAATGTCATTCTGAATTTTCGCTCATCGTGTAATATTGAACTATGGTCTAATATCATAACGAGGAAAAAGAAAAGATAACCACCTTGATATCATCAGGTATGGCATCTGATTCAGCAGAAGTCCTAAGTAGACTAGCAGAAGTTAAGATGCTACTGAAGTATGTACCATTAACCTCTTCAGACTTGGTGATAGTCCCAGAAGCCATAAATAACGGCTTCCCAGCTGGACAATGAAATAAACAGAATTTCATTTTCTGGGAAAGAACAATCTAATCTTACAAGGGGGGAAAAAAAAAACACACATTTTTACAAGAGGAAACAAGCAAAACAAATAAACAAGCGGAATGGCTATTGCTCAAAAAAGAAGACTCAAAACGACAACCCTAATTAACAAATGTAACGACCCGCCCCAGTCGACCTACTAACCATTCACCTAACCCGTGGCTCAAAAAGTTAACCTCAAGTTATTCAATAGCTGGTCGGAATTCGTTATATGCTATTTCTATTCTCTTTTAGTTGTCAATGTGGGACAACATAGGGGTGTTAAAATATCCCTACCTCATGATGCAATGCCCTCACTGCATTGCATTGGCCCAACAACCTTCCCATGGTGGCCATGGTGTGGTACTTAGTTCTGTACAGCACAATCAGTGTGCTCGTACCAAATTCTAGAGGTGGCCCCCACCATGTAGACTAGAGTTGTGCACTGATTCCAACTGTAATGACCCACCCCAGCTGGCCTGCTAACCATTTGTCTAACCACGTGGCTCAAAAGGTTAACCTCTAGTTATACAGTAGCTGGTCAGAATTCGTTATATGCTATTTCTATTCCCTTTTAGTTGCCAATGTGGGACAACATGTGGGTGTTACAATAACCAAGAAACAAAAATGTAACATTCATAAAATGAGCAGTTCAGCCCGTAGAATTCAAGAAGACCCATTGAAACAGAATCTACCATGGGGTTGGCCTAGTGGTTGTGGCACTCCCTTACCAAGTAATATGTCTGGGTTCGAGTCTTATCGTTGCGAATTGTAGCAGCCCTTCCCTTATTCCCCTCCTAATGATTGACAAAAACAATACATACACAAAACCCAAATGTCCAAATTGACAAGAAAATAATTGCTAAACAAATTGTACTAAAATTCCAACAATTCTTACTAACAAGGGGTTGGCCTGTGGTTGTGGCCCTTACCAAGTAATATGTCTGGGTTCGAGTCTTTATCACTGTGATTTGCAACACCCCTTCCCTTATTCCCCTTCTAACAATTGACAAAGAAAATACATACACAAAACCCAAATGTCCAACAGACGATTGACATCATAAGCTTTGATATGCACTAATTATGAGAGCCAGCCACCCAAACATTCATTCTCCAAGCCATAATAAACCCATGATGAAGAAAATAATTGCTGAACAAATTGTACTAAAATTCCAAGAATTCTTACCAGCAAGGGATACAAGGCTGACAACGAACGGAGACACTTTCAAAGCAAGTTTTTTGATATCCAAATCTAAGTCTATGTTAGCATCTGTATTAGTATCAAACTTCTCCCAGAACGAGTGACAACAAATTTGGTAGGGACCTGTTCATAACATGACTAAGAACACAGAATGGAATCAACAATAGAAATTAGTAAAAGGGGAAAAAAATTGCAAGGAATTTGTTTAGCTACCCCAAGATTCAGAGCGTCCTCGTTTCCATGGACTCAATCTTGCCATTCTTTGTTCCGGATCGCGACATTTAAGCTCCATAATACTTGGACCTAATTAAAAACGGTAATATTTAACTGAAACAACAAGCCAATTTCAGCTAAATAAAGATTAGAACTATCAGTTATTCACATGACAAAAAGGTTTCAAACATGTACAGCAGCAGCAGCAATGGTGCTGAGCCTGACAATATATTGGAGTATATAAACACACACACACACACACACACACACACACACACACACAGAGAGAGACCTAGGGAGGAACTCAAGCTAACTGGCGGGGAAAAGGCGCGCGATGGAGACTTGGGAGTATCAGATTGTGATTGGAACTAGGGGAAACGTCTGTATATATATACACAATACCTTTTTTTTTGGTAATACAGTATTTTCATCAATCACGGGAAGGGTTTGGATCGACCATTTTTTGACACGAACATAAATATGACACGACTCATCAACATGATAATTAAATAGTTCAAACACGAATTTGACTCACGTCACTCAATAAAAATACGGATGACTATTTAATTTTTCGTGTCAACATGTTAATCCAAAACAACATGACTTGAACATGACATTTTTTTATTGATAGACGACTCGAACATGAGATTACACAATTAATTTTGGTTCTTTTGAATTTCCTAATTAATACCCCTAGAAGATTTGATTTTTCAAAATCATGTTGGTTAACATATGTAGAAAAATATAAATGTAATTAGGAAAAGACAAGACATGCTTTTCGCTATAGGACCCATAATATTTTTTTAAAATTAAAACAATTGAATATCTAATTTCCTAATCACTTGAGTTTCGATGCTAAAAAATTCAAAATTGAAATAAATTCATTTATACTTATTGGAATTTTATTATTATTATTATTTAAGGCTTAATCTTTTAGTTTAAAATTTATATTTAGACTTATTCTTTAGATGTTGGGGTCTTTTTATTATTTTAATTGAAAATCGTATAAAATTATTTAATTTTGAGGCCTATGTTTAGTTGTGGCTTAAGGCATTTTTCAATATATGATTTGGCTAGTTTTATCATTTCTGCAATTATATGATGGTATTGAAAATGTCTTCAAATTTGTTATTGAATTAAATAAGTAGTTCATGCACAACATTGACGAGTATATAATTTTATGTAAACATTGAAAAAATAAAATGGTCTTATTAGTGTCAACCCAAACACAGTACAATTTTAAGCATGTCGGTTTAATGTCAAGATATTTGACACGCTTATATTAACAGGTATTTTGACACGAATTCGAAATGACACGACACGATACACTCCCCTAATTTATGCTCAATCTCTCTAAAGGAGGTGTACAAAAGTATTCTCCGGCAAAAATTTTGACGAAAGCGCCAAGGCTGATTTGGTTTCTCCAACGAAAACGTTACTTATTTTTTGAATTTATTTTTTGTCTCTTTTGATTTTTTTTTTAAAATTTTGATATGGGGGACTAATTTTAGAGAGTTGAGTTTTGTTCACCCTCCACTTAAGAGGGTGAACATTACATTTTTCCTATTTGTTGAAATGATGTAGATCCCACCACAAAGTGACGTCATGTTTACCAAAAAGTGTATTACATAGATAGTACATGTACTATTTCAACCAATCGGAAGGAGGGTAATATTCACCCTCGTTTAACGAGGGTGAACAAAATTGCACTCGATTTTAGATGTTCGGATTGATTATTCAATAGTCTCAGACTACCATCAGACATGTCCACATGGTGCTCCCAACCAATCACGTAGCGAAAAATTTTACGAGTGACACATATTCATCCTCTTTTGTTGGATGGTTGGGGGACAAGGGTTAACCCACTTAGTGTAGGTGGCGATAATGTATTGGCCGAGAGCACCACAAAAGAAATGCCTGGTACTTCAGAACTATTGAAGAATTTTCCCTTTCTAAGATAATCACCCTCCCTTCGCCGGAAAACTCCTGCACTAGAGTCGCTGGAAAAACTCCTTTGCCGCCAGAATACACTGACTCCACCCCATCGGCCACAACTAAGACACCCCTAAACTACCACAAACACCGACGCTACACCCCTAAATCGACGCAACCCCCCTAACCATTGCTGCCTCCCCCTGGCCACCACTTTGCACCTCATATCGGCTACCTTCTGCCGCCGCAGTAAACACGGCTCACAACTTGTAAACACCCCAATTTGGCTACGTAAGTTAATTAAGTCTCCACCTTGGAATCCAATGATGAAGCTAGTCCTATGACAATCAAGTATCACTCAAACAAAGCCAAAGGGTGACCTAGGCCACTCTAAGGCATAAGGAATCCTCCCAATACAAGCATACAATCAAGGTCGTCTCTTCTTAACCATAGTTGTTGGGTACCTCGACCCGACCTGAGACCAAGCGGTCCTTTGGTCCTTCGCCTTTCTATCCTAAAGGGGGTCGTTGCTCTCTCGGTGTTTCAGAGAGCGAACACTTGGTTAGCGAATTTATTGGATTCACGCTCTCACCAGTTTCATCATGCCCTTTTTCCAAATGTCATCGCATGTATTTTCAGGCGGACGCTTGTTCAGCGAATTGTGTCGTTCAACACTCTTATTAAGCGGATAATCAAAACATGCGGCCTTGTTCGATTGGTAACGTTGGGTATTTTAGTTTTGGTAGTGGGTGGAGAGAAAAATGGAATAATAATTAGAGAGAGAAGTAATGAGAGGAGAGAGATAAAAAGAGAAATGAAATTAATAATTGAAAAAATAGGGTAATGATTGGAGAAAGATATAGGTAATGATTGAAAAACAAAATTAAAACAAAGTAATACTATATGGTAATGATTGGTGGTGTGTCTGCTTTTCCATTCTCAACCCTTTTCCAAGTGTCATCACTTGTCTTTCAAGGCGAACTCTTTTCAGCGAATTTTGACGCCCATGCTTCATTAGCAGGATAGGTCGTATATAACCTATATGAAGTCGCCACCGGGGTTTAAGGTAAACCCGAGAAACCGTTGTTTAACGCCAAGACACAAGGCAAGGTACAAGAGATTCGTTACAGGGGCCCGGGAGTTAAGTTATGAGATGGGAATGTGTTAAGCACCCCTCTCACCCCAACCTTCCAATAGTTTTCTAATCATCGTTCATGGAAAATCAAAATCCTTTTTGTGTCATGAAAATTTGATTAACTTAAACACTTCTCCAAAGCAGAAAATTGGTTTCTTTCATGCCCATTTTCAAAGGAGAAATCTATTTTGTTCCCCTAGAAAATTCACTATGAAGAAGACCTACAATACGAGAAAGGCCATTTGAAGTACTGAAATTTTCCTGCAAAATTCCAATATGATTTCCGACAGAGAAATACAGCGACTTACAATCATCTTCAGAAAATACTACTCCATTCGTCTCAAAAGGGATAATAATTTTTGAAATTTGTGTTATTTTTCATTACTTATATCTTTCAATTTATAATTTGTTGGTGATATTACAAAAGTTTACACCAAAAATAAATGTTACAATGGACAAATTAACTGGCTGAGTCGCGAAAATCTCACTCTCTTTAATGAGATTCAAGCCCTCTACGGTAAGGTGCAGTAAAAAATCTCTGACTTGTCCCCTCCAAGATATAAACAGCCCGATAATTTATCGTATGATTCGGACATACTTTGCACAAGTAGAAGAGCTCAAAGCTCCACAAATAAAACACCTTTACACTTTGCCCAAGACTCTCACATACATATTAAAAACTCACCGACTAGTTTTTTAGAGAACAAAGATGGAAGGGAGAATTGAGTATGGAAAGGCTAAGTGTTTTGGAGAAGTCTTAGTATTATATGTGCTTATAAAACCACTTATGCAAGCTATATATACACTACTACAATAATAGATATGCGTCACACTAAAGAGATTCACAAAGATCACGGTTTTAGTGAAAGCTTGATAAAAAATGATGCTTAAAATTTTTTATCTCAGTTTTAGTCCAAAACAGAGATAAAAAGTGGGTTTTAGCGCAAAATAAAAGACCTCGCTCTTGCAATGAGATAAAAGAAAAATAACCTCACCCTTGCAGAGTGATAAAAGATTTTAGGGCGAAAAAAAATGAGATAAAAGATCTTGCTCTTGCGGCAAGATAAAAGAGAAAAAAACCTCACCCTTGAGACGTGATAAAAATGAGAAAAGATCTTACCCTTGTGGCGTGATAAAAGATTTTAGGGAGGAAAAGAATGAGATAAAAGATCTCACTCTTGTGGCGAGATAAAATAGAAATGACCTCACCCTTGTAGCGTGATAAAAAAACTTCGGGAATTGAGAAAGGTGAGGTGCTTGTTGTCAACTGTTCGTTTTAGCTGATGTACCTACTCGACGACACATTTATGGAGCACAGTCCGCGCGATGCTGTTCTAAGCTTATTTAGGAGGATTAATCCGGATATGTTCATCCATTCGATAGTCAATGTAGCTTATAATTCCCAATTTTTAGTCTCCCGGCTCCGCGAGGCTTTATTCCACTACTCTGCATTGTTTGACATGTTTGAGGCCAATGTGCCGCGCGAAAATGAGGAGAGGATGTTGTTTGAGAGGGAAATTTTGAGGAATGAGATTCTGGGTATTATCGCGTGCGAAGGATTGGAGAGAGTTCGAAGGCCAGAGACATACAAACAGTGGCAAATTCGGACTCAGCGGGCCAGGTTCAGGCAACTTCTCCTGAGCCAAGGAATCATGAAGACAGTACAAACAGTGGCAAATTCGGACTCAGCGGGCCAGGTTCAGGCAACTTCTCCTGAGCCAAGGAATCATGAAGACAGTGAAAGCTAAGGTGAAAAACTGCTACCATAATGATTTTTTTGTTGATGAGGCTAGTAATTGGTTGTTAGAGGAATGGACCATTGAAATTGAAATTCAATATAAACACAAAATCCATATGAAATTGTTAGTTTATAAAAAAAAAAAATTAAAGTTTGTCCATAATGTTACAATCTGCACGTTATGATAATTTTTATAAAAATACAAAGCGCATACTACAACAAAAAATGCTATTGTCAACTAAATTTACTAGCTAAAACTAAATTTTTCGCCCCAAGAAAATCTTTTGGTGGCAACAACTAATTTTAATTGGAAAAAAATCTGCTGTCATATTTTAAAAATTTTTTAAACAATGTTTATATATGTACTTTTATATATTTTAATATCATGTTAATTGCATTCCAAAAAATTCAGCAAATTTTAAGAGAATTTTTTTTCCTCACTTTAGGAAGTAAGTATAAATATTTTTGTTTTCCTAATCTAACAGAAGTTCTTGGCTAGCTTAGTGGTAAGGGCTTGGGAAATTAACTAAGGGTGCGTGGGTTCCAAACTTAGCAATGACAAGAAAAGATAATCCAATAGATACAAAGAAAAGATCACGCACAATGGTTTTTCATCTCAGTTTATGGTGGTGTGATCATTTTGAACTTTCTATCACGGTTATAGACTGTGATCTAAAGTGACATACAATCACATCCAGAAAAGAGAAATGATCACGTGTAACGCCCTGAATTTTGGGTACGTTAGATAGACAATTTTATTGAAAATCTAAATAGAGTCTGGCTTATTATTACAATATAACTCTCACAAGAATACTTTCATTACAAAAAGGAAGGAAATTAGGGTTCCTATCTACAGCTCCGCCTGCTCCTCCATCCTAGCCAGCTCTTCAGCTCCAAAGGCCTCCAAGGTGTACAGCTCACCTTATTCATCTATAAAGTCTGACATATTATACCGGTGTCGCCACCAATATAATATGTCAGGGTCTCCAAAGGTAACACCATGAGTTACAACGCTCAATAGGAAATCCTTACCCACCAACCTTACAACAATAAATCATTTACAACAATACTAACAATCACACATCCACATTCGTTAATCAGCTATCGTTGGTGTCCCAGATTTTTGTGTTTCTCCTACGTGACTCATCGTAAATCGTGTCAACATTTTCACATACAAATCAACCTTTCAAAACCATTTGTTTAACTCACCCAACCTCGGTTCCGCCACGCCGGACTCCCGAGTATCCTCACAATGGTTCCGCCGCGCCGGGTTTCCATTGGCACACAATTGTATTGGTTCCGTACCGCGGATAACCAAGTCATACCTCACCATGGTTCCGCTGCTCCGGGTTCCTATGGGAACGCACACAACTTCAAAATGGTTCTACTATTCCGGATTCCCATTGGAACACACACACACACACCTCACATAATGCCACCAAACTGGTCATTACGTCATTTTAAAACTATTTCCTCCCTCAGAATCTATTTCCTTTCATGAACCACATCCTACGTACCATGTTTCTACTTTCTCGGTTCTCGTGTCTGGTTTACATGCAAAGACTCCGCGGTAGGACTTTTTCATATAATCAAGCATTTAACAAAATCTTGAAACTAATCCAACAAGATCATCCAACTCTATGATGTTTAACATGCTTATATCGTAAGTTGATGAGTTCAACATACTCCCCATCCTTTTCATTATTTCAAGAAAATACCTTTCAAGTACTTCATGCATTTCTAACATTTTAGGCAACAGATAACCTTATATACTTGTGATAGATAACCTTATATACTGACAGTCAACAGATAACCTTATATACCAGCAGTCAACAGATAACCTTATATACGTAAGAAAAATGGTTAAGAACTTTGGACTAAAGACATTCTACTTTCCAACATACGATTCTATGCTATACATAAGGTTAATGGACTAGGATTCCTACCTTACTTCTTGGCAGTGGTCGGCTACAAAGATTTGGTCGTTAGTTTTGTGATTCGGCAGCGTAACAGCTCCGGATTGCTTCGAAAAGAAGAGAGATAAACTTTTCTCTTCCTAAAAATAACTTGCTAACTAAACTAAGCTACTTTAAAGATCTAGATGTGGTTTTGGAAGTGGTTCGGTGGTTTCTCTCAAGAGCTCAAGAAAAATTAGAACTTTGGAACAAAGAACACTAAGAAATTCTAGAGAGAAGTTGGAGCAAAGTGTGAAGGTGTGAGTTCAAGCTTTGGAGTGAGCTTCTATTTATAGGCAAGCTCTCCATCTCCCTCCTCTTGGCCGGCCACCTCTCTCTCTCTCTCTCTCTCTCTCTCTCTCTCTCTCTCTCTCGCTAAGTCTCATTTTTTTATTCCAACAAATCAAGTTTCCTTGGAAGATCAAAGGCTAGATTGTAGGCTTGCATGGCTAAGTTAGTTCTTGGATTTGATTCTTGAAAGATTTTGTGGTAGAAAAGTGGGTTTGTACAAGATTTTGTGTTTAAAAAATAATAGAAGGACCATAAAGGACTAGATTTTGGCTAGGAAGAATATACACCAAGGATTTTAAGTACAATGGAAGATCAAGCCCAAGTCCAATCCAATCTTCTTCCTTTCTCTCTCTCTCTCTCTCTCTCTCTCTCTCTCTCTCTCTCTCTCTCTCTCTCTCTCTCTCTCTCTCTCTCTCTCTCTCTCCCTTTCTCTCTCTCTCTCGGCCTCTCTCTCCTCTCCCTCTCTCTCGGCCTCTCTCTCCTCTCTCTCTCTCCCCCATGCTCTAGTACATACACACACACACACACACATATATATATACTATTATGGCAAGAAGCAAATAAAATAATAGTACTTTTGGTACTTGAGTCAAGGAGACTAAAAAAAGTTAAGATTTTCCCCATTAAACAACTAATAAGCACATGTGTACTAAGCCATATAAATATTCATCCAAGTACCATTATAATATTAACTAAGGTACTAAGCAATCTAGGGAAATCAAAACTCCCCAATAAATTAATCCAATTTGGTACAAATCCTAATATAAAATAATAAAAGAGTACTTAGAAAAATCTTAGGTCTTTGAAGTCCAAAAGTACATACACATATATAATATAGGTACAATATCACATGGGGATTTAGAAAATGATTTGTTTATTAAACCCATGTACTAGTTGAAAGACTAACCTTATTACCCAATGGATAATAGTAATAAGGAGACTTTTATTATTAAAATAACCAAAATATCCTTTTAATCAATTATAAAATTTCATTTTTATATAAATATAAGTATTTAATCAAATACATCAAGAAACACTTTTAATATAAAGAATGGGGTTTCTATTACCCAATGGATAAAAGTTCCCCTAACTTTTATCGTCCAATGGATAAAGAATAAAACCAAAATAATAAAAGAAAATAAATAAACAATTTCTTAGTCTAGGGTTGAAAAGGTTCATAAGGTTCAAAGATGGCAAAAAGGTCCATCTAGGGTTAGGAAAAAGTAACTAGGTGATTTCCTAGTTCGGTTACTCCAACTAGCCAGTTAAAAGCTAGCTAGGCTTGCCAAATACGGCTTTGAGTCAAGAAATGAACTTCAAGGGGCTAAAATGTAATTACGACAAATTACAGGAATTAAAAGAAATCTCAATAATTAAAAAAAATTCAAATATTTAACGAAATTTTAGTGACCAAAAATCAGGGCCGTTACATCACGCCTTAGGGAAACAATCACGGCTTATAACCATGATAAAAGAGAAACGACCACACCTATTGGCCGTGATTGTTTCTCACTTTCAATCACAGTTTATAACCGTGATAAAAGAGAGTGACTTACAATCACACTCGAATCCATCACGGCAACAAGAGCGTGATGAAAAACTTACAATCACGGTCAATAGCTGTGATCTTTATAGTTTATTATAGTAGTGATAGGCAAGAAAGAATCCATATCATATCTTTTCATTAATGACTAAATCCACATAGATATGGATAGATTTGCTAGATATGGAAAGATATGCTCCCGATTCTTTCTAGATTTGCTAGATTTACTAGATATTCTCCTTAATTCTCCTAGATTTGCCTAGATATCCAAATAACCGCTAAGATAAGAGCCTCTCACGCAGATATACACGTGACTTGTAAAAGTCTAGCACCAAAAGATGAACAGAAATTTAATATTAAAATAATAAATTTTCAACGTTCCCCCATCTATTTTAATATTAAATGAGACTCCTATGCAAAAAGGGATACTATGCATCATGAAGGTGTGCTTTGCACTTAATGAAAATAGTTA
This sequence comes from Rhododendron simsii, assembly GCA_014282245.1. Taxonomy (NCBI): domain Eukaryota; kingdom Viridiplantae; phylum Streptophyta; class Magnoliopsida; order Ericales; family Ericaceae; genus Rhododendron; species Rhododendron simsii. The sequence goes on from CM024954.1 coordinate 15,829,047, forward strand.
TCTCTACTCCAGAGTCAATAGTGGTCTTCGACTTGAACTATGACTGCTTAAGGGAAATAAAAAATACTGCCCACACATAATAGTCCAGGTATTGACATGAGCTTTAATAGCCAGCATATTACGGCCTTGTGTTAATCCCAATTTTTATGAGCGTCTTTGAGAACAAAGCATAATTCTCATAGGAAGCAGCCCCACCTCCACGCTCACATAGGTGAAATCTGTCAAGGATGCTCCTGTGATTCTAACACCCCACTCATAAGAGTTACAGAATTTCATTAAGAGTTTCTCAAAATACTCAACCTCCACAACATTACAAGATAAATGCACCCACACCATAGGGATGGACTTATTCAAAAATTTCAGTACATTTCCAAACGACCACCATATGATTCGTTCTTCCCATTGAACTCAGTTACAGGATATCTGGTCCCTGGGTTGGGTATCCTCATATGCGGCTCATGAATTTAATGGCTCATAAAACGTTGGGGGGAAAAAAAATTGCCGGAACGAAAAACTCTTGGTGGCTGCCAAACAATTAATATCAATTCTCGTGCTGCCAAGCCCTAGCAATCAATCCTTTTATATTCTCAAAAGAAAATCTTTTAATGATCTCTATATATGGAAGCCTCCAATATTTTTATATTCTAAAAGGAAAATCTTGCAGTGATATATACGAATAAGAAAAACGTATTTTCCTAGCCCCCAATTATATATATTTTGAAAAACAAATCTCTTAAAGATATATATATATATATATATATATATAAACTAATTTTCGAAGACAAAATCCAAATGACGTGCCGTGCAATGGTTTTTTACCTCTTACACGGAAAGAACAACTTTGTAGCAGTCAACTTGGCGCAGATTAATTAGAGGAGCATTGAGTGAGACAACTTCCCACTAAAAACCTACCCATTACAATCAAACAAAGTCGATATAATAAAACACCACTGGAGGTTTTGGACAACTCCGGAAAGTGCCAATATATCTAACAATCTACTCCTTTGGCATTTTCGGGACAAAACCTACCAAAACAAATAAACAGCTTCTACAACTGAAAATGAGTAGCTAGTCAGAACTAAACTACAATCGCCATAAGCTTGATCAAGATACTGTAGAGCCTGCAACCAGATAAGATATTCAAGAAAAATAGCATAACACTACTCCCCCTTTTTGTCACGGAAAAAGAAAGGGGTCGGCCTACTTCCCACAAAACCACACCGACTAAAATCAGACAGAGTTGTGATGGAATCCCAATTGATAGATCGGTTGACCGACTTGACTCTGGAAAAGGCATAGAAAATAGCCTAACCACCTTGACCCAAAATGCTAAACTGTTAATGACAAAAATGACTTGTTTTTAAAAAAAAATAGAGTTTGATGTTGCACACAATGAATTCACACGGATGCAGCGAGAACATAATCCATACACTCCTTGCGAACAAAAGCAATGTTTGCCATGATCAAACACCTTATAAGTAGAACAAAAGAATTCGCAATGCAGTCTTTCAGCAAAGAGATAGTTAGAGAAAGAATGAAGCATAAAACAAGGCTGTATGACAAAGTGTGTGTGTGCATCACGTAAATAATGTCAAGCTTAACTCAGTCCGAGAGGAATATTCTCATGTACGCAAGGATTTTCAAGATAACTCCCCCTCAAGAAGTCAAACCAAGCTAGGTCCTCAAAGTGAAACAAAGAGAAACATAAACTCCCCCTCAACAGAACAATCCCCGTTTTTTTTTTTTCATTTTTCTTTTTCTTCTTCCTTTTTTTTTGTAGGGGATAAAGACATCCACTATTACTCCACCGCTGTTTGACGCGAACACTCATTGCTTACTGAGGCAAGAGGCCCGGTTACTAGGCAAGTGGCCCAGGAGTCATACATACTTTCACAAGGTCTATCCAACTTTTAACGCGAACACTCAGAGGGAGAATACCTCACCCCAATTGTCCGGTTACTCAATGAACGCCCGGATAGGTAAAGAATATAAAAGAATCAGATAGATGTTTGCCGGAGATAACGGAACAAGGTAATAAGAATCACTAGGGAATAGTAGCCAAAGGTCAATCTCAAGGGGGACAAACACATGAACATGGCCAAGTACATGAGAATAACCAAAAGGAGTTGAGGGAGCAATAAATCACGTGCGTGATATAGTGAAAATCATAAAGCCACGAAATATGATACATTCAAAATCTAAAGATTCTCAAGGATGAAAAAACACATTGGATGCAAATATTCTGACTACAAGGGCCATGAATCATGGAAACAAAGAAGATCTATTCAAAAAAATTATTATTATTATTTTTTTTTTAACGCATTCTTTGAAAAGTTCATTATAAGCATCATGAATAGATTCTAAGTCATCCTCATCATCGTTAACATCCTCATCGCTAGATTCATAGTTATCCTCAATACTACACGTAGGTGTAGACACAAACGCTTCCGGTGATGTAGGAGATGTCACACTAGCAACAAGGACCGTATATCTCGGCACTTCGTCAGTTTTATCGTGACTATTTTGAGAATCGCTCTCTTCCTCACTATCATCATCCCAAGTGACTTTGTACCCCCTATTGGATTTTTTTTTGAGTGTATTGGCACATTCAACTTGAACATGACCAAAACCATGACACTCATGACATTGAATGCCTTGGGGTTGCTTAGATTTATCAGTAGAAAACTTTTTATCACCAAAATCAGAGTTGTTCATTTTAGGTCCATCATTAGAAGCTGAAGAGTTTCCTTGCTTATTAATATCTTTTCGAAACTTCACAAATTTTTTGAATTTTTTAGCAAAGAAAGCTAGTTCCTCTTCATCAAGTTGATCATCACTGTCTTGGGAAACACATAATTTTTCATTGGAAGTTTTAAAAGCAATACTTTTACTAGCCTTAGAGATTGGTTTCTTAGACAGGTGATTTAGTTCAAAAGTTTGGAGTTTTCCAACTAACTCCTCAAAAAGCATACTGTCAACTTCAGGCCTTTCTTCAATGGCCACAACTTTGGTTCTGAATCTTTCAGGAAGAGACCTAAGAACTTTACGGCAAACTTTAAGATTGGAAATAGGTTCACCTAATGCATGAAAAGAATTAACAATGTCACTTAGCTTGGTGATAAAACTATCAAAATTTTCATCTTCAGACATTCTTAGTTCCTCAAAGCGTGTCGTAAGCATTTGGAGTTTTGAGGTTTTAACTGTCTTAGTACCCTCGTGAGTGACTTGGAGAATATCCCAAGCCTCTTTTGCAGTGGTGCACGCGGAAATACAACTAAACTCAGTTTTACTTAAAGCACCATAAATAGCTCCTAAGGCACGAGAATTTGCCTCAAAAATTTCATTATCAGCAGTGTTCCATTCGGTGTCTTCTTTAGGTCTCATCTGCTTAGTAGTAGTGTCCTCTATTTTAGGAGTTTCATACCCGTATCTCGCAGACCTCCAAACCTTAATACCTAAGGAACTTAAGTGTGTCGTCATTCGTGCTTTCCAGTAGGGATAATCATTCCCATCAAAGTAGGGCGGCCTCGAGTTGGAGGCTCCCTCACGTGGTGCATTTGTGTCCATGATCACAGGATCAAAACTCTAGTGATAAAACCAAAAAAAAAAATGAGCAACTAGGCTCTGATACCAATTGAAATTACGGAAGCTCAACCCAGTCCTAGAGGGGGGGTGAATAGGACTAGTTTAAAAAAACGATTACCCTTTTTAATAGAACTTCTTTTTATTTTCTGAAAAAGATTTATGAAGAACTATAAACTAATCAGGTGCACAAAAAATAAACAGAGACAAGACACACGATATACGTGGAAAACCTTAGGGTCCGAATAACCCTAAGACAAAACCACGGCCTAGTCTACTATTTTCTATTAATCAAAAAGAATTACAAGATGTGAAATAGAATAACCTTACCCATAAGCGTTACCTATACTCACCAGCTTGCGATGCTCCCCGAGCTTCTTTAAGATTCAACAGAAGTCCAAGAAAAACTCTTATAGCCCTCTTACGTATTCTCCGTTATCTTCGTGGTACCCTTCATCAGTGCCTTCTGATTTCTTCTACATCAAGCTTAACCCTCCATGCTTACGCTGATGCTGACTGGGCAGGTGATGTCAATGACCGCAAATCTACCTCTGGCCTTTGTGTTTTTCTAGGCGATTCTCTTATCTCCTGGAAAAGCAAAAAGCAATCTGTTGTTGCTTGCTCTACTGCGGAAGCTGAATATCGTGCCATGGCCCATGCTACCTCTGAAATCGTCTGGCTTCGCTGGCTTATTTTCGATATGGGGGTCTCTGTTACAACTCCTACGCCTCTTTACTGCGACAATAAGAGTGTTATTCAGCTTGCCCATAACTCGGTCTTCCATGAGCGCACGAAGCACATTGAGATTGATTGTCATTTCATACGCCAGCATCTTCAGTCTGACACCATTGCTTTACCTTTCGTCTCCTCTACATTGCAGCTGGCTGATTTCTTCACGAAGACTCATACCGCTGCTCGTTTCCATTTTCTCCTTGACAAACTCTCGGTGCTCTCTGCCCTCGCACCTTGAGTTTGAGGGGGGGTGTGAATATATATTCTGTATCTTGAATATATATTCTGTATCTTCTGTAATATGCTATTTTAGGACATGTATCGTAATCAAATCCTAGCATAATCATAGGGTAATCATATCGTAATCAAATCTTGTAATCTTCCTTTCTTAGGTGTAGCTTTACTCTATTTAAAGGTGTACTCACCTCATTGTAATTCATTCAGAAATAATATCAGTATTTCTCTCTCTGTGTCTCTGTTTTCTATCATGACCACCATATGATTCGTTCTTCCCATTGAACCCAATTACAGGATATCTGGTCCCTGGGTTGGGTATCCTCATACGCGGCTCATGAATTTAATGGCTTTAGCCCCATCCCCCTCGATGTATTCCAGACTCTTTCTCTTGCCAAAGCCTTGGTTAATGGATCTACAAGATTATCACATGATCTCACATAAGTTACATTTATGATGACATTACTCAAATAAGATCTCACAGTACTGTGTTTTCTTCTGATAAGTCTGGATTTACCATTGTAATAACGGTTTTGTACTCTACCAATCGTAGCGGTGCTGTCACAATGAATTAACATGGGAGGAATTGGTTTTTCCCAAAATGAGAATTCATTTAATAAATCTCTCAACCAATTAGCCTCCCCACTCGCTGAGCTAATACAATTAGCTCAGCCTCCATAGTTGAATTAGCAATAATAGACTACCTTTTCAATTTCCAGCATATAGTACCACCACCAAATTTAAAATCTATCATGTAGTAAAGAGTGAATCACCTGACAAAGTATTTCAATCAGCATCACTATAAGCTTCAAGTACTATAGCATACTTTTTGTAAAACAAGCCATAATTTTTGGTACCAGATAAATATCTCATTATTCGCTTAATGGCTAGCCAGTGCTCTACTCGGCTTGCTAGTAAACCTACTCAGTACTCCTATTGCATAAGCAATGTCAGGTCTAGTACAGTCAGTAGCATAACGTAAACTCCCTATTATGCTAGCATATCCTTTTTGATCAACAATATCCTTGTCATTTTTAACGGGAAATAAATACACATGAGGATCAAAAGGAGTAAGAACATGCTTGCAGTTATCAAAATGATATTTTTTCAAAATTTTCTCAATATAATGTGACTGATCGAGAAAAATACCATCACATGTTTTTGTAATTTTCATCCCCAAAATTACATTATCCTCACCAAGATCTTTCATATCAAAATGGCTACTAAGCATATTTTTAGTCTCATTAATAATATGCACATTAGAGCCAAAGATCAGTAAATCATCCACGTATAACCTAACAATAACATGTGAATTTTTACTAGATTTATAATAGATGTACTTATCACACTCATTTATCTTATAACCATTTTCAATCATGCAAGAATTAATTTTCTCATACCACTGTTTAGGTGTCTGCTTTAAGCCATATAGGAATTTAGTCAATTTACACACTTTGCCTTTTTGGCTAGGCTCCACAAAGCCTTCGGGTTGATCCATGTAAATTTCCTCATCTAGGTGCCCATTTAAAAAAGCTGTTTAATTTTTAAATCATGAATTGCAGCTATTGCAATTAACAGTCTAATGGATGCTACTATAGTAATCGGAGAAAATGTATCAAAAAGTCAAGATCAGCCTGTTGCTTAAAACTTTTTGCAACAAGTCTTGCTTTATATTTATCAACAGAACCATCCGATTTAAGCTTTTTACGTAGGACCTATTTACACCCAATAGTTTTACAACCCGGTAGTAAATCAACTAATTTCCAAGTTTTACTAGACATTAGTGATTCCATTTCATCATTGACAGCCTCTTTCCAAAAAACAGCGTCAGATGATGTCAAAACCTTTTGTAAATTAAGTGGAGTATCTTCCATATTAAAAACAAAATAGTCAGGGCTAAAATCTTTTTCAACTCCAGCTCTTTTACTCCTTCTAGGTTCAAATTCAAAATTCTCTTGATTTTGTAAATTAGGAGTTGAAGAACTAGGCTCAAGTAAAACCAATTCTCTAGATTCTTGACCCCCATCATTTTTAAGTTTAAAAGGAAATTTTTCTGCATGAAAAATTGTATCAACTAATTCAAAATTAATTTTATTTTTCATATCAACAAATTTATAGGTTGTACTGTTTTTTACATATCCAAGAAAAGCACAAGTGGTAGCTCTAACACCCAGTTTAGGTCTTTTAGGGTCTAAAAGCCTCACAAAGGCCAAAAAAACCCCAAAATCTCAAATATCCCAAATTTGGCTTATGACATTTCCACAACTCAAAGGCATAATTTTAATCTTTTTGTGTGGCACTCTATTTATCACATGACAAGCCGTAAAAAATGCTTCTCCCTAGAGATTTGAGGGAGCGCCTGCTTCAATAAGCATGGCATTGGTCAAGTCAATTAATGTTCTATTTTTTCTTTCAGCCACACCATTAGACTCAAGCGAATATTGTGGAGTAATTTCGTGGATAATTCCCAAGGACTGAACAAAAGAGTTAAATCCAAAAGATTCATACTCACGGCCTCTATCACAAGTATATTTTAATAGTCATCAATAAAAGTGATAAAATATCTATTTCCTCCACAAGTTAAAATTCCTTCAAACTCACATAATTCCGTATGGATTAGTTCTAACAATTCGGTATTTCTTTGAACACTTTTATGAGGCCTCCTTGTGATTTTTGTTTTACTACATGTTTCACATTTCTTAAAATCTTCTTTCAGTTTGGAAATTAATCCTAAGTTACTCATGATTCCTACATATTTACTGTTTACATGACATAGTCTAACATGCCAGAAATTTAAAGAAGACTGCATGTAAACAGAAATAGTAGCTGGTTTATTACTCTCAGTGTTTAGTTTAAACATTCCATCACATGCATATCCCTTAGCCACAAACACTCCATTTTTAGTAATTACAAACTGATCAGATTCCATAGTCTGCTTAAAGCCAAATTTGTTGAGTAGATAACTAGACATCAAATTCTTTCTCATAGACGGTGTGTAAAGCACATCTTTCAGAGTCAACACACCCTCAGAGGTAAACTTCAAATCAACCTCGCCACCCCCAAGCACCTTGGTAGTATGATTAGCACCCAATATTGCATTTATTTGGTGCGCTAAGTCCCAGTTTTGTTGGTTAAGTCGTGTTTAATTAGTAGCTTGTATATAAGTTTACACGTAAGGTGTTTTCTCAAGCATTTCAGGTAATCCGACATGTTTTCCCGCCTTTTGATGCCATTTTGAAGCCACGAATTTTCCCAAGCGCTAGATGTGGCGAAGGGCAAGGTTGGAGCTGGGGGATTGTCGAGTGCCAAACCGAGGCCACAGCCTGGGATGCTGGCGGAAAAGTAGTCAGTATCGATAGGAGGAAAAAGCCCGTATCGATGCATAATTGGATCAGAGCAAGGGGAATCCGTAGAGAACTAGTATCGATACAGGTGTTTTTCTGCAAATATTTTCTGCTTTTGGACTTTCTACTTTTGGGATATTTATTTCCACTTTTAGGATATTTCTCGGGTTCTTGGGAGAGAGACAGGGGTCACCTTGTATAAATACCCCCCCCCCCCCCCCCCCCCCCCCCTCCCTCTGTCTCCTTAATTCTTTCTCTTGTCATCTCCTACTTTAAGTCTTTCTTTTTCTTGTCTTTCCTCCATTAGAGCTCCAAGTTCTCCAAGTCTAAAACCTCCTAGTTCACTAGTGAGTTGTTATCGTTTATTGTTTTGTCATTTATTAATGTTGTAGCTACGGTTGTGATTGGTATTAATATAAAGTTTGTTTTCATTTCCATCGGTTAAAAATTTTGTCTCGTTTGTATGCTATGTTTAGTACTTTAAGCATGTGTGAGTAGTCATTTGGCTAAGTCTCGGGATAATCTTTCCCAAGGACTTAGGCGGTTATTTGGTTCTCGAGCCCTCGGGCTCAAAAGCATGGTTTACGGGATAGGGTTTAACTTGCATTTTTGGTCTAAGTAAGGGGTGTTAACTCTTTGGTATGGAGTTTAGTCAAGCGGTCTTGGCAAGCGGCATGCCGAGGGCTTGTGGCCTCCTATGTGTTCGATGAATATTAAAAAACAAGTTGGTTCACCTCCGTTAAATCACATCTTTCAGTAAATGTAGCCGTTAAAGCTAAGTCTTCTAGGGGGTGAGCACACGGTCGTGTCTCTCGCCTGAGTTATAATTGAGAACCGGTAACGGCCTTTGTCAAGGGATAGGCGATCCCTAGACTTGCCACTTTCAGTTCATAAAACTCTTTTCTAGTCTTTGTATTAGCATTTCCATCATTCAAAGCAAAACCAAGTTAGCCGTCTTAAACGCCAAAAATCCACCTTATAAAACCTACAATCCATTTAAGCTATATTTGATTCTCTGTGGGTACGATCCCAGACTTTCTGGTTATTATACTATCGACGACCTAGCCCTACACTTGGGGTATTCCAACCTTATATTTGAAGGCGAGGTCGGGAGCTAAGCATAGTACTAGAGTCACCAAGCATCACAATTTTTTATTCGGCAAAGGGAGTATAAGTTTTGAACCAATTTTTATCATAGCAAACATGTCTGTTGGCACCAGAGTTTGCCCACCACCTTTCCACACATTGAACCATATATAGGTCTATAATCATAACCACAAAAGGCTTCTCGGCAACATTAGCCTGTGGAGCATTCTGTGTTTTTCAAAACTTGCAAAATCAAGCAATATGCCCACTCTTGCTACAAACAAAACATGCACTAGTTTGTTGTGCTTGTGAAGGGGGTCCTTAGTTCTAATTATTTTTTCTCGTTTGCATTTCACCGCGAGATTTACCCTGATTTTTGAATTTTTTCTTATTTGGCTTTAAATAAGCATTTTTTGGAAACTGACCTCTGGGTAAGTTATTTTTGCGGAAACTAAATTTACCTTAATGGTGGAATGTCCGTTACCCTCATGAGTCATAAGTGCATCTTGGCCTCTAGCCTCCTCTTCCACTCGGATGTGGGTAATCAAAGTCTCCAGGGACGTCTCATTTTGCTTCTGGCGCATTGATTTCTGCAACTCCCTCCACAATGGTGGTAATTTGTCAATGATGCTTGCCACCACAAGATTGTCCCCAATTTTGATGCCTTCAGACTGGACCTCCGCAACAATCGTTTGGAAATCTTGTACTTTCTCCACAACAGATTTACCATCTATCATCTGTGAATAAACGAAAAAAGAAAAAGTAATTTACGTGGTTCAGCCACAGATTGTGACTTACATCCACGAGAGAAGGTAGGAAAATTTTTATTCATGGGTTGCTATAACAGAGCACCGTCAATATAAATACAATTACATGAGAGCATTCAAGGGAATTAATCCCACGGCTTAAGCAGCAAGATAAGCATCCAATCTTCACATAATAGGCAACATAATCACCAAATAATCTGTTACCAAATATGAGCATATTTTTCCTCCTTCTCCGCCAACATTCCCCCTCAAGTTTGTGCGAAGATATCAATCGAGCCCAACTTGGACAAGATCTCATGAAATTTCACTAATGGCAAGCCTTTAGTAAATATGTCGACTAACTGATCGGCACTACGAACATATGGCATGCTAATTATATTAACTTGTACCTTCTCCCTCACAAAATGGCAATCAACTTCTATGTGCTTTGTTCTTTCGTGAAATACTGGATTAGACGCAATGTGAATTGCTGCTTGATTGTCAGAAAACAATTCGATTGGCTGAGGAGATTCAAAACCCAAATCATGTAAGAGAACTCGAAGCCAGATTAGCTCACTAGTTGTAGATGCCATGGCTCTATATTCGGCTTCTGCACTTGAACGAGCTATGACATTTTGGTTGTTGCTTCTCCATGTAACTAGGTTCCCTCCAACAAAAGTACAATATCCAGTAGTAGAGCGTCGATCAATTGGACTACCTGCCTAATCTGCATCAGTATATCTGACAATCTGTGTGTGCCCATTTCTTTGCATCCATATGCCATGACAAGGACAAAATTTCAAGTACTGAAGAATTCTATGCACTGCATTCAAATGATTAATTCGCAGAGCATGCATGAATTGACTTACGAGACTTACAACATAAGTTATATCGGGGCGAGTAATAGTTAAATAAATTAGCTTACCAACAAGCCTCTGATATTGACCAATATCAGTCAAGAGTTCACCCTCATTCCCAAGTTTCCCATAACTATCAGTAGGGGTTTCAACAGGTTTGACACCTAATTTTCCAGTCTCCTTCATTAAATCCAAAACATACTTCCTTTGGTTCAAGAATAAATCCTTCTTCGAGTGAGCAATCTTTATCCCCAAAAAAACACTTCAAGATGTCCAAGTCTTTAATAGAGAACTTGCTGTGCAAAAAAGATTTCAATTTGGTTATTTCCCTCATATCATCCCCTGTGATGATTATGTCATCTACATATACTAAAACAATTGTAGTTCCAGTGGAAGCACGTTTCACAAACAAAGATGAATCGGCTAAGCTTCTTTGAAGACCATTTTCCATAAGAACCACACTAAGCTTTGCATACCACATTCGCGGCGACTGTTTGAGTCCATAAAGAGCTTTATTCAATTTGCACACCAAATGTTTTTGATCTTCTTGGGAATGCCCAGGAGGAATTGACATGTACACCTCCTCTTCTAAGTCTCCATGCAAAAATGCATTTTTCACGTCCATTTGGAACAATTGCCAATTGCAATTAACAGCAACAGACAAAAGAACACGAACTGTGTTCATTTTGGCAACCGGAGCAAATGTCTCTTTTTAGTCCACCCCATAAGTTTGAGTAAACCCCTTGGCAACTAGTCTTGCTTTATGTCTCTCAGTGGTCCCATCTCTCTGATATTTGATTTTATACACCCCTTTACATCCAATAGGTTTCTTCCCTTCCGGCAATTGAACAATTTTCCAGGTTTTGTTTTGATCAAGTGCAAGAAGCTCCTCCTTCATAGCCTTGCTCCAAACTGATTGCTTATTGGCTTCTTGAAAGCTAATGGGCTCATCGGTAATAGAGCTCAAAAAAGCAATGTAGGAATGAGACACATTAGCATATGATAAATAATTTCGAATGGGAAATGTTGAAGCATGATAGGTATAAAAATCTTGCATTTTAGTTGAGGCCGACTTACTCTAGAAGATCGACATTGTGGTGGCACATAAATAGAAGGGGCAACTTCATCAGGGGAAGAAACTTCAATAGGAGGAGCCACGGTGGAAGCTTCAGGTGATGCATCTCCTTGTGGACTATCAATAGGATTTGTGTCAACAATAGGAATAAGAATGAAATCATTTAAACACTCCCCCTCAAGTGAATTACCGGTTGGATTTTTAAAAAAAGGTGTATCTTTGACAAAACGGACATCACGAGAGATGAACATCTTTTGACTGTGAGAGTCAAGACACTTGTATCCCTTTTGAGTCGAGTAGTCACCTAGAAAAACACACTTAGTTACACGAGCATCAAGTTTGTCTCTGTGAGAGGCATGGACATGAACATAGCATAAACACCCAAAGACACGAATGTGCGAAAGATTAATTTTGTGTTGCTTAAGAGTTTCCTGATGAGCACCCAATATTGTAGATATTTGGTGCAACTAGTCCCATACTATATTGGTTTAACTTGCGTTTATTTAGTTTTTATAGTGATATCGCACGTAAGGTGTGTCTTTGTGTATTTCAGGTAATTCGTGCAAATAAGGCGCGTTTGAACGCCATGGAATGCTTCGGGTGCAACCAAGTACTCAAGGCCACATGCCACTCCATGGTGGTGCTCGAAAAGTCATGAAAAGATGCTTTGGAGGTTGTTCGGGTCGCCCAAGGGTCAAGGTAATTGAAGGACGTGTGAGGATTTTACTAAAGCAATTCATCTTCCGACTAGCTGAGGGTAGAATCGTCATAAATTTTGGTGTACAAAGTACTTTTGATCCAAACCACTTGGGTTAGAAAGTAGACTCGACGAGCTTTCCAACGGTCCAAAGAACGCCTAAATCCGAGTTCAGGAGTGTCCGGAGTGAGCCTGCGAAGTTGCCCAAAATTTCTGCCTTCTATGAACTGGGTTTTGGCCGTACCGGTTCATGCTGTCCAGAGTTTATGTTTTTCAGCGTTTTTGAAGACATGAACCGGTACTGGGTTTTGGCTGTACCGGTTCATACTGCAGAACTGGGCCACGTTTTTGCTACTTTTCCAACTTTCTATTTTTGGGATATTTTCTACTTTTAGCTACTTTTAGGATATTTCTTGGGATATTTTGTGAGAGAAAGACCATTTTTGTATAAATAGGGGTCTCTCTCTCTCTTCTTGATCAAGTAGTCTTTTATCATTTTAAGTGTTTTTCATTTCCTAGGAACTCCATTAAAGCTCTCAAGCTTTTGAGCTATTTTCTTCAAGAACACTAGTAACTCTTTTTCGTTTGTTAATATCTTGTTTATTAAAGTTGCTTGTACGGTTTAGATCTTCACTAATTTCAAGTTTATTTCCATTTTCGTCGGTTAAACATGTTTATCTTTCCTAGCATGATTTATAGTCTTTTTGCTATGTGTGAGTAGTTGTTCGGCCAAGTCTTGGGCTAATCTTTCCTGATGATTTAGGTGGTTATTTGGTTCTCAAACCTTCGAGCTTAAAATCATGATTTTCGGAATTGGGTTAACCTAGCCATTTTGGTCTAAGCGAGGGGTGTTAACTCCTTGGTGTGTTGTTTAGTCAAGCGGTCTTGGCAAGCGGCATACCGAGGGCTTGTGGCCTCCTACGTGTTAGATACATTAGCAAAAATAGGTTGGTTTAGTTTCATTTGATCACATCTTTTATTAAACGTAGTCGTTAATGCTAAATTTTTCGGGCGTGAGCACGCGGTCGTGACTCTCGCCTGAGTTATATTGAAAACCGGTAACGGCCTTTGTCAAGGGTTAGAAGATCCTTAGACTTGCCTCTTTTTAGTTCTTTAAACTCATTTCTAGTCTTTTCCTTAGTTTCCACTTTCAAAGCAAAACCTAGTTGGCCGTCTTGAACGCCGCAATCCACCTTTTAAAACCTACAATCCAAATTAGCTATATTTCGATTCTCTGTGGGTACGATCCCGGACTTTCCGGTTATTACGCTTGGGGTTTCTCAACCTTATCCGAAGGCGAGGTTCGGAGGCTAAGCATTTCCAAATGTGACTTATGCCCAAGGACACAACTTGGAAGTTGATTGATGAGATAGACAGAGGTATGCACACCATAAGACCAATATTTTTTGGGAACATGAATCTGAAACATGAGAGATCTCGTAGTTTCTAAGAGATGACGATTTTTGCGCTCAGCAATTCCATTTTGTTGTGAAGTGTCAACGCAACTAGTTTGATATATAATTCCTTGGCTACTCGTAAAATCAACCAAAAGATTTTTTATAAATTCGGTGCCATTATCAGACCGAAGAACCTTGACATGAGCATTAAATTGAGTGACAATCATAGCATGAAAGGTTTGAAAAACAGTCACAACTTCACTTTTTTTCTTCAAAAAATATATCCATGTGGCACAAGAATGATCATCAATAAATGTGACAAAATATTTAAAACCATCACGAGATTCAACAGGAGCAGGACCCCACAAGTCTGAATGAATTAACTCAAAAGGTTTAGCCGTGATAGATAAAGAAGAGCCAAAAGGCAAACGAGTCAATTTAGAAAGTTGACAAATTTCACATGGACTAGATGAAGGTGCAGTGGAAAAAAGCAAAGACAAATTCCTATGTCTTCACCAATCTTCTTCCCCGTGACTCGGTCCGGAAATACCATAGAAGATGGGGAAAGAATAATTTTACAATTCAATGCAGTAGAAAGCTTCCCAACAGATAGCAATTTGGATGGGAAAGATGGAATATAAAGAGCTTCAAACTTTGGGCAACCAAGAAAAATTTCAGCTTTACCATGACCTTGAATTGGAACAGAACATCCATTAGCTACTGAAGCCAATTTATCAACTAGAGGAGTAAAATCAGAGAGACTACTACGATTATTAGTTATGTGGTCAGTAGCGCCAGAATCAACAATCCAAGTGCAGGCATTACATGTGGAAGAAAGAAAAACTTAGAAATTACCTGAGGCATAGGTAGAGGATGAAGGTTCAGAAGAGGGACCTGACTTGTTAAATTGTTTAAGGATTTTACTGAGTTGCCCAATTATGTCGGGGGCATTAAATGCAACACTATTGGCTGCCTTATCTATCTTCTCTCCCCGTTTGAATTTTGACTTCAAGTATGGAAAAAGGATCCATCAACGATCCCTAGTGTGGCCATATTTTTCACAATGGTCACAATGGCAACCTTTATTAACAACAAAATTACAACTGTGCTTCTTAGTGTCAACTTTCTTGTTATCCACCATTAAAGCACTTGCCTCATACTGGATGACAGTGGATTTGGGCTCAATGTTCATTGCCCTCCTCTTTGTTTCTTCCTGTTGAATGCTAGCACAAACACTTGAACGAGACGGAACTCCAGATCCCATCAAAATTTGGCCTCGGAGATTCTCAAAATCCGGTTTGATATGGGCCAATAACTAAAAGACTTTATCCCGCTCAGCTCTTTGTTGCAATGTTGCCAGATTAGTTGTAGGAGGATGATACAAGCCAAGTTCATCCCACATACTCTTTAATTCACCTAAATATTCAACAAAAGAACGATCTCCTTGTTTGCAATTATTGATATTTTGCTGTAATTGATAAATACGGGCAGCGTTGTTTTGATGACCATATAAATCCCTCACAGATTCCCAAAGTTCTTAGCACTTTCAGCAAAAGTAAAGATTTCAGTAATTTTCGGTTCCATAGAATTAAGAAGCAAAGACATAGTGTACTGGTTTTCAGATTTCCACTCACCATACTTCTCATTATCAGTCTTAGGAGCAGCTTTTGTGCCTTCAACATGCCCAAACAATGATTTTCCACCCAGTGCTAGTGCCACGACACGAGACCATGGAACATAATTCAGTCCATTAAGAAGAACTGAAGAAAACATTGGAGATGGATTAATTTCTGATTGTCCAGCCATAGATTATGTGCGAAAAAAATAATAACCCCCAAAGAAATAGGATGGATCATTGACGAGTTTCGGTGTGAGAAAATCTAATCGATTGACTTCAAAAAACGAGATCTGCAGGACCTTAAAGAAAGGGGTACAATACCTTACCTTCTTCCTGCTCTGAAACCATGAAGAAACGAAAAAAGAAAAAGTAATTTACGTGGTTCAGCCACAGATTGTGACTTACATCCACGAGAGAAGGTAGGAGAATTCTTATTCATGGGTTGCTGTAACAGAGCACCCTCAATATAAATCCAATTACATGAGAGCATTCAAGGGAATTAATCCCACGGCTTAAGCTAAGCATCCAATCTTCACATAATAGGCAAAATAATCACCAAATAATCTGTTACCAAATATGAACATATTTTTCCTCCTTCTCCTCCAACAATCTGATAGCGTAAAAAACGGCTAGCTGCATATTTCTTTACACCTGCCTCCTCAGTATCATATTTGCTCCGCAAGGCTTTCCAAACTTTCTTTGCAGTGGAGTAAATAGTATCATAATAATCATAAAATTGATCTGCAAGGCAATTTTAAAGATAATACTGATAGTTATACTCATCTGAATTGTATTGCTCAACTTGTTCAAGATAAGCATATTTTTCATCATCGCTCATTCCATCGGTGGAAACTTTGTTGGGATCCTTCTCAGTTAGGATCTAGGCCACCTTGAGGAGACTGAGATATAAAAGTTCATTGCCTTTTCGTCGCCTGAAGTGAGCTCCCTTAAACTTAAAGGGCTTGTTGAGATCTCCGATATTTTCATTGGGCTTCTCAGCAGTTTGATCCATTTTTGAATCTCCTTAAAATTGTTGGTGATATTACAAAAGTTTACACAAAAAATAAATATTACAATGGTCAAATTCACAGGTTGAGTCACGGAAATCTCGCTCTCTTTAAGGAGATTCAAACCCTCTACAGTAATAGTAAGGTGCAGTAGAAAATCTCTGACTTGTCCCCTTCAAGATTTAAACAGCCCGATAATTTATCGTATGGTTTGGACCTACTCTGCACAAGTAGGAGAACCCAAAACTCCACAAATAAAACACCCTTACACTTTGTCCAAGACTCTCCGGTACATATTAAAAACTCACCGACTAGTTTTTTAGAGAACAAAGATGGAAGGGAGAATAGAGTATGGAAAGGCTAAGTGTTTTGGAGAAGTCTTAGTATTACTATGTGCTTACAAAACCCCTTATGCAAGCTATATATAGGCAAGAAAGAATTCATATCATATCTTTTCATTAATGACTAAATCCACGTGGATATGGATAGATTTGCTAGATATGGATAGATATGAAAGATATACTCCCGATTCTTTCTAGATTTGCTAGACTTACTAGATATTCTCCTTGATTCTCCTAGATTTGCCTAGATATCCAAATAACCGCTAAGATAAGAGTCTCTCACGCAGATATACACGTGACTTGTAAAAGTCTAGTACCAGAAGATGTATGAAAATTTAATATTAAAATAATAAATTTCCAACACAATATTTTTCACGAGTTTGAAAACTTTGTGTAATAGAACTAATCGAGAACTATCAAATAAAATTCATATTGTATATTTTTTGAGATTCAAATTAAAAGATATAAGGAATTGAGATTGACACAAATATCACAAATTGTCGTCTAATTTGGGACAGAGGGATTATTTTTGTTAAGGTTCTCTGGATAGTACAGTAATGTTTTTTTGGTTCAAATTGGGAAACAACCATATTTAAATGTTGTTGGATAATGAAATCTTGTTTCAGTGTCCATAAGATTTCACTCTCTCCATGCGGTAGCATTCATTGTACGTCTACACACAAAAATTGGCAGTTCACTACTTTGGTGGCACGGCATCCATCTTTTTTTTTTTTTTTTTCCGGATTATGCAGGGTGTCCCGACAGGGATTGATTCAAGGAAGAGCCAGCAGGAACGGTCGCCCCTGCAAGAAAAAAAAAAAAAAAGAAACATTACAATTATATGTCAAAAAAAAAATTCTTATGAAAGTATATAAGCTTGCCCCTTTGTAAAATTTTGAAAAAATATATAAAATTGTAACTTTTGAACTACGACGATATCAACATTAATTACTAAAGTTAAGGGCTAAAATATAACAAAAAATAAAACTATAGGATTAATATTGTAAATGTTCAACTAATAAACTTTCACCTTTCATTAGATGGGTTTAGTGTTTTATAGTTTTCTTTTTGCCCTAAAATTTCAATGGCACACCAAATCCCCCCTCTCTCTCTCTTGGCACAAACATCCCCAATTGTTGAAACTTCAAAGGCAATTTCGAGAAAATAGAGACAGAGGAGAAGAGATTTTGGAAACCCTAAGTAATTTTGGTGAAATTTAGGTTGTAGGTACGTCTTTCCCTAATTGTTGTTCTAGATTTCTCATAATTCTTTGTTTTTGACTGGTAAAATAAAGAAACATGAAAGCTCATGTACTGAATTCGCCTGGTTATGATAAATGAAAAAAAGAAGATGAACAATAAAGAAAAATTAGACACATACATCAAAATCGATCCCATTAGTTAAACAGATTTATATATTTATTTTATTTTGAGTTTTAATGTATTTACATGATTATGCAAGTACTGTATTTATATTTTTTTTCTCGCATGTGTTAAGGCATTCAACTCCAAACCAATTGGCAAAGAGTGGAGAGGTCGCTCAGGCTCATATACTAGTTTTGGAGGTGATAATTAACCGATGTGGGACAAATCCCAACACTCCCCCGCACGTGCAACCCCTGCTTCGCACGTGGAGAGATAAACAAAGAATCCGGAGCACACGAATCACAATGAAAGAAAGTGCAACTTCGGCATAGACAAAGGGGAAAAGCCTCCGAAACCCTAGCTCTGATACAATGTTAAAGCATCCAACACCAAACCAATTGGCTAAGAATGGAGAGACCGCCCAGGCTTATATACTAGTTTTGGAGGAAATAATTAACCGATATGGGACAAATTCCAACACTCCCCCGCACGTGCGATCTCTGATTCGCACATGGAGAGCTAAACAAAAGATCCATAACACATGGATCACAATAACGTAGAGTGCAACTATGACACAAATAAAGGGAAAAGCCTCCGAAAGTCTAGTTTTGATACCACGTTAAAGCATTCAACTCCAAACCAGTTGGCTGAGAGTGAAGAGACCACTCTGGCTTATATACTAGTTTTGAAGGAGATAGTTAACCGATATGGGACAAATCCCAACAGCATGCACGGTCGCCCCTGCGTGGTGAAATTTTTGGGTCTGTCCCTGTGTCTCAGGCTAGTTTGCGCGCATCTTAGACTAATTCCTATAACCTCTTCCACAACTATTTCCCATGCTTACACGTAGGGTGAAGTAGCCCAATGGAAAATGCTACGTACCCGGAATTGAGACCCATAAATTACCCGAAATAATAACACTTTAGTCCAAAATAATAACACATTGGTGCTCCACCTATTAAAGGTCGTGGCCCCACCCAGCCTTTGGGCCAAAAGTCAATGTCACCCAGCCACCTACTGGACCCACGGTCACCCCAATAAGTCTACTCTTACCGAATAATTCTACCGCACATTTCTACTCCATGCATGTGGAATCTACTTCAGATTTCACAAAAACATAAAAAATATTTATAAATTTTAAAATAATTTTTTTATGGAGCTCTATGAAAAATCATCTCCGACAAATATCGGTAAGTATTTTTTTTTGAATTCGTGGGGGCGACACCGTTTAATGAAAATCTAGTTACATGTTGTGCAGAAAATATGAAGACAAAAATTTAAGTGTAATGTCATATAATTACAATGTTTTTTCGTTGGAATATTTAAAAAAAAATGGCTGCTTAACATCTCTTTTGATATGCAAATACGATTTTAATTTTTCTCAATTCAAGGTCATTTTCTAAATTGCAATTTTTACAATATTTATACATAGCATTGCATACCCGTAAATACCTAGTCGATTGAACCACATTAGTTTATGGGGAAAAAAATGTGTACTGAAATGGGTTACATAAAAATTTAATGTCTAAATGAGTAGTTGAGCAGTTCACCCCTACGATTCTGGAAGAAATATTTATCGATATCTGTTGGAGCTAATTTTTTACAGAACCCCATAAAAAATTATTTTAGAATTTATAAGTATTTTTTGTATTTTTTGAAATCTAGAGTTGACCCCACACGCATTTGGTAGAATTGCGCAATAGAATTGTTCGGTAAGGCTAAGGTGACTATGGTATGTGGGTCAAGCAGGTGGCTCGGTTACATCATATGACTTTTGGCCCAAAGGCTTGGAAAAAAAAGAAAAAAAAAAGAAAAGGAGAAACAAATATTTAATTCCGCTTTTTTTTTAAAAAGAAAGTAATTTCAAACACAAATATAACGAAAATGAAAAATAATTTTTCAATTTTTTTGCACCGTTTAAAAGATCTCAATGAGATCTATCAAATAAGATCCATATTGATAGAAAAATTATTTACGCAAATACATGATTTTTGACCTTGAAATTACCTTCTTTTTCAAAAACTTCTTT
This sequence comes from Rhododendron simsii, assembly GCA_014282245.1. NCBI lineage: Eukaryota > Viridiplantae > Streptophyta > Magnoliopsida > Ericales > Ericaceae > Rhododendron > Rhododendron simsii. The sequence goes on from CM024954.1 coordinate 15,849,156, forward strand.
TTTCCATAAATCGGAACGGCAACTTAGTGGGTGGGGCCACAACCTTTTATGGGTGGAGGACCAAAGGTGTTATTATTTCGGATATTTTATGTGTCTCAATTTCAAATAAGTAGCATTTCTTAGCCACAATAGTTGTTGGCACTTGGTAAGAAGAATCAAACGTGAGACCTTTGAACGGAGCAAACACTTATTAATGTCAGGGCTAGCCTTGAGGTGAAGCTCGAGGTGCTGCCGCTTTAGGCGTCCAAAATTCGAGCAAAAATTGGGCCTCATTTTTCACATAACACATTAATATATTATATATTAGTTTTTCCTAGTTATAGCGCAAGCAGAGTTCCAGCACTGATGGTTGATGCATTGTGCTTAAACTTTGAGGTCTATGGTCCGAATGCTTAAACTTTGAGGTCTATGGTCCGAATGCTAGGATGCCTCACCTGCTATAATTTTTTTTCCCAGACTACAACTCCTTACATGGCTTGTATTATTATATATATAGTAATATTAGTTGTGCTTTAGTTATTGTAAATGTTACTCAAGTCTAAGATTTAAAATATTTTGCACACGATAAATGTTTCGATAAGTTTTTTTTTTTAATTTTATTTCTTTCATTTTTTACTTTTAATGTCTATTTCACAAAGAAAACACTTTTGATAAATAAAAAAAGGTTTAAAATAATTAATTCCCTTATTATTAAAAATAATATTTGTACAATTAAAGTTAATAAATAATTAGTTAGAGAAAATATAGTGTATGAGAGGTACGTTTGATTAATTTTTTTCCTAATGGAATAAAAAATTTAAACATTTTATTTTAGTTAAATTATGAAGCGAAAATGTATGTTTAATCTTTTTACCTTATTACCTACATTGACTTTTTTTTTTGTTAAAAAATGTAAGGCCTTATTTTTAGAATTCGCTTAGGCCTCCAAAATATCAGGACTGGCCCTGATTAACGTTGAGGTTTATACAGTTTGGTACAACTTTAGTTGTCGATAGAACAACTAAATTGGAACGGATGGGGGTATACATTATACCACATTAAGATGAAATCACATGAGTACAACTAGTGCTAACGTTAGTACTTGGATCCCGTTTCCCTTAGGTCAAGTACTTGTTTTTTGTTTTTCATTTTATAAAATAAGTTCTTTTTTCGTAATACATCACCTTTTAATTTAGAGATGAAAAATAAATAACTTATTTCAATAGAGAGTAGTATTGAAATTTTAGTGATGAAAGAATGAAGAGGCAAATTTATTGGAGATGCTCTTAGCCAAATGAACTGCACGTGCAACTCCGAGTCCCGATTCACTACTTCTCGGACAGTCTCTACTTCTCTCTCTCTCTCTCTCTCTCTCTCTCTCTCTCTTGGGTTTTTCTGCGCAGTTTCCCTCTTCAATGGCTTAGGTTTTGTCTCTTATTCTTCATCTCCAGTTATCCCACGGTAAGTGACTCAATGGACTCGAAATCCTTTTGCTTTACTTATTTCTGTTCTTGAGCCCCTGATTACTCTGATTTTGTGTTAGAATCGTGTTCCTTTTTCTTGTGAATTGCTGTATGTGATGAGCCCTAAGTTTATCTCCAAAAATCTAGGATGTGTTTCTTAAATTGTATTCAGCGGGGCATTTGTTATTAATGTCAGAAATTAAATACCCTTTATTCTTTTGCATGAGACGCGCAAAAGTTTGATCTCTTGTATACTTCCACGTTTGCAATTCGTTGAATATGTTGCTTTGGTGGGTTCTCTGTTGAATGGAGATAGCATTGCCCCATGTATGCTTCTTTTTTTGGTGGTTTTTTTTTCTTACTATGAGCTAATGTGCCCTGCTTTCGTAGACTAACTCCTTTCTACATGTCGATTAGACATTAGATACAGTTATGTACTTGTGTCAATTCTATTGCAAACCAATGGTCTGTATGGATGGATGCATTCGGATGGCATGAGATTAATCCTTCGTCATTCATTGAAGCTTGGGGGGCCGTTTGGTTCGCCTTTCTTATTTGCCTAGTTTCTCGGAAACGGGCCCTTAAACAAAGGATGACTAAAAGAAAAGCATGGAGGGGGAGATACACCCTCTGCCTCTAGTCCCCCATTTTCTGAATTTGTCTCTCCGAAAAAGTGAAAGAAATGAGAGGAATGACTAAATTTAGTAAGCCATCTCTTTGGCCCTTGTTTTAACATTTCAGTTAGAGGTGATCTCCTATCTTACAAATTCTACTCTTCAGATTAAAAGACTTTACTTCTCATCAACATCTACCAAGCAAGATGGGAAATAATTAACCTTGTTCTTCTCCGTCTCTTTTTGTCTTTGATAAGTAAATTTTCATTTCAGTACATACCCAAGAATGCTCAAGCAAAGGGCATTCCCCAGCTCACAAACAAGAAACCCTAGCATATTTGTTACCACAAGGCCTAAACAACACTATACATGCTAACAACAAAGAACATAAACAAAGAAACACCAATATGCTTCCAAGACAACAACAAGAGAGCAATACATCACTTGGACGAATTCAAAAAGGGACACCATCCAAGATGCATTTCGCCTAGCCTCCCATTTTCATGAAGAGCCTCGTTCCTTTCTCAGGCTGTTACTTTCCGCCAAGAGCATGAGCCATCCTAATAGAATTTACGACTTGCCAATCCCTTAAACAACAGTCAAAACCTTTGCATAGGAGGTGCATTATGTTTAGAGCCTAGAGTCGGTCACAAAAGTTAAGTGGAGCATGAAGTCATCTTGGATGTGATTCAATGCCACAAAGCCTTAAATATTTGACTTTTGGGGATTTGTGGATGATATCATGCACACAATACCCATTTTTTCGTGGCCACATTTGGGTACTGTGAACGTCTATTTGGACTTGGAGCATACAAGGGTAAGAAGAAGGGTATTGATGCTACAAAGAGGATCTCAAAATTTGGAGGGTTATTTTTCTGGAAAATCCTTATTTGAAGATCTGCAGAGATAATTGCGGTTTGTTGGTCAATTCTGGTTGCAGGTTGTCAAAATGAAGTTCCAATCGCAGCCTCTGTCAATAGTGGTTGAGATGATGCTGTTGTTGCGATCATATGATGTAGTTAGGTTGGTGGATCCTGATAACTATTATCGTAGATGGACCCGAAAACACGGATCAAGGCCGAAACTATATAGAAATCAGGTTTTAGGACTTACTCATGCAAAATCCTGCAGGTAGGCCTTGAAATCCACGAGCTATGGGGCTCAAAGCCGAGCCCTAAAAGGCAGCATACAAGGCTACAATAAATCACCCAAAAACTGAACTTCAATTCATCTAAAAACTTTATTCAAGGTGAAGTTTACATCCCTATATATACATCTACGAAGGTTACGTCAAAGGGAAGTATCTAGGACTAGAAACAAGCAAAAACCTGCAGGCATTATTTTTTGAGACAAGATGGCTGCTTTCACACACCTTTAGTATTCCTTGCACAAACCTTCATTACCAACTAAGAAAGCTCAAAGAAATAAAAGACCTAATCCTACAACTCAACTTATGTAAAACCAGCTTTTAACTCTCTTTTCTTGCAAAAGGAATAGACCACTTCTCCCTCATAAAAGTAAACTTGAATCTTCATTGCATCATTGTACTTTGTATAGTGGGAGTTGCTGAATGTAGGTGACATCTCGGACATTACAGTCACGTGAGTTTGCTTGTTTTTGTCTTGATAGTATGTTTGGTCAAGGGGAGGTGTTTGGTCATCTGTGTTTCCCTGTTGATCCAAAATGGTGGTGACATTTAGTTCTTTTGCAGATTAAGGACCATGGGTATTTTAGTAATTAAAGTGTGTCAGACACCCTCTCATCTAAGTATTTTAGAGGTAATAATAGTCCCTCCGTCTAAATTGTGGGTCCTTTCTATTTTTGGATGTTCCAAAATGTTGGTCTCTTTTGAGAAGTCAAATTAAAAAGCTTTTAGTTTTCCGAAACTATCCCTTCATAATAGTTGTGATTGTGTTCAAGGGTTAGAATATAGGGGCAATGTAGGAAATTAATGCCTCTCAATTTGAATTCGAATGAGTTATTGCTTGTCCCCATAAAAAGTTGAAATACCCGATACCTTTTGATCTTATGCATAAGATCGACACCTTGTGACAATATGATTCACCTGGGTAACGGGTCATGTCGAGTCGTGTTCGTGTCGTGTCAGTCGGGTTCGTGTCACAAATCACCCAACCCTAACCCGACCCATTTAGAATTCGTGTTTCTCGAGTCGTGTCATTTTCGTGTTTCGTGTCAGAAATGCTCAACCCTAACCCGTTAACTCCGTGTCCTGTTCGTGTCGTGTTATCGTGTCTATTGCCTAACTCTATATAGAATTATAGATATACCATATATTATGTATATATGTTCGTGAAAATAGGTGACATAGATTAGTAACCGTGTTGATCGTGTCAATTTCGTGTCTCGCGTGTTCAACCCGAACCCGACCTATTTAGAATTTGTGTTCTCAAGTCGTGTTATTTTCGTGTTCGTGTCAGAAATGTTCAACCCTAACCCGCGAACTTCGTGTCCGATTCGTGTCGTGTTATCGTGTCTCGTGTCTGTTGCCCAGCTCTAAATATGAACATCTATATTATGTTTGCAATGTTATTAAAAGTTTGCATTTGTGCGCTATTCGTTGAATGCTATAGCAGTGCGTTTATTGTGATCTAGTTAGCATGGTAATTCAAGCATATTTCCTAGGCTTTTACTAATTGTGTTTATATGTAGTTTTGACCTCTTACGTGACTCACTTAGAAGCATGGACGCATAACCAACATCACATATCCATGTCTGACATGTGTCGCACGCACAAATCTATTTGACCCGGATATTTTTGTTATTATTGTGTGATCAAACACGCTGGGGACATGACCAGGGAACATTGGTGACACACTTGGAGTTCAGAATGCAATTTTAAAAAGAGGGTCAAAATTGCCATTGATGCTTAGTTCATGAATCATGGATAGAAGTGGTAATTAGTTTTACGTATCCGTAACATTCATGTTATTGTGTTCTTTCATCTGTACTTTGATTGAAAAATGGTTTTTCTTCTTTATTTTTTTTGTTTCTATGAATCATATTATCTAGCTGTGACAAAAGAAAACGTCCCCAATATGTCTGTGCCCTGATTTTGGGAAAAATAACTTGTCTGTATTCATTCTTTTTAACTGACAGGCAAGCCAAAATCAGCATGCACTTTGTAATAGTGTTCTAGACTCGGCCATATTCAACCACATTGTACTAATACGGTACACATGCTTAATGAGTTGCTCATGTAACCACAATGGCTTCTTGTCTTGAGAATTTGTGAGAGGAAAGATTGAGCTAACGAGATGTTCTCCTCCTGATATAGATCTTATAGCTGTGAAAGTGTTTCATATTTTGTACTTTTTATGGAGATGTTAAGAGTTTTATATGCATAGGTAGGCTGTGTTATCTTTTTCAGGATTGGGCACGAACCACTCTTGGGACTCTGAGATAGAATCTGCTATTCACAGAGGAGAAGATCCCTGTTTCACTTCGGTTAGTTCTGCACCTTACTGCTGTGGTGACTTCATCATTCCTTTATGAGATTAAATTCTTTACACAACCGGTGTAAACATTTGTTTCCTCCAAATCAATTATATTGCGCCACGTCGTCATGTTTTATTGATTGGGACCACTATTTTGCAATGTGGCGCAATGTAATTGATTTAGAGAAAACAAATGTTTACACCGGCGATGTAAAGAATTTATTCTCTTCCTTTATGGTTAGTAAAGGTTATTGCTTGGCTGTAGGGTGCCTGTATACTTAACAGCTAATGTTGCTGCATCTTCCAATCTTCCTTCACATTATTTGTTGTGTGGTGCATCAATTTTATTAGTACAGAAGTTGCCTATAACATTGTACCTTCTTTCGTCGAACTTAATGTAATTTCTCTGATATGATGGAAGACTAATTTGGAGGCTTATAATGTGGAATTCCCCCAACCAACCACCCGTCAAATGGTAGATTTTAATGAGTAGTGAGTCTAACTTCTTGAAAAGCCCAAACTCTAACACTACTGATGCTAAACTGGTTGAAAATTCCTGATTGCTTTGGTCAATTCGGTTTTGTGAAAATGGAAAACCAAAAGGTTTGGTTTTGTCCGGCATGTTCCAAAACTGGACTGGACCTGATCAAGTACATCCTTACTCTTTGATGATGAATCTGATTATTTGAATACTCTCTCTCTCTCTCTCAAGGCGGTTCATCATGGGGTATTTGGTATCATTGTCTTCACAATTAGAGAAGTTTCAGTAGTTAATAATCACTCGTGATGTACTCTTGCAGATCATGGAAGTTAATTTTGAAGAGGAATTTCACACCAATGATACTCGCCTCTCTCCTGAGCTTAGGAAACAATTCTACAAGAAATTGAAACAGGTTGTTGTTTTTATCGTTAATCAACCGGCGCTTGAAGATGTAACAGAGAATGAGATGGGGAAACAAATGTTTCGCTCACCCGATGGGCAATTGGAGGAGTTGCGTGCTTTTGCAGGGAGTGGGGTTATTATGGACAATAGGGGTTTCATTCTTACTTGTGCACATTTTTTAAAACCTGATTTCAAGATTATATGTGTTCGCCGTGTGGATGAAGACTTTTATTTCGGGGCGGAGTTGGTTACTAAAAATATAGACTTAGACCTGGCTATATTGAAGCCAATAAACAACGATGGTGTCAGGTATAATTTTTCTAAGTTTGGTTCGTTGATCGACGTAGGAATGGAAGTCTTTTCTATTGCTCACCCACGACGTTTGTGTTACACGTTGGCCATTGGGCATGTGGCTTTTCCATGCAACCATAGTATCACAGATGGTCTTGTCTCTCCTATGCTTAAGACTCCTGGTGGGAGAGTTTATGAAGATATTATTGGTTCCCGTCTAAATAGCATCTCTTACCGAGGTAAGAATTTGCAACTAATTCAGATTAGCAATTTTCATCTTGCTGGGGGCTCATCCGGTGGGCCTATATTCGACCCTCAAGGGAGGGTTATAGGAATCAGTTCATATGGCACGGGGTATTTCCATTTTGTAGTTCACTTGAGCATGTTAAAGAAATTTTGGGAAGATTTTGTTCCGAAACCTCGACCTCCGAAAAAAAGGAAAAGGAGTAGCAAGGTAAAAAGGAAAAGATGGAACATGATTTTTCCTCGTAGTGTGCGTCTCATTCTGAAAGGAAAGAAAGGTTGATGTGCTAGCACGGTGATGGAGGCGAAGGAGAGGTTGTAGCTCGAGTTGCGAGCAGGGTGGAGAAGATGCCAATTCAAGGTTGTAATTATCGGCTAAATTTGTAAATTATAGCGACATGCGACAAGGAGGTAGGGCAGTTTGCGCCTAGTTTTGAAATTTGATTCGAGGCAACTGGCAATTGGTTGTGTATAAGATGCTCCTTAGATTTCTTTGAAAGAGTGATTTGTTGGTTTATCCTTATTTGCATTTTGTTAGGATGGTCGTTCTCATTATGTATTGTTTTTTTCTTGGCTAAATATCACTGATATGATGGATACATGTAAGAAGCACATCTAATGACATGGTTATTGATATCTGGATATTTTAGTCATTCGGGGTGCTCATAACTATTATGCTTGCAATGGGCAATGGCCCATGATTCACTTACCGAAACAAACAAACAAAAAAAGGCCCATGATTTAGTCTTGGTGGTGCTTGGCAGGTTATTGGATTTGGGGTTAGGCCTTTGGACAGATTAATTGAAAAAAATAGGGAGTGATTGTTGCTCAATACTGAATTGGGTGGGTATTGGGTTCTTTGTGACAATGCTTTGATAGGGAAAATATTGCTATGCTCTCTCTCTCTCTCTCTCTCTCTCTCTCTCTCTCTCTCTCTCTCTCTCTCATAATCTTTTCTATGTCCCTACCCAGGCTACCCTACTGCGTAGAGACCATGGCTTTGTTGAGTTCTTGGTTGGGCATAACTCATTGAGTAGACTAGAGACTGGGTTTAAAATACGGGGAGAGAGAGAGAGAGAGAGAGAGAGAGAGAGAGAGAGAGAAGGCTCAAGCGTATGATTGGTAGACTACTTGATTTTGTCTGTGGAACTGAAAGAATGGACCGCGAAATTATCACCACCCTTGCCAAGCAAAAAAAGAAATCGTCACCACCCTCAAATTTTACCATTTTCCACTGCAATTATGGCACAAGGATGGAATGAGCTTCTTAGGAAGCATATTTGGGAGGTCTTTGTAACTTGATGAAGCCACTCAAAACATTGCTAGGCTAAATTTGGAAGGAAAAAAAAATGCACTGAGGTAGAAACTTTGACGGTCATTCCAAATTAAGTCTTTCAAGATCAAAGTCAATTGAATTTTGCATGAAATCAAAGTTGAGGTTCCAAGAAAGCCCCAGAGCATGCACTAAATGAAATTCCTTTGCGGCTTTGCCCATTACTCCAATGGGTGTCACCTTAATCCTCCTTTAAAACCTTACAGTCAAATTTGGAAAGAGAAAGAGAAAAGGATTGAGGCTAATGTAAAAGGAAGGCCAAGCTTTGATTAATAGCAAGGTGAAAGACAACTATTTGTTCATCCTCACCTATAGTCCATAAAGGAGAGGGAGCATCTACCTCGTCTATTGAAGCTTTATCATTCAATCTACTCTTCCACAAGAACTTGAAATCTCAAATTTTCTCCGATGTTCTAAAAATCGCTAGGCGCTAGTCAGGCGGTCGGCCACCTTCGAGCGATTAATCAGACTAATCGGCAATTAATCGGTGCATATTAATTAGTAAGCGGCAATTAATTGTTAGTCGGACTTAATCGGATAAGCTCTGCTAGTGATTAATCGGCCATTAATCGCTGATTAATTCCTTGTTTTAGATTACTGATTTTCTCAAAGATGTGGAATTTGAGGTACAAGATGAGGTCTCATTGAGTTGTGATCCCCTTGGTGTGGTGTTTGTTGATATTGTTCTAACTCGGGAGGAAAAAAAACAAGAGGCTCAAGGATAAATCACATGAAATGAAGGATGCCCGTGCAAAAAACGGAAGCTCGATCAGTCGAGGTTAATTAGTTTGCCTCCAAAGTCCAGGAGGAAGGAACACTCAACCGTTCATGCAGACAAACCACCTTAGAGTTGAGTTTCATATGATTTTAGGAATTGTCTCAATGACGTGCAACCTTTTCGAACTTTTTTTTTTGTGTGCTTGCTCTATAGGTGTCATAACTCCACTTGGTTCGTGCTTAGAGCCTTATCTTTATTTCCTAGCCGGTCCCAAGTCCGGATAAAGGAGGAGGGTTGTGCGTTAAGTAGCTGACAGCCAGCACGTAAAATGCCCGTCGGATTTTTATGACATGAATCCAAATATAATAACGCCTTGACAGAGCTCAATGGAGGAAAATGATTCATGTAGCCAACCCCACGTGATTGGAACATAAGGCTTGGTTTGGTTTACTCTATAGGTGTTATACCTTTTTTGTAAGAGGAGTGTTTTGTGCTAGGTTTTACTAGTGTTAGTAGAGGTTGAGTTGCATATCAAGATATGAGTGTATTAAACTTCATTGTAAACTCTTTTTGGTAATAAAATTCCTTAATTACCAAAAAAAAATAAAAGAAAAGAAGAGTTGGTTTATAATCAATGTAACTAGTTGGGAATTAATAGCAAGAACATTGGGAATTACATAACGAACAAAAACAACAATGTCAAATGCTGTAAATGAACCAAGCAGCTCTCAAGCTTGGCTCAGCTCGACTCAACTCATTCAGCAAACAAGCTGAACTCGAACTCGAGTTTTCGGCCGTTTAATAGAAGAGACAAGCTCAGGCTAGAGTTTTCGGCTCGTTCTACAAAAGCTTGGCTCGTTAAGGGAGTCTTGGCTCGATTAAAGAGACTCATTTAGCAAAATGACTAAGCTCGAGCTCAAGTTTTTGGTTCGATTAGTAAACGAGCCGAGCTCAAGCTCGACAAAGCTCGGCTCGTTTACAGCCTTGGGCCAAGCATAAAAGGAACATGTCCCTCGTAATGTTAGTACTAAAAACAAATACTCCCAGTCTAGAAGAAAGTGTTGATTGTTAGGACCCATTAGCCACCCCCTGCAGCCTTGCCAACGCGCGAGAATCTCTTCGCGAGAGGAAAATCAAATACAATGACAAATGCCCGATGTGCAAGACAGAGGTGGAATCTATGCTGCATTTGACGAGGTATTGCTCCTATGAATAACAAAATAATAAATGCCCAATGTATTTGCGTCCGTGTCCATGCATCATAGTATTGCTCTTTTGCAAGAGAGAGCTTCCGAGAACAGTTGTGAATTACACAGAGAGGTGACTTGGGCAGCGCTTGATATGCGTAAATATATATCTGGTTTTACAATGTTCATATAAAATCGCGGTCTGAGGAGCTAGCAAAGGTGCTGGTGCCTATGTTGTTGGCGCTTGTGGCATGAGCAACCGAATTGAGCTGCGGCACAAATATGTATGGTACACGTAAAACACCACAGGAATTAGCTGCAAGTGCCTCAGAAATTCTGATGTCTCCACTTCGAGTGATTATTAGGTAGTCCGGGAGCATAGTAAATCCCTATCACATAACATGTGCGGCCCACGATGCGGGTCCCACCACATAAAGGGTGGGAGGGAGGGCCTCTGCCAAAGGCAAAAAGGGAGTGTGTTTGAAATTGGAAAGCCAAGCTATATGAAGAAAGCAGTGTTGCCACCAAGGTGGGTGGAGCGAAGTTTGGGAGAGAGAGAGAGAGAGAGAGAACAGGAATGGTGGGAACAGGTATGCCCAGACTTTTCTCCATCATTCCTGTTCTCTCTCTCTCTCTCTCTCTCTCTCTCTCTCAAGAAGATGCAGTTTAGATGCAAGGACCAATGCAATGACTAAAGTGCGTTACCAAACCATCTACGTTACAATCACCACTACACCACATTCATTGCAACCATCACCACTACACTACCAACTTCCGCCACCACCATTACCATACCAATAACCAGCATCTCTCCACCACCACGATTATAAACACATGACATTCTGAAATAAAATTAAAAAAGAATAATAACAGATAATTTAAGCCAAACAAATTTATCATCATAAATAACCAATACATTTTAGTTCAGTTCTTTAATATTTTTTATCAAATGGCTTTTTCACTTAAAATATTCAGCATTCAGTTTTCAAAATTATATTTTTTATCTTTCAACTTCAATTTTTAGTTTTATGAAACACGCCATTTGTCAACCACTTTAGTCCTTCACATTGGAAGTACACGCTAACGCTGACACTGACACATCTTTACCTTCTCTTTCAACATACTAGCTAACTTGACAGTAATTACTTTTTCGATACTCAAAAAACACACTCGACAATAATTGATTTTTTTTTCTTTTCCTTTTTTACATTCTCATGTTTTAAAACATGAAACCTTTAGTTAGACAATCCCTTCTTATTTTTATTCTGTGGATAAATATAGTCAAAAAATTATTCATCAAACTACAAACATAAAATATCATAAAAATTAAAAGTTCCAATAAAGACATTTTTAACCATTCCAGACATAAATCTGAGGTGTTGCACCAGATAATGAACACATCTTTGAAAATAGGAGTTGACTTTACCATGTGAAATGAAAATGTGAGTTGACTTTTTGTTATCTCTCACATGGCCAGTCAGCAATCAATAAGCCACAATATCTGGGGAGATCTCTCTCTCTCTCCACATTCCATTCCAACTGAAATCGATCTATTGAACCCTGGAACTGAAATTTCCCAACGTAACACCTGCAACAACGTCCTTCACAAACGCTCCCACAAGCGCATACTCCTCCAATCCCCGGACGTCGGCCTTGCACCTCAACATCTGCGGGAAAAACAGCCAAAAGCCAGTCACCATCACGAATCCAACAGTCATCGGTGTTGCGATCACCCGAGGCAACCAAAACCTGCCATTGACCACCTTCTTGATCCCAATCTCAACAACTAGACACGCACCGTGGAGAAGAAAAAACCACGTGATCTCCCACGTTGGCCGCACGCGGCCCATGTAGTAAAACATCAGCTCGTGCATCAGGCCCGAGACCACGAATGTGCTCATCACGGCCGGAAGCGCAGCCCACTTCCGGCCCATGAGTCGCGCCGAGATGCATAGGACGGGATCGTATACGGTGGGGCGCAGGGTACGGGATACAACGAGGTTCCACCTCCTTCCCCAGAAGTCTTGGAGAGAGGACGAGAGGTACGGCTCGTCGAACGGCGGCTCGGGCTCGAACCCAAATACACCTCGAGCCACAGCTGCCCCCGTGGCTAGCATGATTTCCAACGTGATGTATATATGCAAGCAGTAAATGACCAAAACGATCTTCGGGTGTATGCGGTCACTGTACTCGTAAATACGTAAAAACAAGGCAAATAGAACAACCTTTAGAGCATAATTCCAAATCGATTTGCTTCCTTTTCTGGTGGTTTTGAGATATGAGTTTTGTCTATTATGCCCACTTTGAGATAAGAGTTTTGCAGGTGGTTTCTTTTCATTTTGATTCTTCGTCAAATTTGACTGGGATTTTGTAGGTGGGTTTTGCTGGATCCTGATTGGGAAACAAGCAATAGCAATGAAATGGGGAAGAGAGAGAGAAGGGTGGGAGAGAGGGCCTTTGTCAAAGGCAAAAAGGAGAAGCTTGAAATTGGAAAGCCAGGCTATGAAGAAAGCGGTGTTGCCGCCAAGGTTGGTGGAGTGAAGTTTGAGAGGAAGGGCAAAAAAGAGAGAGACAATAGGGATGATTGAGAAAAGTCTGGGCATACCTTTGGGAACAAACTTAGCTGAAAAATAGCAGTAGCATAAAGAAACAACTACAGAAATCCATACCTTGATGAAGTTGCTGATCTCTCTCTCTAAGGTATAGCTTGGATAGTAGATCTCACCCTCCATATCTCTCTCTCTCTCCAGATGAGGAAACAAGATGCAGTTTAGATACAAAATTTGTAGGAAGCACAATTAAACAAGGGCCAATGGCAATGACTAAACTAAAGTGTTTGACTTTTTGGGGTCAGAAGAAGAATACTACCCCAGGTCTCTTCCCAGTTCATCAACTAGGACATCAACTTCTTTTTCCTAGGATTGAACCCGCAACCTTATTGCTCCTAAGCGCAACCGCATAACCGTTGGGCTAGGTGCATGACTTGACTCAGCCTAAATAAGAAAGAATGTTTTTGAGAGCTCCATTGCCTGAAAAATATTACAGCCACTGTAGCTTTGTTCCCTAATGTGTTACCGCATGCGGTACGGCGAAGCCATACCTATTACGTTTAGATGACATTTTAAGCAAGGTATAATTCAACTGAGCCACACATCCATGACCTGAAGAATAGGTTGTTTTAAACTAAAGAAGACCGCTCCTATGGATGTTTACTCGGACAGGAACAAAGTACCATCGCAAAAACCAGCCGCAACCGCTCCTACAGACGTTTACTTTTACAGTAACAAAGACATTTCCCCAAAACTGGCCTCAACTGGTTCTCCAATGGAAGAAGATATTGTCTGTCATACACTTCATAGTCCATAAACTAATATAGATAGGTCTACGAGACTGCGATACGGGCTGAGCCTAATACTTTTTCTGCACTCTATTCTCTTCTGATTGATGAGGATCTTAACATGCCTCAAGATCACACATCAGTACCTTACAACTTCAGTTTTTGTGGCTACTTCTCAGTCATTTGATCCTATAGGGTCCCCCTTCCCCTCAATCCTATAGGGTCCCCTTCCCCTCAACAGCTGCAGTTACACGGCAAATGCAGCATAATTGTCAACAAATCCAGCAGTATTCGTCTCATAATTACCTACCATTTCAATCCAGATCCGGTCATGGTCCTTTTAAGTTCAACAAAGAGGAAAGTTCGCTCAATAAGGGGGAGGAGCAAATTCATTTCTGGCCAAATTTCATTCCAACTGACTCAGGTTGTCAATTATGAGGTCGTAATAATCATACTGCCCTCACTTTTACTATAGACTGAACTTATCAATCACTCATTCTTCAACGAGAACATTTTCAACATAAGCCCAAGAAAAGCCCACAAACGCGAGAGGGTCCGTTTTGACATATTTGTATGGGAAAATGACGGCCAAGGACATGTTTTGATAATTAATACCCGTCAAGAACATTTTCAGCATTAATAATTGTTCTTAGCATGTCCTTGGCAAGTATTAATTATCAAAACACATCCTGGGCCAACATTTTCCCTATTTGTATACCAATAAAACGAACTCTACCCATTTAATCATTAAATCGTTTCGTATACTGTGGCTGGTACAAAAATTCTCTTACTACAATTTTGAGTCAAATGACATGGTTTGGGCACAAGAGACCTAGTTCAAAATCCCAAACAAAATACAGAATACAGAATATTCTTAAGGCAGTTCATATAAAAGGATTGATCACCAATACAGCTAAAACCAGTAACAGTAGCACTTTACCAAAATTTCCAATATTGAAGAACTCCTAGATTTTAAACTTACCCTCCAAGCTGCTAGCTCGGCCATTCCAAAATGTTGACATCTTTTCCTTCTGCACTATTATCATTCCCTAAGGCTAAGCATAAGAACATCAGACGGTGTCACGGTAGAGTATCTATCAAAGCAAGTAAATGAAGTCAAAGAGTCTCCAAAGGCAGCAGCACAGCTTCATCAGTATGCAGAAGTTTCATATGGGACTTCTTTCATTGCCAGCACTGTGATGCAGCCATAGATTGAACCTTTCTTTCCCAATAAGGTAATAAACCGGTCAATATCCCTTTTGCTGCTCATATATTTGCATGTACGTTTCAGAGAGGGCAACCATCTGTGGAAGAGTTTCCGAGACATGAAGGTCCTGCATCTCATACCTACAAGCGTAACAAATAACAACTGTTGAGTTCAAAGAATAATGCAAATTCAATAATGTTTATCACATGAAATCCTCGAATTTGAAGTTACCATAGCTCTTCTGACTTCCGCTGTACAAATACCCTGTAGGATCCTTCGCCTGGCTTGCCATCATGAACAATATTGGCAATCAAATCATACTTTGAACGCAATTTCTGGTTCTCTTTGGGTGTTGGCAAAGGAATGTAATCTTTCAGCTCTAAATTCTTCACTGGAAAATTAACTGAGAAAAGAACAACTCCAGTAAGAAACACAACTAATGATTAATGAAAACATCATACTATACTGTTAGAACTGGTTATTTGACGAATTGGAATAGGCCTCTAGAATTTGGTTAAAAAAAAAAATGGAACCTAATATTACACAGTCAAACTGATTTTATATTCCTACAACTATTTCCGAGTTCTTTAAAGTCATTAGTTTATCAGTCACATACAAAGGTAGCATAAAAAGGTTAAAAGGTCTAAAAATGTGAAGTCAAAGGTCCCAATCTTCCCCATGACCTTGCTTGTCATAACGGACAATAACATCCTGTGAAGATGCTGATAAGACAGGAGAAGTCTCTACATTCACTTGATGACCCGTGATGCAACTTAAAGTCAAAAGTAAAAGATATTTGGGAAAATTTCAAAAAAACACCTGACCTTTCAACTCAATGTCACATAAACACCTGAGTTTTAAAAAATGTAAATTCCCCACCTGACCTTTGGACTCCGTCATCAAATAACCCCCTCCACCCATTTTCCGTCCAATACTTAACGGAGACACGTCCCGCTTTGTTGTGCTCGACCCATGTTGTTACCGCTAACAACTAACCCATTAGAATTTCAATCCGTTTCAATGGGTGGGAAGATTTTATTTTTTTGATCATTTAATTCTAAAGGGTCATAATTAAATTTTGACTGTAGGACTCTCGTTGGTTAGTCCTAAGAGATATTTGATTCTACGATTTTCTTAGGATTAATCAACGAGAGCCCTATAGTCAAAATTTAATTATGACCATTTAGAATAAAATGATCATAAAACTATAATCTTTCTATCGGTTCAAACGAATTGAAATTTGGAACACTTAATTTTTTAACCATTTTTTTTAATATATAAACTACAGGTTGAAAAATTAATTATTCCAAATTTCAATCCGTTTGAATGGGTGAGAAGATTTTATTTTTCTGGTCATTTAATTCTAAAGGGTCATAATTAAATTTTGACTGTAGGACTCTCGTTGGTTAGTCCTAAGAGATATTTGATTCTACGATTTTCTTAGGATTAATCAACGAGAGCCCTATAGTCAAAATTTAATTATGACCATTTAGGATAAAATGATCAGAAAACTATAATCTTTCTATCGGCTCAAACGAATTGAAATTTGGAACACTTAATTTTTTAACCATTTTTTTTAATATATAAACTATGGGTTGAAAAATTAAGTGTTCCAAATTTCAATCCGTTTGAATGGTGAGAAGATTTTATTTTTTTATCATTTAATTCTAAAGGGTCATAATTAAATTTTGACTTTAAGGCTCTCGTTGGTTAGTCCTAAAAGATATTTGAGCCCCGTCACTTTCCCTCCAAAACATGTAATGAGAGAGGCAAAAGGTTCTGTGCCAGTGCCATGTACGCGTCTCCGTTAAGTATTGGACGGAAAATGGGTGGAGGGGGTTATTTGATGATGGAGTCCAAAGGTCAGGTGGGGGATTTACATTTTTTAAAGCTCAGGTGTTTATGTGACATTGAGTTGAAAGGTCAGGTGTTTTTTCGAAATTTTCCCAAGATATTTTACTACTTTTGGGATTTCTTACAAGTTATTTCCCTAATTTTGGGTATTAATAAATAAGATTTAATCTACGTAACATGATACCCGTTAAGGTAACATGATACCCGTTAAGGTAACATGATACCCTTACAAGTCATGATGTTCATCGTAAAAATTTCAATATAATCACCTAAATGTATGAATTGTCAATTCTTCAAACACTGGACAGATAAATTATATGACAAATCAAGGACCAGCTCCATCAGAAATTTCACAATCATATTTCAAAATATTTCACTCACCAAGAGTAGGATTTTTCTCCACAAAGAAATTGTTCTTTGTAAACCGCCGCATATGGAGAATCAGATACTGTGGCAGTCGGGTAACACGATATCTCATCCTTGCTATACGAGGACGCACAACTTCAGTAATGGACTCGCCATCAAACTTCTTCAGTATGTTGAAGAGTGGAACCTACAACCATACAACTCAAAACAATAAGTTCATATACATAACTGCAGAAAAATGCACCACACAAACATTTGTACACCTTAATTCATCTTTCTGTAACAAAGGACATTTCCGGGAAACTAATGGTGACACTAAGAGGCTCAGTCCATCCCAATAGCAAGACAAGGAATTTATACTAGGACTAAATTAAGATTGCTACAATCAGTATAGTAATAGCACGAAATAAATGCGGTACATAACTGAAGCCCGTATTAGACGGAAGAATTACTAATGCTGATAAAATCAAACATAATGCATAGTCATATTGGATACTTTGAGACACAACAGATTATATGGTAAGGTTCATGGAAACAAATAAAGAAACCAAATAACTATTGCATCTATGTTATGTAGGTATGTGTGCCTTCTTATTTTTTTCCTTCAGCTGGAGGGCATGGCGTTGTCTGTCCTAGACGACAGCAAGCTGCACGGCGTTTGCAAGTAATCACTACAGTGGTGTCCATTTTAAAGACATAATTAACCAACAAACCAGTAACTGAAACTCAAGTTCCTCAAGTGCACAGCTACAGAAAATGAATATTCTGTTTTTCCTGAAAGATGTGGGTACAAATGGATAACTGTGAATCTGTGACTGATGTTAAACACCTTAGGGCAGGAACTACTGATAAGCCAGTGGTTATTAAAAGATAAGCAAAAATGATATCAAAATCGGAAAACAGACCTGCGGGATTATGTTTTTCTCCATCACATCCTTGAAAAGAGGCGGCGGCGGCAAATCAAGTCCAAGCATTAAGAATGGCATTCTGCTAGTTTCTGTAACAAGACCATTGTGCTCAGTTCCACCATCTGCAGCACTGCCATGAATCTCTTTTACAACCTCCAATTCACCCTATTGAGCACAATGCATTTCTCAGGCACAGCTTAATTGAACACATTTTCCAGAAACAGGTATCCCGATGAAAAAAATATTTGATAAAAGAAGACAATAAATGGTAAGGTGGGCCAATACCTGAAAGCACTGGTAAATGATGCTGCTACTTTTCTTTGAATTTCTTAGATCTGCATGCAGGGTATTAAGAAGCCACGACATAAATTCAACTGGGTCAGACTGGGCACCTATCCGAAAACGTTTTTTGCTCGCTTTCATAACTGCCTGAAGAAACTCGTGCGGGCTCACCTGCAGAGACAGTTTGATTTCAAAATGGAGTTTCATGGTCAATGGCTGCAAGGAAATGTTATGTCACCAAGATCAAACCTGTCCCTTGAAGTTCCGGGCGTGCCAAATCTTTCTAGTGAGTTCTCCAAAACGATGAACAAGTGGAGATTTGCTGTGTTGATAGTTTTCAGGGATAAGGAAGAAATTCCTCAAGGGAGTAACTCGCATCAAAGATTGAATTGTCACATTCACAAAATCTGTCTCCTTAATGTTATTTAAGCCCACCTGGAAATTGCAAATATCAAGGAAGCACAGTTACAAATAAAAGCCATAATTTGATGGTCAACTAATTTGTAGACAAGTAAGAAAATTCATGTAAATTATGCATCTGAAATAATAAAAATGACAACAAGACAGAGCACGAATTGAGGAATTAAGGAAAACTGAACTAGATACCATTCCAGGAAGATAATCAGAACCATCAAGAGCCCTAGACCACTGCTTGTTTCTATCAAGGTCTTCAACCTGCTTCTTATTAAACCTGTTAAAATTGTACCACAGTTTTTAGAACAATCAAAAGAGGTTGCTGAGAGTAGTTACTTGATTTAGCATTGACTGGATAACTTGTAAAAACAAAAAGATTATACAAATCCCAACATAAAGATGCAGACAGAAGGAAGAACCAAAGATGCAAATTCAAAGAAATATTATGCCATACCTTGGGTTCAAAACGTGTCGAATGTCATCCAAAGATGGGTCATTAATTTCATATCCGTCAGGAAGGCAATAAACTTTCTCAGTTCGGAGATTGATATAAACATGGTGCCCGGCTTCAAGGCTATGAGTATATGCATGAGATTTCTGACCTCTTCCTTGGTAATACTTCCCACACACCAAACAAGCATACACATTCAAGTTTGAAAGAGAAACAGAGCAAAATTTCTCGAAATCAAAATCCAAAACCTGCACAAAAATAGACAATTGCAATATAAAGAAAAATAGAATAGATGGCCTCACTAATCTACAATTGATAATTATCTGAATATAGATTCATGTCCATATACCCACCAATCAAATGGCACCCGTGTATTGGCATAAATTCTTCAATAACATTTTCCTTTCAAAAAAGTGGTAAAGAATTAGGCTCCATCGAAGAGCAGACAAAACCTAACAGCATTGGAAAACTGAATTTAGTTCTACTAGTGTGAATGGTGGAAGCAGAAAGTGAATGACATCTTGGGTGGTCGCACAAAACCCAGGTGATGAGGAATGATGTTATCCTTTTAAAACATTCTTACTGCACATACTACACTTGTGGTCCACGTCCTCTGCTGAAAAGGATATTTGAGGGCACAATTGCATCATGCAGTTCATAAATCAATACCGTAAGCCTACTTCTCCTGGGAGTTTTTGGGTACTTTCTCTGAATCCATCATACTTCTGAAATCTACTTTGAACCAAAACAAAAACATATTCACTGTGATCTATTTCGATAACCCATGTTAATTCTGAATAGAAACTGATATTGGAAGACTTCCCCAACAATGATCCACCACAAAACCCAAATAAATGACAAGAAAGAGACAAGAGGAGTAAAACCGAGAAGCAGATAAATATGAGTACCTGGCGATTCACAGTATCGAGATAAGGACAGTCCCTCCTGAGTTCAACTACACGATTTCTCTTCCCTTGACTAAGTCCCTGCTCAGTGTTCCCATCATCATCCTCGTCCTCGTCGTCATCTTCGCCGCCATCTCTATACCCATTTGGCTCTATCCTTCCATCACCACTTCCAAACCTACCCCCACCTGCTCCTCTCTGCTCATCTTCCTCCTCGTCCTCATCATCGTCGTCGTAAGTAGCAAGTGGAAGAAGAGCATTATCGAATCCAAGCCGAGGCGGTAAGGGAGAGGGAGAAGAAGACTGCTCGTTAAGCAGCTTCTGCCTCTTCGAGTGTTCCTCCCCTTCCACGCCCTCTTCTTCTTCTCTCTTCGTCTTCATCCTCTGCCAATTCATTGCTCAAATATGTAATTCCAAAATTACTACTGCATCTAGCACATAATTTTAGAATACTACATCATGATTCCAAAAATCAGAACTAGTCAATCCACTGCTCAAATATGTAATTCCAACATTACTACTGCATCAAGCACATAATTTTAGAATCCTACCTCATGATTCCGAAAATTAGAACTAGTCAAGCTCGAAAATCACACAATCATAGACAATGCTAAAGAGATACCAAATTACAATACCTAAATGGGAGTGATTTATGTTAACTTCCAATAGAAAAGCGATGCTAGGGTTTCGATAACCAAACCAGGTTCGATGAAATAGATATGAAATTTACTGCTCCCAATTTCACTGCTCAAATATGTGATACCATCACCTATTGCATCTAGCACGTTCAGAGTCCTACCCCGTGATTTTGAAAATGAAAACTAGACAATCTCAAGAGCAGAACAGTTATAGACAATGCTAAAACAGAAACGAATACAGAAATTGGTGTGATTTATATTGACTTCCAATGGAAAAGCGATTCTAGGGTTTCGAAAACCAAACAAAGTTCAAGAAATTCATACGAAATTAACTGCTCCCAATTTCCCTATTCAAATAAGTAACTCTGTCATCTACTACTGCATCTGGCACTATAATTTCAGCAGTGTTCTAAATGGGGCGCTCGGCGGCAGGTCGGCACCATGACTTCACCCTCGGCGGCTCGTTCGACGGATTTGGAGATTTGGCAAAGCTTGGCGGAACTTGGCGGCTAAGAGAGATTTGGCGGAGCTAGGCGGCCATCTTGGTGGAGCTAATTGCCTTATATATATTAAAAATATATATTTTGAAAAAAACGCCGAATTGCTTGGCGGCACCTAGGTGGCCTACGCGCTTACCGGTGGGTCGCCACCCGAATAGCGCCGAGCGCCATTTAGAACACTGAATCTTGGCATACTAACTCATGATTTGGAAAAGGAAAACTAGTCAATCTCAAAAACAGAACAATTGTGTACTATGCTAAAGCTAAAGGGATACCAATGCATACATTGGAGTGATTTATAGTAGCTTCCAATGGAAAAGCGATTCTAGGGTTTTGAAAACCGAACCAAGTTCAAGAAATACATACGAAATCGGAAATTCACTGCTTCCAATTTCCCTGCTCAAATAAGTGACTCTGTCATCTACTACTGCATCTAGCACTACAATTTTGGTGTCCTACTTCATGATTTGGAAAAGGAAAACTAGTCAATCTCGAAAACTGAACAATTATGTACTACGCTAAAGGGGTAACAATGCAGAAATCGGAGTGATATTAACTTCCAATAGAAAAGTGATCCTAGGGTTTCGAAAACCAAACCAAGTTCAACGAAATACGTGCCAAATTCACTGCTCCACCACTCAAATATGTAATTCCGTCATCTACTACTGCATCTAGGGCAACAATTTCAGGCGTCCTACCTCAACTAGACAATCCCGAACACAGAACACTTGTACGAAATGCAAAAGGGATTTCAATCCACAAATACACTAATAGGACTGATTTATATTAGCTGCCAAGAGAAAAGCCATCTAGGGTTTCGCAAAACCCCAGAAAATTCATCGAAATGCAGATGAATGGATAGATATAGGCGTATATAAATGCTTGAATGAATGGACGAACCTGTGACTCCTAACAATCGCGAACAGAGAACCCCCTTTCCCCTTCTTCCTCCATTGACGCTCAAAATTTCCAGAGGAGAGAGAGAGGGTTTCTCATATTTCTGAATTAGGGGTTTCTCAAATTTTCGAATTAGTTTTTTTTTTTTTTTTTTTGCAGCACAACAGTTTAGGGTTTCTCAATTTGAAACCCTCTAATTGATGAGGATGAGGAGTAAATAGTGGGGGTTATCTATCTACCTGAAACAAGGAGAGAGAGAGAAGAGTACCCGTTGTTCAATCGAAGTGGCGTCCGAGGATACGGAAGGAGAGACACTCAACGGTCGTCTGGAGGAGGAAGAAGAAGAACCAGAGTCTGATATGGCTTCGAGAGCTGCTGCTGTTCCAAAGAACTAGAGTCAAATAGTAGGGGGGGTTTTTAGCGTCAATGGAGAAACCCTCTCTCTCCTCTGGAAAATCTGAGAAACCCTCTCTCTAGCTCCTCTCGTTTCTGGATTCTTTGTTCGCGATTGTGGAGAGGGACTGAACTGAAGGAGAAGGGAAGAGCGACTGGGGTTTTTTTTTTTTTAAGAAAAACGACGTCGTTTTGGGTATAACGTCAGCGGTTGTGTGGGTTGTGTGTGTCCGTGCGCTGTGTGGGTACTGGGTAGCATTTTCCTTGAACAAACCAAACAACTCGAGTTCGGTTCAAGTTTGATTCGACTTTTGGCTTGTTCAAACTCGTTTAAAACAATAAGTCAAACTCAATCACATTATTTTGTTTGTTTATGAATTCAAGCCAAGTTTTTCGCATATGAGTATTTAGCTCGATAAGCTTGTGAACAAAAAGATCACTTTGTAAATATTACAAAAATAGGGGTAGATTAATAAATATCCCACAATATGAGATGAGCGGTCTTTCATTAGATATTTTCACAAGTTTTACATTCAGTGCCGGCCCCGACATTTGGGTTGCCCAAGCCCAGCCTTATACTTTGTTGCCCACCTACTATTAAGTCATACAAAATTTAAAAAAAAAAAACATATAAGTACCAAAAAAAACAACAACATCAAAGTTACATGTTGTTCATTTAGCTTGAATAATATCATAAAAATCAACATCAAATGTAACCCCGGTTATTGTGCTTTATAATTAGCAAGATCCGATTAAAAAAAATAACTTCCCTTTGCATTTTTTAAAGCAAATTTCTCAATTAAGTTATCAAATTTTACTTATCCATGAACTCGGGTCCATTCCACTAAGTTTTGGTTATTCGACTTTTTGTGCTTTTTAGTTGATATATGTGACAAGAATGGCTTGTCTTAAAAAGTGTAAAAAGTTACAAAAAAAAATCCCTAAATGCTCTTAATGGAATGATGCATCATTTTCAATTGAGATCATAGCCAATCTATTTAATCTTTCTTGAGAAAGGATAGTTCGAAGGTAAAAACAAAAAGGAAATTTATTAGCACTTCAAAAATTGATGGAGGTACTCCAATATATCAATGTATTTCCAAAGCCACTTTCCTTTATTTTTAAGAGTGCCTTCATCAATTTTTACAGTGCTAATATCAATTTCCAAAAGAAACTATGTTAGCTCGCTTAATTTTATTTTAACTATGACTTTTTTTAATCAAATGTAAGAATATATCTACATTACTCAACTATTGTGTTTGTTAAATCGAAAATTTCCAACAAAATAATTTAGGATATATATTTTTTGTAATATTGTGGGTTGGGAGGAAAACAAAAAGAGATAGAACAAAAATGAAAAATAAATTGTGAATTGGGAGGAAAACAAAAAGAGGTAGAATAAAAATGGAAAAAAAAAAAAACAAAAGAAGAAGAAGGTGAAAACAGGGGATGAGGCGCCAAGAATCGAACCTGAATCACCAGGAACTTTGACTATAGGCATCGGCATTGGCCACAATGCCCAGCGGATGCCTTTTGGCAAACATGGGAAGCTTGTTTATATTTATATCTAACCTGAATATTTTTTTTTAGATGCCCCAGCCCGGGGAGTTGCCCAAGCCTGAGAGCTTGCGGGGCTTACCCCGGGGTCGGCCCTGTTTACATTACTATGGCATCCGAATAGGAAATTTGTTATGCGATATATGAAAATTTAAGGGTTGAGGGTTTTAATTTAACGAATATATCTCTCTAAAAACTAAATTTATGTTTATGTGTTCTTTTGGCCTAGATTAATGATGCTAATTCTTCTTTATGGCTTTAAATTTGTCCACTTCATTTTAAAATTTTAATACTTCAGCTTAAATTCAAGCTTGAAAGCTCGAGATTAGCTTGCATATTTTACGGGTCAAGTCAAGCTTATCACGAACATAAAATTATCCCATATCGGCTATCGCATAATAAATCATAGATTACCCCTCACGTTTGAGAAATTACAAATTATCCCTCATCGCATAATAAATTACCCCTGTTGTGATGTAGGCGCTAGAAAATTTGACAGAATCTATATATCATTAAATTTTAATTACAATGAACAACATTGTCCTATTGTTACTTGTGAAAGTCTACACAATTGTAAAAATAGATTTTGTCAAATTTTCTAGTAGTTACATCACAACAAGGGAGTGGTTTGTAATTCTATAGGGATATTTTTTAATTTAGCAAACATGAGAGAGCAATCTGTAATTTTTAGAACCCTTGAGGATGATTTTGGTAGTTTACCCTTATTTTTATAAGATGTAAATAAATCGGTAGCATGAGAATGAGGGTATATATAATCATAAAATAAAATTTTGTATACCAAAATATGCTAGTCTATGTCAATTACACAAAATCTTTGTGACTCGGTTATTTCCCCTTTTAACCTTAGTATACAAGTATGAGATAGCAAAAATAAAATCATTTTTCGATAAAATAGTCTCCAAATCGAAAGTATGGACATTCTACAGACTACATACCAGGTGGCGGGCCGGGTAATAACAACAAAATACCCAATAATGAATCAATATTTTATATCTTTGTTTTCTTTGCTTTTTTTTTTTTTTGTTTTTACTTTTGTTTTCTTATCAAAACACTCTAAAGAGAAAAAGTTAGTTAATTTATATTGTTTTTCCCCACTCCGTCTCGATAAGAAACAAGGCGGGGACAGCATACGGTAAATCTCACTGCAATCTGTTCCATTGCCATCCCTGAACAAATTACTCAAGCTTATGTCTTGACCTTAAGATTGCTGGAACATTTTTATTAAAATAAAATCTGTACTCCTCTATTTAACTAACATAGCATTCCGTATTTCATTGCGTGCGTCATGTTGGGCTGTAAATGAATCGAGCAGCTCGCGAGCTTAACTTGGTTCGGCTCGTTAAGGCTCGGCTCGGCTCGTTTACCGAGTTCAAACTAGAGTTTTTGGCTCGTTTACAAAATGAGCCGAGTGGAGCTCAGTTCGTTCGTTAAAAACTCGGCTCGTTAAGGGGGGCTCAACTCAATTAAAGAGACTCGTTTAGTAAATGACTAAACTCGGTTCGTTAAGGCTTGAGCCGAGCTCGAGTTATTGGCTCGTTTAGTAAACGAGCCAAGCTCAAGCTCGCCGAAAGCTCAGCTCGAATTGGCTCGTTTACACCCCTACATACATGTTAAATCAGTTTCCGTTACAAATACAAAAGATTTATTCTAGTTATTATATTCAAGCATCATTACAAATAGATAAGGATAGTGATAATGCCAAAACTATTTTTGTTGATGCCAAAACTCGATCCAATGCATAAAAAATTTGTACACTACACATAATACAAGCCTTTTATGTACTAAAATTTTGACACCAACGAAAACAAAAAACCTAACTGTAAATACCTAGCCACATAAATACATACATATACACGGACTTACATACAACGTTCTCTACAAGGGAGAGTATGGGGTGAAATAGAAGGACGTATACAAGTATTCTAGAGCAATCCGTAGTAGAGGGATTGTGAGTTTTATACAAGAGTTATGTGTCTCTATCTTATACATATTGGGCCAGATGATGTGTTGATGGCACTTGCTATAATTTCTTTGAAAGAGACCCCAAAAAATGTCAATAAGCTGTCTTTTATGATTTTGATCCAAAAAGAAATTTGCTTTTCTAATTGCTCTTGTCAAGACGAACCAATAAATTATAAAAAATTGATACAAAACTAATAAATGCAATTTTTTTAATAAAGACAAAAAAAAGTTACTCCCTACTTCTTAATCCAAACTCACCCTCAGAATAATACTATAATCATGGCGGTTGAGCCTGTTTCCTTTTTGGGACATCCCAAAAAATTGTCTATATCTCACAATCTATAATATTTTTTATGATTTCAAAAACTATGTTTAAAAAAATAAATTGAGATCTATTAAACAATATTCATATTGAGAATATAAAATACTATTATAGATTGTGAGATATAAACAATTTTTTGAGACGTTCCAAAAAAAAATAGGCGAAACAAAGTGGGACGGAGGGAGTATTTCATTATTGCAAATAATGAAAGAAGATTGGGCAAAACGTCAAACATGGCTGTTAATTAGCTTGAGGCGACATGATGAAAACGGCAAGCACGGCTCCTATTCAACAATCCATACCGAGGAAAGACAGGAGAAGAAAAGAAGGGATGGGGAAAGGGGGAAAGGGGAAAAAAGGAAAGGGAAAAAGACGAGAAGAAGAAGAAGAGTCGTGTAGGGTGGATTTGGATTTAGCTTGACCCATATTCGACCCGATTCATTTCAACTCGTTTATTATCTGACCAATATATGACCTGTGACTCGTTTCAACCTGACTCAACCCACCCATTTGTCACTTATAATATTAAGCAACTCGGTTCACGGCTAGTTCAATCCTCCTAATAGTCGTCTACATCAGATGAGGAAAACTTATGAGTGCGTGGGTTGACTCTCAGGGCCTACCTCTTTCCTCCCCCGTCATTTTTGTATGCTCTCGTATATTTACTTTTTGTACTTTTGAGGTTTACGCGTTGCATGATCTGCTATGCAGCTTTTTCCATTGAGCGCTTCAAGAATTAACAGGGCTGGCACTCCCTAACACAAAGCTTCTTTTAGTACTTTAAAAAAATAACCATCAGGCCCGGTATAGAGATTTCCGAGGTCCTAGGCGGAATTTAAAAATGGAGTCTCTCATTTTTTAATGTATTTATTAGTTGTTCAATGTAGAGAACAAGCTAGCCTTATGGTTTAGCGACAAAGTGATTAATTTGACTAAAAGTTCTGAAGGGTCGTAGGTTTGAGACTCCAGAGTGGTTTTACCAACTTTTTTGTTGTACAAATTCCAAAACTTGGTTCAGACTCCAGAGTGGTTTTAGCAACATTTTTGTTGTACAAATTCCAAAACTTTGCAATAAAAATGAAGTAGCCAGGGATCGAACTCAGGATCAACAACTCCATACACACGCGTCTTACCATTGAGCAACAATAGCCTTCTTGTAAAATTGTTCAAACATATAATATTTATTATATTTTTTCCATTTTGGGGGCAATATTATTTGGCCCAAAACGGGAGGCCCTAGGCGGTCGCCTAATGAGCTTATGCCTAAGACCGGCCCTAAATGTCATAGGAATCCCAGATTCCATGCCAGTTTCTAAAGAAACAACACCAAAAGAAACAAAAATGACAGAACAAAATAACTCATCGGAGAACATCGAAGAAAGCCAAAAGGGAAAAGCATTTCCAACTCTTTAACAGAACCAGGAATGAAGAAATAAGCAAGAATGAGATACTCACATTCAATAAACCCCTCAACAAAACTACCCAACAAGCTCATAGTAAACCAAAAGAAAAAACTCGGAATTCAAGTTTATTCGAAGATAAGCCAACAAAATAAAAATAAAAA
Organism: Rhododendron simsii; assembly: GCA_014282245.1. Taxonomy (NCBI): domain Eukaryota; kingdom Viridiplantae; phylum Streptophyta; class Magnoliopsida; order Ericales; family Ericaceae; genus Rhododendron; species Rhododendron simsii. Next base: position 15,876,900 of record CM024954.1, read on the forward strand.
AACGTCTAGCTGCTGCCATCAACTCTCCACACCATTTACGTTAAGTCGGGCTCAATTGGACACCGATGATCAAGAGAGAAAACCGAGTTGTTTTGGGGGCAAAGTAACGGTATCGAATACCAAGTTCAGTTTTACTGCCAGTCCTTTCGGATGTCGAAGGTGTAATTGATCTCCAAGTAGCACTTGTTGTCGTCGTCGACAAACTGTAAACAGAGATGAAAAAAAAAAAAAAAAGAAGAATAAAATCATATGACAACCGAACTCTTGAGTATTGAAAGTGCTCCCACCATGTGTCCATTTTAATTGTAGAATTAGGCTTCTCTGCAGTCTGTGCTTGGACTGCAGAAAGCAGTTTGTGTAATCTCAGCCATTCAAAAGCATTTTTAATGGTTAGATAATGTTAAAAATAACCTTTCGGCGAAGAGTCTTTATAATATCCGAATCATTGATTGCGAATGGTCGAAATGGGACTGAAGGGGCATTAACTTGTCCTCACAGGACATTTTCAAACTGTCAGAGAGCCAAAACTAGAAAAAAAGTGACAAAATTGAAAAGCAAACACACAAATAACTTTCGGTTGTTGCATTTTTCGTTTTCCCATAATCATGACAGACAGAGAAATGGTCCCCTGCATTTGTTTCATTGCATCACATGCAAAGATGCTTTCTCGATAGAGATTGGAATTCAAGATGCTTCAATTGTGTTAAATGATACGAAAGAACCTATTTTGCAAGGACTCAGTACGAATGTTGGTTGCGGGTACGCGTCTAAGTAGCGGGGCCACCGAGTTTTCAACTAAGCATGTCCGACATGGATCTTATATTCCGGGTACTTTGCACATTTTAAAGGATCATGTCACAAAGCCGTAAATCAGTAAATCCTATGCCTACATCTGTCTGATAAAGAGCATGGGTTGAATTTACCTTTGTTTTAGCCGTATATGATCCTCTAGCAAAAAAACCAGTCGGGGTGGTCTCTTCGGGCATTTCATGCGTATAAGGCTCTAGCTGCGGGCTAAACGTTCCAACCATTTCCTTCGCGCTATCAACTGAAAGCAAAGATCCATGTAACGGAACTAACCCGGTACTCAAAAGAATCAAAAACGCAAATTTGTTTTGCCAAATCCAAATTTCCAAGAGAGGGAGAGCGAAACGTTCACCTTTCACACCAGTTTTCCAGACAGTGTTGGTGTATTTGAGGCCTGAGACAATGTTATTGTTGACTTGGAAAGTGAAATTCAGGCTGTAACGGCTACCTTCTTTCAGAGTAAACCACAAGCCTTTGGGATTGCCAGACTCGGGGACTGGAAGAAAGATATCAGGTCTACCGGGGGATTTGATTGCAAGGCTCAAGATCTTAACCTCAGGTTCCAAGGTTTCTGCAAATGTAGAAATAAATAATCACAACCCGGGTAGCACACATATTACTAATTGTTCAACAAGATCAAACTTATCGTTTTATTGGATCAGTTGGTCGAAAACCTCAGCAAGTAAAAATTTTGAGATAAGAAGTGGGAAAAAATATTTAGACAATGCGTAGGATCATTTTGTAACTTTCGTTGAATTTTTTCCGTTCATCGATGTAAAATTCCGAACAACTAACATTGGATTGAAATGGCTTCAACATTCCACAGCATAACAACAGAGAATTAATATAGAAAAAATGGAAAATTTTGCACTTTCTGCAATGGTAAAATTGAAGTAAGGAGAATACATGAGAATACAGATTATGCAATTTTCCATACTTCACCCAAATAGTTTCATCACATATGACATTCATGAGATGAAATGCAGAATACAAAGCACAGGGACAATTTGGTCAAATATTCCACTAGCCCAACTCAGATTCCAGACCAGTAGAGGATTAGATAGAAAGGGCAGGAATGATTGTCAATGATTTCTATTCCCAATTTGTTTTCCACCCTTTTCCAAGCAACCAAACAGAACTAATCAGAGAAATTAAAAAGGGGAAAGAATAAAAAAAAAGGGGTGGTTACCTCCAATGGCATTAATATCCACACTCCCTAGAAGCTGTTCCTTCCACTTCCTTAAGCTCTCATCGTCCTACATCCCAAAAATTCAACAAATACAATTAAAAACCAAAATTGAAAAAAACAAGAAAAAGGAATAAAAGATACTTAAATTAATGCCAAGATTAAGCTCCAAGGCCAAGAGTAGGTCCGGTTGGTTGGGTTTGCGGCCCACACATTGGGCAGGTTCAATTCTGACCCACAATTGAGCAGGTTCGATTCTTAGGGTCAAGCCGCAAGAAATTAATTTCTTGTGAATTTTCAAGTCTTGGTGTGAACGGTCTGCTTTTAACCTAACCGGAGAGCGAATTAGACAAGGCGGGTAAGCTGCCCGAACAGTTCTAACCGTGGAACCAAAAAGAAAAATCAATTCCAAGATTGGGAAGACAAACCTTATCTTTCTCAAGTTGTTGTTTAATGGTAAATTGAGGACCCAACTCAATCTTCGGTTCAACATCACTCTCGTCCTCATCCTCAGTCACATCACATATTGAACTCTCACTCTGCTTTCTCTCAATTCTCCCTCCTGTTTCCACCACCTCCTCCTCCTCGGCACCCTCTGACTTTCTACCTTCTTGATTTTCTTTACCCTTTTTGCCCTCCTTGTTTTCGTCAAAACCCATGTCGCTTTTACTCTTGGAACTTGATGATTCAACTCCAATTGCCAAAGACATCAACAAGAACAAGAACAAGAGCCCATTCAACAGCGTTAACAGAGCAATTGGTAGGAAGTGACCGACCCGGAACAAAATGCACGCTAAGGAAGAATCTCAGGAATGAAAAGTAGGAACATGTAAAAGGCCAATGGAAAAACGTTGCAATTGGAGGTACAGAGATTTGGTGCAAAGAATCCTCGAGAGGAGTAAAAACCAAATGGGGAATACCCAACGCAGAAGAAACGACACCCAGAAAAGGAGAGAGAGAGAGAGAGAGAGAGAGAGACAGAGAGAGATGGGTTGTTTGGGGAGGATCAAGAAGGGGAAGAAAATGTCATGTGGTGATCCGCAATTGGAGAGAGAGAGAGAGAGAGAGGGGGTCAGTGAATGCACTAGGTTCCACGGGGACCGAAAATCGAGGAGACATCCAAGGCTCCAAAACAAATGAAGCAGCACGGGGTTTGGGCGGACTTGACAGGTTGACCCCTTCTCATTGGATAAAGCTTATAAAATTCAGATTTTCATCTCATAATCACAAGCACTATGGTATAGGAGTAAATAATCACGTCAACAAAAAATGAAAATTAAAAATTGTTAAGTTTTTTTTTTTAAAGTACTGTAGTTTTTACCAAAGAAAAAGCAGGTGCATACCTTCGATTTGTGGATGTCAATCCTCTGTCTTTATCATCTTTTTCCCCCCACAAAATCAAGAGGCAAACAAAATTTAACCAATTTTAATCTCAAGGGATTGACCTAGTATTTATGGTCTGAGACGTAAGGGATTACTTCATTGAGTTTTTTTTGTGAATTTAATTGGATCTCTTTAAAGTGGACGGTGTAATTAGTCTAGCCAAGATAAGTTGAGGTTCTTGAAGCTGGTTCAGACACTGAGTAAATTGTAGCAGTACAAAATTTCTATGCATAGGTATGGTTTACACAATCTTAAGGAGTCAAACATTGTACAATACAAAATTGTGTCATATATAATGATCGGATATCACGTCAATATATGATTAAATACCTATGTTTTAAAGCATTCCCATTCTTTTATAATAGAATTTATTTAAGGTTTTCATTTTTAAATTTTCAATCGATTCTAAATTATGAGTATTCATATTAGAAAAAACTAATTTTCAACCAACAAAATTTTCAATTTTCAAAAACTCAATTTCAATTTATTGGAAAAACATTTGTTTGTAAAAAGAATTAAAAAGAAGAAGAAGAAGAAGGGATTGCACGTGCTTATAAAATGGTGTATAAATCGATAAATATAGATTCATAATTTTGCAACGTGAATTCGTAACATTATTAATTTGGGTAGGAAAATCTTTGGTGAAATTCTACAAAGACTCCATCATCTATGTATATTTTTTAATTAGACTCTATAATGTTTAAAATTGTTCATACAGATCATATCATCTATATGAAATGAAAATTTGACAAACTCTATTAACGGAATGAGGGAAATGACGATACTACTCCTTAAAAATTGTCCATGCTAACCACCTCATCTATAAAAATCTACCAAACTGACGTAATACACAACTCTTTCGTCTTTTTGCCCGATCTCTCTCTTTCTCATCTACGCACCACCTCTACATCTAGGTCGAAGAGGGAACTAACAGATTGAACCCCTCTCGCACATCCATTGTTTGTATCATTGTTGTACATAAACACCATCATTCTCCCTTTGTCTCTTTCTCCATCTTTCCTAGCTCTCTCTCTCTCTCTCTCTCTCTCTCTCTCTCTCTCTCTCTCTCTCTCTCTCTCTCTCTCTCTCTCTCTCTCTCTCTCTCTCTCTCTCTCTCTCTCTCTCTGAGTACGACCTTTTTCTAAATCTCAAGTATATTATAGGATCGATTGTGTGTATTTTCATTACTTTACTTTCCAAAACTTAAATTAAATTGAAAACATACATCTCTCTCTCTCTCTCTCTGAGTACGACCTTTTCCTAAATCTCAAGTATATTATAGGATCGAATGTGTTTATTTTCATTATTTTACTTTCCAAAACTTAAATTAAATTGAAAGCATACCTAAATAAGAAATTTGACGTAATGGTTGCAATGGGTATTCTAGAGATGTCAAATTCTACCATGTCAATTACCACACAAGCCTTTAAAAAGATTTCACATCGCCGCTTTTGACCTCCTTTTGGTTGGAGATGTTCTAATGCTACAAACACACACAATTGTCTTCGTAACAATCCAATGCACATGGGCTGTACAAGGTAATTGTGGGGCCCACACATATCGGACAATTTCATACACATCTGTATATCGATCTATGCCCGGACATCTTTACTGTTTATAGCAATTTTGGAAAATTTTATGCCTTGTTCTCTTTACAATTCAAAAAGAATTTTTCAAAAAATTCTCTCTGGATTCCACATACTTTCAACATTTCTCTTTCTATCTCTTTCCGATTATTACCCCTACTATTTTCAAAAAAAACTTTAAACACCAATCCAAACGTAGCATTAAGTTCCCAATTCCAACAAGTGTAACTTTGGGGTGCTTAATCCATAATCAAGTTTAGGGGCCCTCTTCATTTATTTTGGTAAGAGGCAAGGAAAATTCTAGCCTCACCTTTTTTTCTTGGTAGATAATAATAATCAGTGACACCCTTAATCATCAAGCGATCAACTGATAATACAATCATTTTGCAAATTCTAGTTGTTGTCTAGTTCAGTCACCTATCAATCATCCACATAAAGCACACACAATAAGGAATGACCGCCAATCTAAGGGTTCGCTTTCTTTTATGTTTCAGATTCAAAATTTATTAGGTGTCATTTATTCTTACGGATTATTCCACCTGGGAGCATTGTCTCGATTCTAATCAGGGTAATCGGTAATCACTAGTTGACGGTAGAATTGATTTTTCAGAAATTAATTGAGTTGCGTATAAATTGAACCCGAAAACTATGAGTTACCAAAAAAAAAAAAAACCTATCTTGAGTCTGCTATGACTATCAAAAGCTTGTTGTATAACGGGAAGGTCAACATATATAGGGTGTTTGGGAGCCAACTATTTGATTTTTCATCTTCAGTTTTTTGGCTTTTTAACTTTTTCGATTATTGTCATAATGTATTTTGAGTATGGTAGGAGTGTTTGGGAGATATGTGCAAAATATATTTTGAAACTGTACTAGTGTTTGATAGATGAATGTTGAAAATGAATATGGGTTGATTTTTTTACCAAGTTGCCATTGGTTTTTATTATTGTGTTAAAAATGTGTAAATAGTTACTCCCTCCGTCCCTTATTTATAGTCCGGTATTCCATTTTGGGCTGTCCCTTAATAAGTGTCCATTTTGTAAAGTTAGTGGGTAAAAGTTGGTGAATTATCTATTTTATCCCTAAAAATAGATTCCATTTTGAAAAGTAAGTGAGTAAAAGTGTAATGATGATGGGTAAGTAGGGAAAGTGAAAGAAAAAGTTGATGTGAAAGGTATAATGATGATGTCTTTTTAATAAGTTGGAATTACGAAGCAGAACACTTAAAAAGGGACGGAGTGAGTATTAATTTCTCCCTTTTATTATGATTTTCAGGTGGTTCATATCGATTACTAGCATATAAGTATATATTGTTTATATCTCTCCTCCTTATTTGGTTATAGAACTTTCTTAGGGCCCTCGTTGAAAGCCCAAGAGCCAAAAATTTATTATGATCATTTAGGATAAAATGATTAGAAAAATAAGATCTTTGCACTGGTTCAAACAGATTGAAAATTGGAGCACTTTATTTTTTACATTGTTTATATATTAAAAAACATGATTAAAAAATTCAGAGCTCCAATTTTCTATCCGTTTGAACCAGTGCAAAAAAAAAATTTTGATCATTTTATCCTAAATGATCATAATAAAATTTTTGACTCTAGAACTTTCAATGAGCGCCCTAAAAGAGCCTTATAACCAAAAATTGGAGGGCATAACGAAAAAAAGTCTTTCTGCACCGAAAATGAGAAAAGGACCTTTGGAGCTCATTTTCCGTTTCTGCCTCTTTTGTCAAAATTAGCAAATGAGTTTTGTGAAAATGAGGTATTAGAATTAGGAACCAAACAGCAAAAATGCAACAATGTGAAGTTGAAAATGCAATGCGGAAATTGATTTTAGCACTCTAAAAATTGATGGAGGGGCTCCAAAACGACGTCGTTTTGTGTATCATTACTGTTCAGTTTTGGAGTCCCTTTGTCAATTTTTGAAGTTCCAAATTCACAATCCAATACAAAAATGAGCTTGCCAAACACCCCATGTGGGATCCATGGAATAATTTGTTTTGGTACGGGTGATACTGCTTCTACATTATAATGGTGGTTTGTTGATTTAGATGCATGACTGGATAATTAACGTATGTGACTTCAATCATATTGGTACGGGTGATACTGCTTCTAATTTGGTACATAGATTTTACAGTATTTGGGAAGACAACTAGTCTTTTCATCCACATTTTTTAGTCTCTCATTCCATTATAATCGGATTTTAAATTAGTTATATTTGTCAATGGGTAATACTTTTTATATATATTTTATTGATCTTAATTGTTTGATAACTCTGTTTGATTGGGCATAAAATATTTTACAACTGAAAATATTTTCATGTACAGCAAAACACAAATTTTATAATTATTTTCCGGTGTTTGGTTGAATTTCAATTTTATTCTTTCAAACCAATAGTTCATCTAATTGGCCTACTGTAGTATCAAAGTGTGTGCAACTCTCGTTTCTCTCTCTTCCTAGAGATGCTTAGCGGCTTTTCTTGTATTTTGTTTTATTATCGTGATTGTCATTTTGTTCTTATTCAATATATTTGGAATTATCTCTCCATCAAAAACTTGAGTATTTGTTTGGAGAAAGTCTAGGAGAGACGTGAAGAAAATTTCTGCATTGGCTTGGTGTTATCGTGATTGTCATTTTGTTCTTATTCAATATATTTGGAATGATCTCCCCTCCAAAAACTTGAGTATTTGTTTGGAGAAAGTCTAGGAGAGACGTGAATGGAAATTTCTGCATTGGCTTGGTGTGTGCAGAGCACATGGAGAGAGAGAGAGAGAGAGAGAGAGAGAGAGAGAGAGAGAGAGAGAGAGAGAGCATCCTATTTTGCAATTGCATTCACGTGGCCATGAGGGAATGATAGAAAATCATTCGATGCACGCACAACCCGTCCGACATATTAGAAAATAACTTACCGATTTTTCAAGGGTAAGTTGTTTTACGGCCGAAGGCGTAAAAGATTTTCCAAAAACAATTATTTTTTGGAATTTTCAACAACCAAATACCGAAAATTATGCAAAAAAATATTTTGCGTCCAAACGAACGGAACCTAATAGTAGAGAGTAGAGATCACTTAAAATTTGCTTGTACACCAATTTCTATTTACAGAAATCTTGAGTTATGACGCACTCACGGATGATTATTCATTAATTTGCCGAATTTCAAGCCCCTTGGACAGGATTCATCGTGTTCACGTACATACGTACGCAAAGTAGATACGCCCACACGGACTACTACGCACGCGCATACATACGCATACCTAAGGAATAAACCCTACAATGGGCAGCGCCAATCGAAGAAGGCCAATTAAAGGAGACAATGGATTACCAACCCCATAGACCACTCTCAATTTATACAAAATACTGTAAAAAAATAATATTAATATTCACAAATCTCCCCTCAAACTCATGGTGGTACTAAATCGAAAGATGAATGAACTTGGAAAGAGTAAGGAAGAAAAACCGCGGCGATGATGGAGCTATTGATCAGTCGTTGGTAAACGATAGCTGAGATCGAGAGATGAAAGAAGCATGAAGGATGAGAGGGCACGGGCACTGGTTGAGATCTAGAATGAAATCTGAATAGGTGACCGAGTCAGTTTAAACAGTCATGGTGAGTAATAATCTAGCGGTAGACCTTTTCCCTATGTGGTCACGCTTTTTTGTTGAAGTCCTTTGAAGTGCTAATTATGAAACGTTATTGATTTCTCTTGAGCAAAGCTCCCACAAAATCACCAATTTTATTCTCTTTTATTTTGGTGCATCTAAACCAATTACATCCAAATTAAGGCATCGCGTAAAAAATAGTAGTTAAAATTCCTACCTTGGGGGATGGCCTAACTGTATTCACTTGGGACTTAGGTATTTGTTCCTTTTTGAAGTCTTAGGCTCCATTTGTTTCGATGTAAAATGTTTTTCAGGTAAAATATTTTTTCAGAAAATACATTTTAGAATTTTATTTTTCGGTGTTTAGTTGGCACTTAAAAAATATTTTCAGAAATCGACAAAATAGTGTAGAGAAAGAGGGAGGGCTTAAACGGTGGAGAGATATGAAAATATTAGAATTGAATGTGAGTCAGGACTGACGATCGAGGAAACTGAACGATGAGAATTATAGTAGAAGGCAACGGGTTTATTTTGGAAAACAACTTCCGGAAGATTTAAGGGTAGGTCATTTTCATCCAATGAATGGAAAATGTTTTACATGTAAAATGCGTCCCGACCCTTTGTGGCGGTGAGTCGTGCACAGGTCTAGTGACTAGCTGTTTGGTTGTTTACCGTTGCCCCTTGGTCACCTGTGCTTTGTGATTTTCCTCTGGTGATAGTTCTGATGAAGGTTCCCTCTCTCTGTAATTGGATGGATTCGCTACTTTAGCCTTGTTTGGCTATTTATAAAATGGGCTTTTGATCAAAAAAAAAACACCGGAAAATAGGTAAAATGTATTATCGAAAAATATTTTATGCCCAAACAAACGGAGCCTTAGATTCAATTTTGATTGGCCAAGGCTCCTGGTCCTGGAGATGGCCTAGAATAAGAAATCAAGTGATTCAACTTATAATTGCTGAAACTCCTTCTTCTCTATTACGTGTTCCTGAATGGGAAGATACTATGGTTTGGTTGCCCCATCCTAGTGGGGATTTTACTGCAAAATCAGCTTGGAATGCTATACGAACCAGATACCTTATTCAATTTTGGAATTCAGTGGTGTGGAGCGGGAATATAGTACGCGCCGAAGTGGTCCTTTATTCTTTGGCTAGCTGTTTTACGGAGACTTAAAACCAAAGACAGATTGAGAAAATCGGGTGTGATTTTGAATGACTGTTGTTCTTTGTGTAGCAGTTAATGTGGAGAATCACTCTCACCTCGTTTTTAAATGTCCATTCTCGCTATTTGTTTGGCAAACATCTGATGAATAAGAACCTGATTCAAGGGGTGCCATGGACCTTGGAAAACATCTTTCAGTGGTTCAGTGTAAATCTCAAGGGGAAAGGTCTGCGTAGCACCTGTCTCAAGGCTTCTTTAGCAGCAGCAGCAGTGTATGGTAATGGCATATGGGGGAGCGTAATAATAGCATGCTTGGAGGAAAAGCCACTGATGCAATTCAACTGTGCACCCGAATTGTAAATGACATTTAGGGGTTTTTCGAGCTATAAGTGATTTATGAAGCCTTGTCAAAGCAATCAAGCATTCTGCCAGGACTGGGGGCTACCCGGCAGGATATTGAGTCGTACCTGAGTGATTTGTACTTAGTTTTCAAATTGTATAGCTTTGTACAGCCAACTTTTGTTTGGTTTTTTTTTTTCTGGGGTTTTAATCTCTAACCGTGTATTCTTTTTGATTTTGTGCTTAATAAAAATCTTGCGCCTTATAAAAAAAAAATTTCCACGGCGATAGCTCTTGCGGCTATATCTCACCTACACACCCAAGCGTATGGAAAAAATTGTGTGCGGAGGGCTGTAGGATTTAGTTCGAGATGTGAGCAGACTGACCGAGAACACCTTGCATTGGATTCCAAAAAAACATAAATCAATAACTTTTCTTTAAGTACACTGCAAGCCATCATCAGGGAACAGAATAAACTAGCAAGTTCTTGGCCGGTAGATCAAGCAACTCTCATCTGGCAAATCTCCCATTACAATTCCTCCATTTGTTGACCAAACCCCCCACTATCCACATCCAACGGTCCAAAAGTCATAACCAGAAAATCCCATTTTTATAGGACCAAAACGGCCATTCACCATTTTTAGACGCAATCTTTTCAGCAAGGATATTATAGTAAAATCCGACAACGAATTTTCAAAGCGGTTGCTTGAAAACTCCTTATCCGTTTTCACCTTTATCCTGTTACTTTTCCTTTTCCTCATTTATTATTCACCTTTACCTTTCTTCTTTATCTTTAATTTAGAAAAAAGAGATTACCACCGCAACTTTTTGTCTATTTTCACATTTGCCCTCACCGGTTACAGGCGTATAACCGTCTTTCCAATGGGAGAACAAGAGTGTACGGGATGATAGAGGAGAAGATGAGTGAGAATTGAGAAAGCTGAAGGCAAATGGTATTATCTCGTCAACGGGTTTGTAGTCTAATGATACTTTCTCACCTCTTTCACATGGAACGCATGGAAGGTAAGGGTTCGATTTTCGCTCGGAACACGAGTTTTTGGTGTGGTAGTTGATGTTCTTTGAGCTAGCCCAACCCATTTGCCACTTCGCGGTACAACATCTTCATCCCCTTAGGAGTAAACTCGAGTGATAAAAAATGATTGTATTGCGAATTTTTATAACCCTACCCTTAGCACATGGGGACAAGGCTTTGGTCTAGTTTTGAGGCTTTATGAGCTCATCCCGACGGTCTAGTTTTGAGGTTTTAGTCTACCTCTTTAAAATAACCTAGCTAAAGTAATAAGCCAAAACAGGAGGACACTAAACTAATCCAGACCCCGATAAGTAAAGTGATAGCCAAGTAATAAACGACATGTACTTCTTGCATCAAGTGAGGGATCAAACCTTGACGGGCCCATTCCATTTTTCTAGATTAATTATACAGTAAAAAAAACTTGGGTGGTAGCCCAGTTGGCACAGGTGCTGGGCTTAAGTGCCCCTCCCTCCCATGCACTCGGGTTCGAGCCCCTCCAGTTGCAAAAAACATATATGAGCTGGAGGGACGTGTGGAGGGCCCTGTGCCAGCTGTGCGCCTAGGTGGTGCTGTGGTGACGGCCTGTCCTCACGGACAGTAGCTATGGCTCGAACCGGACATTCCACAGCGGGTTAGGAAGCCCCTATGGTCACTCCCAAGGGGGATTGCTACGCCGGTCGCCCCCTCCTACCCTTTTGTTTATCAAAAAAAAAAAACTTGTGGAGAGCCTGGACCCACACACGGTGGGTAGGATAAGGGTAAAAACAGCATTTTAATTTTTAATGCATCGAAACAATATATAGCTGAAGGACAATATCGTCATTTCCAGAGTATATAGAAGATTAGAGAGAGACAGAGAGAGGAAGAAAGAGAAAGACAGAGCGAGGGGAAGAAGAGAGAGATAGACAGAGAGCAGAGAGAGAGAGAGAGAGAGAGAGAGAGAGAGGAACCGTTTGTGTGTCCGTTTTTTCTGTTACATATATATGAAACCATGGTATCCGACCAAGAGATAGCCAGGGGAGTCGAGACCGTCCTCCGTCAATCCGACCCTAACGCCGTCACCACCCTAAACGGCGTCGTCCAGCAGCTGGAAGGGAAGCTAGGGTTAGACCTGTCCCACAAGGCCGGCTTCATCAGGGACCAGATCAACCTCCTCCTCCGCTCACCACCACCAACACCTCAACCAACCCACCCTCAGAAAGACCATTTTGCCCTCCACCAACACCAACAACACCCCCAGTACCCCCAGTACCCTCCCCATTTTGCCCTTCAGCAGCAGCAGCAGCAATACCAATTCTACCGGCCCGCCGCCGAGGACCTCGGCTTCCGCCACCCTCCTCCGCCGCAGCTGCAACCGCCACAGCCACCGCCGTCGCAACCGCAACTGCCATTGGCGACCAAACGGAAACCGAACGTTCAGAATGCAGAAAGGTTTGTGCTTTCCCTAATGTGTCGTATTTTGCTCGGATTTTGCAAATTTTCTGTGGGATAAGTTTAGGGTTGTGGTTATCGAAACCCTAAATTTGGGGCTTTTATGTACAACATGGAGTGGTGTTTGTTAACCCTAAGGGGATGGCCTAGTGATCGAGGTTTGGGACTTGGGGCGTTTTGCTCCCTCCTAAGGTCTTATGTTCGAAACCTCTTGGGTGCCATCAACTTCTTTGGGGCCAATAAATCTCTAACTTTAATTGGGACCCCGCAAGTGGGCGGTGAGATTGGTTCCTTAGGATTAGTCAAGTTGCGCAAAAACTGGCCCAGACGCCTGAGTTATCACAAAAAAAAAATGAAGCGGTGTTTGTTTTTTTCTGGTAGTAAAATTTGGGGGTTTTGGATATTGGATTTTTTGTTGTGTTTCAGTTGTAAATGTAATTTTGTTGACCCAACGCAGTATTTTACTTGCAAAAATGCTCATTAGGTGCTGTGGGAAGTCCGAAATCTTGCAATTTAAAGTTCGTGCGCTGCATTTGTTTTGACACAAAGTCTAGGAACACAACTTTATGACACAATTCCGGATTCAACTGTATCTGCATGCATCAAACGGCTCCGAATAAAGTTGTGTTCAGAACGTGAGAGTTTAATTCATTTTGTTGGATGGTCGGAAAGGGGTTTTTTTTTTTTGTTACTCACTTAATTGTCAGATAGTAATACCTAAAAATTAGCCTGTGTTTGGCTGAATTTTGGTCTCTAGAGCTTTACTGAGAGGGATTATAAACAGGAAGCACATTTTAGTTGTTGAAATTGAAACCGAAAGTTGTTCTACTATGGTTGAACGTGCAAACCATGGACTCACTGGGAAGTTCATCGTTGATGTGATGCTCTTACATGCACGGCTTATGAGTTAGGTAGATTGCTTTTGAGATTTACTTTACCTTAAAAAAAAAAATTGAAAAGAAAAGAAAAAACGAGTTGGCTCAATGAGTGCATGGTGGGGATGAATTCATGTAGCCTAACTCAATTAGTTCTGGTCAACTTGGCCGAGCCTTGACCGGATTGGTTAATGTTAGGTGCATGGATTTTCTGATGGCCTTAGGTTGTATGCAATCCCATTCCCAAATACAGGTAATACGTCTCCCATGGTGAACATCAACACCTTATGTACAATTACTGGTCCTGCTGGAATTTTGATATTCAATGCTAACATGCCAAAAGACAACCTTCTTATGTGCCATATTCTGAGCCTCCAAGATTGTTACTCTTTTTGTTAACTGAAAAATTAATACAGCGCACCCGTTGGAACCAAAAGAAGGGGCGGACCAGGAGGGCTGAACAAGGTTTGTGGTGTTTCACCTGAACTTCAGGCCATTGTTGGAGAGCCTGCCCTATCAAGAACAGAGGTTCTGATTCTGAGACCGAGCATTTTCTTTCTTTACTTTTCTAGTATAATTTCTTGTATTCAGTTCAGTTCTATCTTGTCGTAATAAACAGCCCCTATTCTATGGGGATATTAAAACTCTCATTTGTGTTGGTTCAGATTGTGAAGCAGCTGTGGGTTTATATTAGGAAACACAACCTCCAGGATCCAAGTAACAAGAGAAAGATAATTTGTGACGATGCGTTGCGTATAGTCTTTGAAACAGATTCCACCGACATGTTCAAGATGAATAAACTGCTTTCTAAACATATTATTCCACTTGGACCTACAAGTAAGTAAGAGGAAAATGACACAATTATGCAACTCTTTGTTCCAAAAATGGCTACTCAAGTTGTGTTCTTTTGTGCTTCAATTTATTTGTGTTTGCAGGAGAATCAGGCCAAGCTAAAAGATTGAAGGAAGATGTTGAGCCCGCAACTGAAAGTAGAGAGCCTAGTCCACCACCTATGATAATATCTGAAGCACTTGCCCAATTTTTTGGTACTGGAGAAAGGGAAATGCTCCAATCAGAGGCCTTGAGTCGTGTTTGGGACTATATAAAGGCTAACCGGTTAGAGGTAGGCAGCCAAGGCACATCTATGCTGTGCACTTGATTTTTACTGATGACGTTTGTTCTTTCACTCTTTTCTTTTCCAGGGTCTCATAGTTTTATATATGTATGTGTAAATGCTGGAACTGCACTTGATGTTACTGGTATTTGGTTAAGCAGTTCTCTTGTGGGTGTTAAGTTCGATGCTTAATAATCATATCTTCTGGTTATTTAGTCAATGTGTGATCAGTTGTCTCCTTTAACAATACTCAATGGTAGAATGAATCCTTGTGCTAAATAATCAAAGTTCCACCTCAAAGTTACTGAAAGGGAATTTTCATCAGCTATGAATGGTGGTATTGTTTGCCCACATGCTCCCCTTCTCTTTTCTTGTACTAGTTTTTCAACAGTAATTTTATTTGTGTTTGTATATGCTTTAGGCATTGGTTTATCACTGTTCCAAACTGCAGACGTAAGCTTTGACAGCATTCTAAATTTCTACAGCATTGCTTGTGTGCTTACAGGATCCTCTGAACTCGATGACCATATTGTGTGATACGAAGCTTCAGGAGCTCTTTGGAGGTGAAAGCATTTCTGCGTTGGGCATACCTGAAATGTTGGCTTGCCATCACCTTTTCAAGCAATGATGATGTCTGGTCTTGTGGACTGGTGAGTATAATCCGAAATTGACGCAACAACCTGACAACAGATAGGTCCATTACTCTATTATCATGCAGTTTCATGTTTTTCGGAACCATAAAACTGACCATGCATTTTATTCACTATGTTTTCTTATCCTTCTTACCACAATGGCGGGTAGTCTCTGTTGTATTAGCACATTTTGGTGTCTGGTGCTTAATTATTGTGTATGTCTCATCATTCTCTTAGAGCTTGCATGTCTTCAGAGAACCAAATTAGTATTAGATTTAGAACTCCAAATACAGTTGCACTTTCTTTGAGTACAAGTACAATTAGTCTTTAATTCAGTGGTGGGTTTGCCTAAGCTGACTGTGTGACTACTGCCCCAACAAGGAAACCAAGTACACAGTTATCCTTCTATTTCCTTGGCTTGCCATAAGCAAGGCAGTGAAACATGCGGTATAGAAAGGCCAAGCTATTGGCATCACCATCTTTGCTTCCACTTTTCTCATGACCTAAAAGAATTTCTATCCTCTTAACTTTGTCAGAGGTCGATTTCTAAATTTTGTTGGTTGTATTTTGCTTCATTATCTTAAATCTACCTCTAATGTTTCAGTCATTCATTGTATGATTCACTCCTTCCATCATGTTTCTTGCAGGTTTGGTGGGACACTGCCATCTAGTTGTTCAACATGTCATGACAGCGAGCTGATGAACATGTCTATCCAATTTTTTGTTTTGTTTAGTTAACTTTTAGTTGCGTTTTGGTTGACATGGTTAGATGTTCTGATGTTACTCAAGTTGTTAATTGATGGGTAGAATGAAAATGTACTTTGTGCTAGTGGCCAGAGACATGTTGTAATTATGCCGTAAGCCTGGATTAGGTTTCGTTGCTCACATTTAGTCGCTTTCACGTGCATATATCTAACCTTATTATGATGAGATAGAAGGAGAACTTAATGATTATTCTTTTTACTTTGTGGTATTGAGCGGTAGTTCTATCGCGTGGACGCAGGGATGCAGTCTTTTTTTACTTAGACCTTTTTTTTTTATGGCGTTTACCTCATCAGTTTGGCAGAATTATTACATGGAGTATATGATGTTCATGGATTATGCTTGTAACTGGTTCTAAAAGAGACAGGATCCCAGGGTTTTGACCCAGTTTTCTCATTTATTCTGATTAAGATGGAGTCATCGCTTGTACAAGCTTCGCAGATATTGGAGGTCATGGGTACACTAACGATAAGGCACTTCAACCCCTGCTCGCCTGGTCTGGGTTTCTACCCGGCAACCCCTCTCCTTGTCTGCAGTATTTGCCAAAACAGAAAGAGGGAGTAACTTATATCGAGCCTGTGCAAATTCTGTTCCAGTTTTGCTTTGGAAATGTGTTGCTCCAATAAGCATAAATAATCATCTCTGTTTTTGCGTACCCTTCTGTTTTAGAAGCCATTGTTCTTCCATTTCTGGACAAAGTTTCACAGTTGAAAACCGTCCAAAAAAGGGAGCCACTGCTGCAATAGTAGTAGACACCAAATGGTATGGAAAGAATGTAAGCTGTTAATAAGGATCTCATGTTAACCAACCGGGATAGCTCAGTTGGTCACCTTTTATCATTCCAAATGAGAGGTCGAAGGATCACTCCTTGCCAAAAAAAAAAGAAGACAAAGATTAGTTATTTGTTCTCTTGAATGGGGGTGTTCTTTGTTTTCTTATTTGTCCCTTTCATGGGCGCTCTCAATTGAACTTGGTCTAATTGTAGCTTTACGCCTAGTCTGCTGTAATTCGGAAACTGGTATTCTCTGACTGCTTGCAAAAGAAAAAAGATGTTGTGCTGTGCCTTGATACGAAGGGAGCTATACAATGAAGAGTAAGGCAGTCATAAGGGCAAGAGCTAGCAAGAAGTATATTGCCCTCTTCAACTTGCCCTTAGAAGCTCCAATCTTGTCCACTATAGTCATCACAAAACCCATCAGTTTCTGCAGAAATGAAAGAGAGAAATAGCAGCTATTAAAATCAGTTCATTATATATGGTTTCTTCCATTAAAATTGTACTAGAGTTCTTTGGACTTCCTTCCACAAGGCTCACCAATCTAAGGGGTTCTATATGAAGAAGTGGTTCCATGAACATCTCAACATTCCTGAATCATTTCATGCATAACTGGGTAATCAGAAATTGAAGAGAACCATTTGGTCAAATCTCTGTGTACTCATTACTTTCTCTCTCACCTTATTGTTACCTTGCCTTGGTAGGTATGGCACATGTGGAAGCTGTAACCCTTTCCCAGAGGCACATGAGTCTGTTTCCATTCTGCCAAAACAAACAAGTTTTCTTGCTAAGCAAGTTCGTGGAGAAGCCGACTCGTTAAAGCTCGTTAGATATAACAAAGTCAAGCTTGAGCATTTTGAATCTCACTCATTAACTTTAAAGCTCGTGAGCTTATAAAATATCCGAAGGAAAATAAGTTACTTGAGCTTTGCTCGTGATTAGCATGACTAAAACTCAGTTGAGATTGACTTGAATGATAGCCAATTAAGTCAGGCTTGGTTTTCGGTTTGGTTAGGGCGGGCCGGCCTTTGGTTTGGGCCGGATTAAAAGTTGGGCTTATTGTTTATCTGGGTTGCAGTTTGGGCTCCTTCTTTTTGTTTATTTGATTGTAACTGCTTAGATCTCAGGTGTTTGGGCTTTATCACCTCAGGTGTTTGGGCTTTATCCTTTTGTCATGTACTATTTTTCAACTTTTGGTTGGATTTCCCTCCCCTATCCCCGTTTTTAATAAATTTTTCGCCATTCAAAAAAAAAGTCAGGCTTGAACAAAATTTTTGAAGATAGCGCGTTCAGTTTTCACGCCAAATAAATCAACTATTTGGCTCGACTCGTTTGCATTGTTGACAAGGAGGAGGAACAAACCTAATTTCCAACTTACACCAACATTCATTCCATCATGCAAAGAGGGTTGCACCACAAATTGAATATTGTTGCCCAGGTACTCCATCAGGGTAGAAAAGAAGCCCAACACTTCCTGCACCAAACAAAATCCTATTACGCGCGCAGATTATAAAAGGACCAATATTATATACACGTTAGTGACGTTACTATCTGAGGTTGGTTTGGGTTTTGAGGGAGGTTTTTGAGAGTAATGAGTGAAGAGAGATAGATAGAGAAGATTTATTGAAAACCGTGCCCAAGGGTTTTGAGACCCCAAAATAAACAAAGCCTCAAGAGAAGATTCATAAGTGATGCTCACCTTTTAACTTGGCTCGAAAGGCACAAAAATTACTCAAATGTACTCATGAAAAAAGGTTTTTTGAGAATTGAATTGTACCTTCTTCCCATGGAAGGGTTGGAAGATGGAGATGAAGTTGCAGACACACCGGCATTCTTCTCCGATTACTTCAGAAAGCTCGGTAATGTTTCTATTTCTTAACGCCGTATACAGCTTTAGCACAGCCTCAAGAGCCTTGTTATGTTCTTCTCCTGATCCTGCATTTTTGGCACCAAATGCCACTAATGATGATGAGCCTTTGTGCCTTGTGGAGAAGCTGCCCGGGATCAAACCTCGACGCACCAATGAAAACTGAAGAACATGGGTAATGGATGATGATTTTTGAGGTAAATTTTGATAAAGACAAGGAGTGTATGGAACTCCTGCTTTGAAGATCAGTGGAAGTGAGTTTGACAACATTTTGTTGCAAAATTTAGTGTTTAAAAGGGAGAGAACCCAAAATCCATTTGGGGTTCTGGATTTCACCCCAAGAGTTCAAGACCAAAGGGATACACATATGTACCATTTTACAGAAGAAAACTAAGAGTGCAAGGCATGTAAAAGAACAAAAAGGCAGGAACCAATAGCAAGCTAAGGATCTTTCCAAGAGTTAGGAAAATACTTGGCGCACAAACTTCCATGACGAAAGCCGTCCGATATATTGTGTGAGATCCACGTGCATCGAACAACTGCAGATACATCTGTGTTCATAACAGTGCTCTAAATGTTATCCAAAACTGCAAGAGAGAAGCAAGAAATCACACATTCCATTTTCAATCACCCATGAGTCCATTACCCCAGTAAATCCCACGCCACACCGATTTAAAAAATACGCCACATCGATCGAAAAAAAAACACAATATGTCAATTTCTATCTTAATTTATTAGCAGTAAAATCGTGGATCCCGTAGTATTCACCAATCACAATACATGTGGATAACACATTTGAAGCTTTCACGGTCCTATTTTCTTGACATAGAAGGCGGGCACACACTATGTGTGTTCGCATTTTTACGATGGATGCGGATAGCGGGGTGGTGGTTATGATATGTAGGTTTAAATTGATCAGTTGTACTATTTTGTCCATAACAATTATAGAATAAAAAATTAAAAAAATATTCATAAATTCTTAGTTTTAAGACGAGCAATAACCGAAATCAATTTTGTGACGGAGTTTCAAAAATAGAAGACGCCAAATTGGTACTCTCTCTTTTTATATTAGAGGAAAATAGAGATGGGCTATGGCCTCATTTCAGCTCATAAAAACCCAGCCCGGAAAGCCCATTCAGAAACGACCCGTTTACTGAAGCCCTGTGAGGGAATCGTTCAATTCAATACTCAACTACAGAGAGAGAGAGAGAGAGAGAGAGAGAGAGAGAGAGAGAGCTATGGCGGAAGATTTGGTGTTGGACACGGCGATCAGAGATTGGGTACTGATCCCACTGTCTGTGGTCATGGTCCTCATAGGAGTCCTTCGCTACTTCGTTTCCAAGCTCATGCGTTCTTCTTCTCCCTCCCCCGATCCCAAAATCATCAAAGAAGGGTCACCCCTCTCTCTCTCTCTCTCCGCCTATTTACACACATATGTATGCCTTTTGATATATAGTTGTAGTTATTGAGTTTGGTTTGTGATATATGGCGGTGAATTGTTCAGGCAGGTCGTTGTTAGGGCTAGAAATCTACGGGCCGCCGCCAACTTCATTCCTGCTAAGTCCTTCCGAGCTCGGAAAGCTTACTTCAGCAACGAGGTCTGATCTCCCTTTGTGTTTTTTTTAACCTCCTTTGATTTTGTCGAAGAATGTACGGAAAAATAGTTTAGTCTCTATTTTGCATATGGTGAAATTTAATCCAATTCATATCTGTTGGCGTAGCTCTCGATTGAAATTATTCGATTTGGAAACGTCTTTAGTTTCTCGATTCATTCCGTGGCGCGAAATCCCCCATTTGGTAAAGAATCATTTATCGTTGTCGTGGGTAGATTATTAGCAGAAGGCTTACTTCGGCAGTGATGTCTTTTGCTTACGTAGCAAAGCTGTTGATTGAAGATGTTAGAGTTTGTCATAGATGATAAATGAACTGATTTTTCAGTTGGGTAACTGGAATAGAATTGGGTTTTTGTGGATTAAGAGCTGCCTTATTGGACCTGTTAGTGATGCATTTCTGTCAGATTGTAAATTGTAGAATCCTGATGAGTACATGAAACCCAAGTTCATAACCTTAGATTGGAGAGCTGAGGCCAAAGTTCAAAATTTTGGTTGAGACTGAGAATAAAAGGTGTTATAATGCCATAAATGCTTACTTTCCGTTTCCCGTTGGGGTTTCTTATGAGTCGTTGATTGAGTGGCATCTTGCAGATAGTGTGAAAGGAACACTGTGCAGTAGTCATTGCTTGGTTAGCAAGAGGGAGGGGGCTGTTTACCATATTGGAATGAAACTTTTGTGTGTGAAAATTGAGACATTAAGGAGAACTGTGATATGCTATCATGTGACATTCTAATCCCATGACATATTGATTAACCTTGTTTTCTCACTCAAGGGTAGCATGATCATTCCTTCCCTTTCAGGTAATGGTAGCCACTATACCACCATAGGAAGGTATATGGGGTACAAAATAATAATTCATCATCACTTATAAGTTTTTATGGAACATGTGCTACGAGGGATGCATCTAGATATCCCTGCAAATGTAATTGCCCCAAATTTTTTTTGAACCACACTCACTCACTGATACTTCCTGGGAAAGAACTTAACAATGCCACTGACAATATTAGTGAAGAAGTGAGCACATGGACTTTGTGA
The DNA here is from genome assembly GCA_014282245.1 of Rhododendron simsii. Taxonomy (NCBI): domain Eukaryota; kingdom Viridiplantae; phylum Streptophyta; class Magnoliopsida; order Ericales; family Ericaceae; genus Rhododendron; species Rhododendron simsii. Next base: position 15,898,096 of record CM024954.1, read on the forward strand.
ATTTATGGGATTAACATTCTAGGTGATGGTTTTCCTAAGGTCAAGTACCTCAGACGTGCCTTAAAAGTAGAGTTTGAAAATGCTATGAAAATCTACGGATTTATTTCTTTGTAAGACGTAAATTTCTAAGCAGGAATTTGAAGATAAAGACTAAGAAGAGTGCATAGTTTTAGTTTTACAGGCTTCATTGGAAAGAAAAATTGCCATCATAGAACATTGCAGCCATGAAGCAGAGGAACACCTCATCTTTGCAATGACATCCTTGTTTATTAATTTCTTGTAGACTTATCTTATAGCATGAAACATGTATACCAAGTTGTTGAAATTAGGGAAAGTAAGAAAAAAAAACATTTAAATAAACCGATTTGGTCATCAGGAATGGTGGGATTAGTACTAAGTGGACTATGACAGATTCCAAGAGCATTCTCAGGTTATGCATGTGGGGATGTTTGCTCTTAAGTCTAAAGTGTCCTAGTTGCATCAAGAGAGTGTTCCCTCCCTCTCCTTTCCTTGTTGTTGTTCCTGGCTGATTCCCCCTTGACCTCCCTTTGGTACCAATATTGTAATTACTTTTCTAAATTTATTCGCATTAAGAGTGGGAATCAAAAGAGTTAGTGTTGTTTTACTTTTACTCATGTATGTGGTGGTTTAACATGTCAAATTCTGTCCCATATATTGGCATGTTTGCAATGACATTTGCTTGTGTGTTTACTTGTTCGAAGATAGTTCATAGAAGCCTAGTAGCAGGGAGCTCCTAAAGTGGTGCAACTCCCACCTTAGGAGCACGCTCTCCGCTCCCAACAAAGGAGCTTGGCGGGGCACGCCCCTCATGAAGATGGGAGCTTTTGTACAATCAATGTATAAAAAGCAGGGATTATCACTTGGCTTTATTAATTGGTCTTTGATGAACTCATATATCTAGCCGAAGGCATGATATCTTGAAACACAAACCATTTATTGTAACACTAGCTCATTTCTTACACTTATGGTGTACTTAGCCCATATTTTTGCTCCTTATAATGATTGTACTTTTAAAGTGTATGTTATATGCTGCATTATTTTTTTGTAATATATATTTCACTCTCCCAAACTTGGCGACTTCTACATTACCCTGCAGCATAGATGAGGATATTTTCTTGAATCATAAATGGGAATCCTAGAGTGCTAAATGTATGTATGGGGGATTAGGAGTTATGGCAGGATTAAGTCCAGCTTAGATGCCTTTTGTGCATGACCAATTTATCTTAAAACCATTAGGAGAATAGATATTCAAACCAAACCAAGCCTTTTGTCCCAATCAATTGGGGTCGGCTACATGAATCCTATTTTTTTCATTGAATGTTTGGATTCGTGTCATAAAGATCTAACGGGGCTTTTACGTGTTGGCTCTCACCCACCTAACACACAACCCTCCTCCTTTTTCCGGGCTTGGGACCGGCTGTAAAATAGATAGGACTCTAAGCATGGCATATGCGGAGTTAGGAGAATAGATGTTCGACATGTATTATTTTTCTCCTTCATTCGATATATTTATCTGCATCTCTTTGCTGCAACTTGTCTTGTGGATCTGATACAAGTAAAAGGATGCAAAATGGTTATTTTTTAGAAGGTATCAAGAGGGCCAGATCCTCCAGGCTGAGAATAGACTTTGCTTCAAAACCTTTGGCTTACTACTATTGTTCTAACTTCTAATACTATAAAACTCCATTTGCTGTAAACTTGCAGGAGAATGGGTTACTTTTTGTTCCCAAGGGCCAGGCTCAAAATCCACAAGCACAAATGTTTTCTGATCCAAACATGGCAATGGATATGATGAAGAAAAATCTTTCAATGATCATACCTCAGGTATAACCTCTCTTCTTTTTTTGTTGGAGTTCATCACTCTTTGCTAACTTTCCTTGTTTCCAAAGGGGATCTGATCATATTGTTTCTGTGTTTCTTTCCCGATATTGGCCAGACTCTTACTTTTGCCTGGGTGAACTTTTTCTTCTCTGGGTTTGTGGCAGGTTAGTCTCTTATTGTCGCCGACCTATGATTTTTACTTACTGGTAGAAACATAATAGATTGTTATGCTGGGTCCTACCATGGCATCACATCAGTCTTCTAATATTCTGCTTACATCCTTTGCTTTAATTGCTTGTTGTCTTCCTTTATTGTGTTTCGCTGCTTTGTGTCTTTCAATCAAAATGCATTCTATGAACGGGTTCCTTCATAGCCTTGAAAATGTTTTTCTTTCTTTTGAAAATTAGAGAGAGTGCTTCAACTTGTATTTTTTTTAACTGTATCACTTGGCATGTATGCTGTTATTATATCCCGGAGTGTTCATATTGGTGCTACTAAGATATGGGTGCCTCACCTTTTTATCTCCAGCCAAGATACCTTTTCCACTGACTCAAAGGTTCAGATCGATGTTGCAAAATGGTATAGATTTGAGCACCGTTGATGTTAGTTATGTCAGCAGTCGCTCATGGTACATTTCTGTCCTTAATCGACAACAATGTTTCTTCTTCCATTTATTCAACTGCTCTTTATTACGAATCTCACATATATTGTCAGTTGTTTTATTGGCTCAATCTCAGTGTTGATTGACTGTAACTTTTTATCAGGTATTTTCTCAACCTCTTCGGATTAAGGGGTTTATTTAGTCTGATTTTGGGAGAAGAAAATGGTTAGTATCCTCGTGAAATTTTAACTCTGTTATTGTAAGTGTCCATTAGTTTCTGAAAGCTGTGATATACTTGTAGATTGACTCAATGTTCCAATGCAGCCATGGATGATACGCAAAAAATGATGCAAATGGGTGGTTTTGGCTTTGATCCTTCCAAGGTAGGTTTTCTCTAAGTTTTCTTGAAAGATAATTGAGGCTTAAGCAGAACTCACATTCTGAAGTGTCAAACATCCATTCACATTATTTGCTAATTTCAAACTTCTCTCTTTAGTTTGCATCTATTTTCTGTTATGCAAACAAGAAATATGTGCTGTAGGATGTGTCTGAGTTCTAGTTTCACTCAACACTAAAATGGGGTGTGTCTGCTAGATCAGAAATTGCCCCAAAAGTTTTAGCTTTAGGAATGGCCCAACCACGTATATTAAGCTATTCAACTCCCTCGCTTGCGTCTTGCATGTGGAGATGCAAACATCTATACATAAAGTGAAACAAAATACAAAGGACAGAAGCAGAATGCAAACAAGGAACAAATGCAAAGGGAGAAAGTTATATACCAGACCTCCCAAAACCAAGGTCTGATACCATGTCAGATCACCAATGGCACCGAAAACTTAAGCTATTAGGAAATGTCCCAACAATGGATTGAGCAATTCAACTATTTCTGACGGTTTTTTTTTTTTTTTTTTTGTGAGTTGGATGAACCACATTAGTGGGTAAATGGATATGAGAAAAGTCACTAAGCTTGTAGGGTTATGAAATCCTTGTGATGCTATGGGGATTATTTAATGTGAGTTAGGACAAGGTATGCTTACTGCTTTTGCTGCAAAGTAATGGGTGTGTACAATTAAGAGTTTGTTGGGGCCCCTGTTGAGTGTTGACTACATATGGTTTTGGAATCACGAAGAATAAAGTTAGCTATGATGCACATGCCCCTCCTGCCATGTTTCAGATAGTTTGCTATGGTATTATGAGAAGGTTGAAACCAAGAATTATTTACCATTGGTGTTGTTGTTTAGGACGTTATGTTATCGTAGAGCAGGGATGAAGCCAGGATTTGGCCCTCGAGGTGGCCAAAAAGTGTCTGAACAATTTACGAGCAAATGACTATACTTACTACTCCCTCCGTCACAATTTAAATGTCCCCTACAGTTTTTCGTGTATTTTCAAACCCCCAAAAAATATATTTCTACATATTATTTTTAAAATTTTCTTTCACCAAATTAAAGTACTCAATGAGCACTTTAATTTGGTGTAATAAAATATAATATAATATGTAGAAATATATTTTTGGGGGTTTGAAATACACGAAAAACTGTAGGGGACATTTAAATTGGGACGCAGGGAGTCTAAAAGAAGAATGGATAGCATCCATTTAGTCTTAATACAAATTTTACAGCGAAACACTGTCAAAACGTACTTTCTTTATACAGCAAAGCGACATTCGATGACTCTCGATCTCACAAAATTTATCTACTAGTGGATCCGCACTAAGCTCCCCATTGAATTCAATTTTGATGCTCACAATGACAACATTTGCTAGAAAATCATCTTTCATCTTATTTCGAAGGCTAGTCTTGGTGGTCTTCATGACCGAAAATGCACGTTTTTGAGATAAACAAATCCAGGTAATTGGTGCCTGGGGGTGGCCATGGCCCCGATTGGTACCAAATATCAATGTCCCTTCGCCCTTGTCTTAGAGGTAGCTATGATGTTGCTGTTGAATTTGTTTTGTACTGCTAGCATCAATTCGTGTTTGCTCAAAGAAATTCAATACTTCTGTATTCAATAATTTGTTCATTTCCATAACCGTGACGAAGTTGCAACTGAAATGGTTTTGTGTCTGTACGTTTATTTTAGCTTCTTATTGAATCTAAATAAAGGCCAGTGCCGGCCAGGCACAAGGCCTTGGCCATCCCCAAAATGCCCAAATTTTGGGGCACCCCAATTTTTTTTTAGTATTTGGGTTGGGTAGGACTCTTTTTAGGAAAGGCCTAGTCCAAGTTTCAGAAGCAAGGCTCAGTCTCTAGAGCATTAATACTTAGGCAGTAGGACTTTTTACTTATAAAAGACTAGTGTTTGCTAGCTATTGGCTCAAACACTAAATCGATTCATTAGTGTGTAGGATGTGATCCCCTTCTTAATGGCACATAAGAGAATTACCGAAAATCGGGGTGTCACAATCTACCCCCCTTGGGGATGCAACGTCCTCGTTGCACCCGTGAAGGACATGATCTTTACAAGGAAATGAAAGAAACTGGAGTGATTAATGAACAAAATATTCCAGCAACCTACCCTGGGATCCGTGGCAGCAGAGCGCATCCTACCCACCACTTTGCCCAGGACGGGGCTCTGATACCATTTGTAACGACCTGCTCCATCTTTGTACAATATTGTCTGCTTTAGACGCCCAAATCTCAGACTTCCTAGTAAGTCACCCATCCCTGGACTACCCTAGGATGAGCACGCTTAACTGTGAAGTTTCTATGCGCTTTGGCCCGCCCTCACGGCTTTAAAAGGCCTTGTACAAGTAGGAGGGGTGATTAGGATGACTGGGTTGTGATGTGTAGAGTCAATTTACTTGGAGGGTCGTCGAAGACGATGACTGGGTTTCTTCGTTGAAGGTCGTCGGAGACTGGGTTTCTAGAGAGAGAGCAGATTGAGAGAGAGAGATAATCTGGAGAGAGGAGGAAAGAAACGTGTGGGGTGTGGGGATGAGAGCTCAAAATTAATTCTCTATTTCAAATTTTGAACCCAAATCAATGCTGACCTTGGATTTTTTTCAATTTCGGCCCTCAAAATCCCATTTATTTACTAAACTGCTATTGGTTTGTATGTGAAAGATGAAGAAATTTGGACCGTTGGATTTGTTTGTATGAATAGATAAAATTTGTGTCAGGAAGAAATCTGAACTGTTGAGAAGGACTATTCCTAAACACCCTTGTATTTTATTAGATAGATTCTTTACCTTCATTGTTTCCTTCAACTAGTGATGTGGGACTATAGGTGGGAGGCTTTGTTTTGCAACTTGTTTGTCCCATATCGACAGAGCAAAGACTCAATTGGCAAAGTGTTCAACTTTAAAACACTCTACTCCACCTGTTCCACTTGCTCACAGAGTGGTTGCACGTGAAAGCAACACGTGGGCAGTAATTATTGGAATTAAAATTAAAATTGTTTTTAAGGGAAATTTCAAAATTTGAAATATATATACATGTATTAGTCAAGGGGATTTAATATGGCTTTGTTCGGTTCCCTTTTTAGTTTTAGTTTTGTTTCCAATCATTACTCTACTTCTTTCTCCAATCATTACCCTATTTTTCCAATTATTACTTTCTCATCTCTCTCTATCTCTCTCCAATCATTACCCCTATTTTCAATAATTACTCTATTTCTCTCTCCACCCACTACCAAAATTAAACTAAACTAAACTTCCAACCAAACACAACATTATAGTTTTGGCTTTCTCGTATTGTGATTGTTTCGTTTTCTTTTTCCGTAAAAATTGTCAAGCGTTTAGGGCACCATTCTTAGAATAGGCCTTGGGCACCCAAATACCTTGGGCCGGCCCTAATAAAGGCAATTATTAAATTGTTCATCATTCGAGCTAATGAGATGGGACTCAATTTTGGTGTATGTGATTAATAAATTAGTGATGCCAAAATGCAAGTTGATCTTTCGTATGAATTTTGAGACAATGCTATATTCATAATTTAGTATTCATCGCCTTTTGGGTATCCAATAGGGTAATAGGTTCTTCACTATACCGTGAACGATGAAGAAATTCTTATAACCTTTTGTGTTGTTCTTTGTAGAGTTTGGGTGCTGAGAAAGACAGTCTTGACATAGTTCAGCATGACTGGGCGCTACCGAAATTCGAGCAGCGAGCTGAAGCAGTGTTGAGAAAGCTCGTATCTGATCACTGATAAGGCAACACGTAATTTCTTGTTCTGTTTTCAACGTCTTCTTCCATCCCGGTGAAATATTTAGACCAGCAATGAAGTTGGTGACAATTTCAACTCTACCATACCATGTAATACTGATGAAACGACATTTAGATCTGCCTTTTCTGGCATTCTATCTTGAATCTATTTTGATGAGGAACTTAAACATTTCCAGCTTTTTATGGTTGTAATAACTTTCACATATGGCTTAGGCTCCATTTTTTGGACTTAAAGGATGCTTGATTAATAGTTCCCACATTAGGTGTTTCTTTTCACTGATCTAGTTTCTTCTCTGTATGTTTGTGGTACCGTTGTACTCTCGTTGCACACTTGACACTTCCTCAGATAAGGTATGAGATCCATGTCCGGCAAGTTTAGTTGTACACGCGCCAATCAAGTGTATTTTGCAATTTAAACTTACCATAAACTATGCATCATGCAAAATATGCGTACAATCTGCGTGAATTGTCGTAGGACTCTCTTTTTTTGGAAGGGGTAGGACACCTTCTAATCACTATTTATCTTGGAAAATGAAAGGAATATACCAAGGGATATGTATATTTTGTTTGTTCTTGTGTTCTTCAGATGGAAATTAAATGATTTCAGAACTGAGATTCTTGTTCGCACTCAACTCTCGTACCCAAGGTTCATGCAACATAGGCGTTGACATTTCCTTGTGATGGATTTAATATAATGGCCTCTCGAGTCTGGGAGACAATGCTAGTCTTTATGCCCATGCACTGGAGATAGGCAATACAAAGTCTTGAGTGCTTGAAATGCGCCGTCTATTGGCAACTGCTGGGTACCTAAGATGTTACGGTTCTGTTATTTCTCAATAGGTAACAACAGTTCTTACGGGTCGTAATTGTGCTGGACGTGGAGAAACCTTTTATGTTGGTATGATTATGTACATGAAACCCCTTTTTGTTTTCATGTTTCCCCCAAGTTCAGGTGGAATGGAAAACTGGTTTCTTATACGTTTGATTGCGATAAAATGATGGTGTTGTAATTTTGGGCCTGTTAGTCCCAAAGAAAGATGTTCCCCACAAGTTCTAAAACACAGGTATGATGAGCATCAAACTCTTTTTGACATTTTTTGCACTACATGACCCCTTTCTGTTCTCTTTTTTCGGTAACGCAAAGTGTCCATGCCAGCTTGCATGTATCTCGAACTAATCTGTACTGCCCCTTCCACAGCCTTTTTTCGCACACTTACACGTGAGAATGAGTTGACGTTAAGAGTTTCTGGCAAAGAGAATCGAACCTGAGATTTTAGAAGAAAGCAAACCCTTAAGTCTCGAGTCAATACCACCAGGCAACCCCTGCGTTAACCATAACACACTGTTGAAGAGACGGATAGTTTGAAAAATCAATCGAAGCATGGACCCACATAATAGACAGCACTTTCTTTCACAATGGACAAGGTAATAAGTCTAAAGGCCCATCTAAAAACAAAGGTAATAAGTCGAAGAGAAGAGAATAAAAGGTGTTTCTGTGTTCGCCGACCGGTCATGATTCTGAAAAAGAAACCATGTTCCCATAGATTGGAGACTTGTTCTATAGCTCTTTGGCTTCTTTTATTTGATTGAAATTATCTAACCGTGACTTTGTTTAGTTTTTACTAGGAGCCATCATTTTCATTTGAGTACTTGTGAGGATAGATTTTTAGTGCTCTTGGGTACTTTCCCACTAGTGTGGGAGCTTAACCAATGTATGGTTGGGGAAGCCCATGAAACAATGCCCCCGGCCTTCGAGGCCCCGTTCTACTGAGAAAAATAAGTATCTTTTGAATTACAAGTGATATATTGTAAAAGAATGACCTGTCTCCGCATAATTTTGATCTCTCCCCTGCCCTACCCATAGCAATGGTTATCCTCGTTATCACTTGAATCCTACTTCCATGGAAAATGGGAAATGTCAAATTTAGAAGGCGGGGTCAACGGAATGAAGTATATAGAGCTCATAAAGCGAAAAATAAGTACTTAAAAATAATAATCTTAGTGGAACGGGACCTGAATCTTGTGACTCAAAATATCTAGCATGGTGTACAATAGAGACATAATCAACCAGCAATTCTCATACCCTTTTTTTTATTTACAAAATTTTTACTAGTTGTTCAATTTTTTTCAAAATTTAATGTAATTCGATCATGTAGGTATTGATATCCCATCGATTTGATTTAATTATTTCTGGTTAGGAGGAACTCGAGGAGCTTATCAAAATGAATAATTTCGATCGTTTCTAAATTAGGATGATCCTCACCCGCTGGGCTGGCCCTAAAGAAATGATTGGGAATGTTGAGGGATTTACCATATGGAGAAGGGGAGGTTTTGATGTTCATGTTTCAGCATCCGAAGAAGTACCTGAGGAGAATTCAGATTCCGAAGAGTCTACCGCGAGAGCAACGGCGAAGACCACCCAATGCAATAACCTTCCCTCACAACATTAAAGAATTTTGAATGCTCCTGATAAATCAAGTGATTGTGCATCAGGGAAGGCCGTTATTGCCAAACCCGAGACCAACCACCATTGGATTTGCGAGTAAAAGAGTAATTGAACAATGTTGAATAATGAAATATAGAGAAGTCTGTGAAGGAATCCAACAGACCGAAACGAAATGTTATTCACGCAGGATGCATTTGATCCAATCCAACTTTTCGACAGCTTGGAATTGGACTGCAAAAAGGACACTTCCTGTAATTGCAAATCGACCAAAATCAACCAAATTTGATGATGAAGAATGTTGCAAATTTGGACCGCTGATTGCTGAACTGGAGGGTTAAGATTTGACTGCTTTTCAACAGTCCGAGCCAGGACTGTTCAGAAGCCAGATCCTTATTTTAAAAAGAATTTTGAATTTGATGTACTCCATCTTTTAACCATACTTGCACTCACCTCGTTACCTCACCTTATCACTTGATTATACGGTCCCACATCCCATCTCACGACATCCATAGTGGACCACCTAATCAACCCTAGTGGAAGATCAGCTTTGCCCGCTTGTCCGCTCATGCCTCGTGCCATTCAGCCAGACGAAGATTCAAGAAATTATTATTTTTAATTTGGTGTCCGAATCAGTTTACGAGTATCTTGATTAATTCGACGACAGTAAACCTTCAACTTTTCCACTAGACTTCATACTCCTATCATCAGTCACATAATTCTTCGATATACTGTTCCATGTGCTCTCGCTTTCAATTTTCACATTGCACTCTCGCACTCTTAACCTTCTCTCATGCATATTATAATACTCCTAATTGGAGACGTGTTTTAAAGACGATTTTACCCTCGCGCACGCAAATTAAATAAAGTTAAGTTTTATTCCAGGAGCGGATAAAAAAAAAAAAAGTTTTATTCCAGGACAATACAGGCGGCATGATTCTATTAGTTGAATCCACGGTTTGTACAACTCAGAAATTCCTTGTGGGACCCATTTTTGTAGGGCCCTGAACCGTCCATCCCTCCAACTTTCACTCAACTTTTTGCCCCTTTTCGGGCCTCGAGATCTACACCAATTTACTCTATTCAATATGTTACTATTTTGTCAAAAAAAATATTCAGACCATTGGAAATAAATACTCTCAAGGGTGGCAATGGTGGCGCCATAATGAACCCCAAAAACATAAGGTTAATGTATTTTTTTTGGGGGGGAGGGAAATGAATCGTTTGCATTTCACTTTTGGACAGTAGAGTTTCGTCTGCTTAATTTTAACTATCTAAAGTGTTTTTAATAATTTGGATTTGCAAATATTCTTACAGGTCTTTGCCCGTATGATGTTTCCGTAAATTTGAATCATTAGTTATCGCAATGAATGATCGAAATTAAATGGCAGAGACTTCTCTGCATTGGACCGCAGACAAGCCGGGATCTTTTTTTTTTCTCGAAAAATTAGTTAGGCATGATCCGAGTTTATGACTGTGATCCGGCGTGGCAAATCAGAGAGAGGGCTATAAAGTGGGACCCAAGTCACGAGCACACTACTGGAAAAGCATTCTTCACGTGGGGCCCGTGGGGCCCAAGAGAGGTACACTATGTCACTATCTTTAGGAAGGGCGGTTTTATGGGTTTGAATGAAGAAAAAAGGTTAAGATGGACATGGAGGCATGGGGCGTGTTGGCCGTTGGGGGCTTTTAGGGTATAATTACAGCAACTAGTGAATTGTCATGTAACTGATGTATGTCCCACCCCTTTGGGAGAGGCTACTCGGTGCCCTCGGAACTGTCACGTGGTGTCTCAAGACTCTTCATGCAGTGCGTTGTGACCAACTTTTAAGTCTCAAACACACTCGGTTCATGCCTAAGCCTCGTAGCTACTGGCAAATTGTAATGTTGTAGGCCCAGCCTTTTGCACGGAGTGGTCCCTTTTCTTTTTTTGGGGGGCCTCTTTGGAAAGTACGAATGATAAACGAATCAATCTACTCGAGTTCGTGTTTCAATCTAACGTTATTCGATATTGATTTGTTACATAAATTAAAAGAAACGAGGAGTAGTATTTTAAAAACTTGTTAACTTTTCAAATCACGATCGAACATGTTATTACTGAGTTTGTTCGGCTTGATTAAACCACGTTTGATATTGCCTTGTAATATATTTTCGATGTTCGTTAAGCTTTTGAACTGAATTTAATAATTCTTTTGATGATTATCATTGTATTTTTGGGATGAGAGTTTTCTTGTGTGATTCTCTGATTCTCATATGACTGCAGCATAAAATTTACTACAATGTCAATGCCGCTTGACAATTTTTTTTTTTTCAATTGCCGCTTGACGATTCAAGTCATTCATTTTGTGAGCTTTAATGTGATCATGATCTATGCAAAAATCAAATTGATTAGAGCACAGTAAAATTGTCAAAAGAGAAATTGATCTTTGCCATTTCTCTTATGATCAATACGATTAGACCAAGCGTGTCCCAATGTTCGATTATGATCAACACGATTAGACCGATTAGACCAAGCTCATCCCAATGTTCGATCAATTTGATTTCCAAACCCGTACTTACAATTGCCCGTACGTTGGTGCTTTATAAACAAAAGTGATAGCGAATACAATTTTGACCACAATAGTAAAAAACTGCCTTGCCCTTACTTTGGAATATGAATGATTTCACATTCTAGTTTTCCTTGGTTGTAAATTAACACTTCATTTCTATCTTTGTTATTGAAAATGCATAACAATTCTCAGATTAATAACGTAGGATTATTTATTTATTTTTTGAATAAATGAAAGGTCAATAACAGATAAGTTAAATAAAATGCTAGTATTAACAAAAACAGAATATGTTAAAATTAGTACCCTTTACGTAAAAGAAAAAGATACCATATGGTGTATGTTAATTTAGACAACAATTCTCGACCCTTTTCTTTAATCATCATTCTCAACTTCTTACAAATATAAGAAATGGGACTGAATCTCTCGATTGAATCTTTCGAATTAAATCGTCAGCAAGAGCCTTTTGCACAGAGTAAGACCTTAGTCACATAATCCTTCAAAATGCAATTCGCTCGCCCTTTCAATCTTCGCATTGTTAAATTTTTTGTACCAGTCTGAGATGTGTTTTCATGACGCGCGCTTTCACGCCCGCTAATTACGAGACATGAAGTAAAACTTGATTTCGTGTTCTAATTCTAAAGAATGAAAAGTAGGGAAGAAAAAATTGCATTCCAATTCCCTAAAGCAAGGGATTATGACAGGCCAAGTTGGAAAGGATGAAAGCAAATAAAGAGTGGGAAAACAAATAGAAATGCAAGAACATGAAAGCATGATAATCCAAGTCACCCTTTCATAGAATAACCCACTCAAGAAAAAAAAGAGAGATGATAGCAGTTGAGAAATGGCCTCCACCACCTGGCATTTCCCCCCCACCAATTATTGGAAAAAAAAAATTTTTTAAAAATACTTTATTTTTTATTTTTGTAAAAGTAAAAACATTGACAACTAGACATTGGGGTGTGTCCATGTATGTTGAGATATCAATTTTGCTTATAAAATTCTCTCCCATTAGATTTAAATTATTTAATATTTCTTGGCAATTACACACACTCTCTCTATATATGGCTCTCTAAATGGACCAAACCTCTTCATCACTCTCACAAGCACTACTACTACTACTACTACTAGTATTCATTTTCCCCCTTCCTAAATCTCAGCTCTCTCAAATTTCCATTCCATTTCTAGTCTCATTTCCCTCTTTGATTTCCAATGGCAACTGTTGAGGTAACTGAACGCTAGCTAGCTTCAGTTTTCCTCTCACTTCTGCTGCTTTGATCATTTTGATCACTTTTAGTATCAATTTGTGATCGCATTTTATCTTTTGATCATTTTGTCATTCAACCCTTTTATTTTGTTTATTTTCTCCACTGAACTATGCGCGGATGGTGATTGACATGTTTTTTATCCCTGTCGATTCGTAAAGAGAATCGATTCGGAACTATTTTATGTCAAAGTTTCAGTATTGAAATAATTCCAGAGTCTCTTCCTCTCGGTTTCCATAAAACCAAACCTTCGACTCCCAATTTTTATCCCCATTAAGTTTTTAACGTTTTAGTGTCTTTCTCTTTCTAATGTATGTTACGTTGAGCGCAACTGATGGATCTCGATAATATACGTATGATATTCCTTTGATCAGATGAGCTTAGACAGGCGCTTGATCGTAAATTCAAGCTAGTTATCGGATTCATTTTATTGCGTATCTAGATCTTCATAAAGATAAACGGATTTGTATATAGACTTGCATAAGCTTGTTGTAGCAGTAAAAGTAAAAGATCGTAACCAGTACACAACGCGCGCCTTACTTTAGCTTTGATTTGTACCAAATAAGAGCGATAGATCGAGATGTTTTTCGAGGCATTAAATACATTGTTTGTTTGAATCTCCACACTAACTAACAATCACATAGCACAGGTCAACTCACGGTTCAATCCAGTTTTTTTTTCTAATCAGCCTGTAATTTTTTTTAAAATTATTGGTTTCAATGAAATGACTTGAAACATTTTTCATTTTTGAACAAGTTATGACCTTTCTTTTCAATTCTCCAAACACATTTTTGGGATCATACTTTTTGTTTTTGACATGACAAACTGGGTACTTTTTGCAGGTAACACCGGTAGTGACAGCATTTCCTGAAAACGAATCAACCGTGGTGATCAAGAAGACCGAAGAGACAGAGACAGAAGAGGTGGTGGTCGCCCCACCGGCCCCAGAGCCAGTGAGTGAAGAACCAACGGCCGATGCTATGGTAACAGAATCACCACCAGCCACCGTAGAGGTTGAAGTTCCTCCGGCTGAAGAAGTCGCGACTAAAGAGGAAGTTATTGAGGAAGCTGAAGTAGTTGATGAAGAGCCGGTGGAAGTGGTGGAGAAAGCAGTAGAAGAAGAAGAAGTGGCGACAGAGGTGGTCGAGGAGCCTGTTGTTGCTGAAGAGATTAAAGAGGAAACTGTGGAAGCTACCACAGCACCGGCCAAGGAACCGGCCGCCAAAGAAGAGAAAACAAGTGAGGCAGTTGAGGAGGAAGCTACCACAGAAGCAATTCCAGTTGAGAAGACTGAGGAGTAGACAAATACAACGGTGGTGTTCCATGGTTGCTTGCCAGAGTTTGATTTTTAAGTTTTTATTTTATTTAATTTAATTTAGTTTGTTTGTATTGTCCTTGTTGTTAATTATTGGTAAGGGAAGGTTTGTGCGTGCAATATGGAAGCTGTGAGTAGTATTGACCACTTGGGTCCATGTCAGCATACTTGACAAGTGGCAGATAGGGGTTGGTGGTGAGGTGGAATGGTGCCACTTTGAATATGAATATTGGTTCCAAGAGGGCTAGTGAGAGTTTGAGATGTGGTTTATGGGCTTGAATAAGGAATATTTTTGTGTTTCCATGTTTGATACATAATTTTGGCAATGTTTCTAAATTGTGGTACACCACATGTCGAGAATGTGGTACACCACGTCTAAATTGTGGAACGCTTGGGGTAAGCTTCTATAGATATCAAAATCAATACTTAATCTTTCCAAGGGATAAAACATTTAGTGAAATTAACTATCATGTTCCAAATTATTTGTGCAAAATACATTTCTAGAAACATAGTGACTGAATTTTGCCGTTCTCTCTCACCAAAATTCCATTCTTTCTAGATTTTTTACATTAATAAGTTCATTTTTTGGGGGAAAAATTTGGGAATCGCTCTGGATCGCTATATCTACAGTTTTGGAATGGAAGTGTACCAAGTTTCGAAATGTACATACTGGTAAGCAATTCGCTAGAACCCTAGTAACATAGGTTTGTACCTACATATCTCAAGTAGCTAGACTTGTTTGAATCTGGACAATCACAAAGAAAAACTAAAGGGCAAATTACATTAAACCCCCTCCAACTATACCTCAGTAACGAGTTGCACGCTTCATCATTGAATCTGGACAATCACAAAGAAAAACTAAAGGGCAAATTACATTAAACCCCCTCCAACTATACCTCAGTAACGAGTTGCACGCTTCATCATTTGACTCGGACGCTTAACCCCCTTCATCTATTATATCACGCGAAATTGAAGATGCCGTTGACGGAATGTGTGCAATTACCAACTTGCCCATCTTATTTAAGCGAAAGGGTAAGAACATACCCTAAGATCACGACTGAAGTTTAGAAGGAGACCAAACCCACTTCCCTCCAATTCTAGTCCATTTCCCTCCAATTTGACCTTGAAATTGGCACCCTTTCACGCGTATTGTACCCTGTATAAGTACCCCTTTGTGCTAAATGGTGCTCTTATGCCACAGTTGCATAACACATTTGAATCCCCATCGCAAGATCCAGTGCTACCTTCCATGATCAGGAGAGAGAGAGAGGGGGGGGTGTGGTGGGGTGGGGTGGGGTGTGGGGAGAAGGACCGTTGGGAGATATAGATGAGTAGAGAGAGAGTGAGTACCGTTGTAGAAGATGATACATATCTACGTACTTATAAGGGCAACATCAATCATTGAAAGGTCATGTGCTGCTCACATGACCTGCTTCCCTTTGAACTCACAACGGCTCACTAACGGGAGGTGGTTAAGTGTCACACGATAACAAATGAAGGGGGCTAAGTGTCTGAGTTAAACGATGAAGTAGCAACTCGTTACCGAGGTATAGTGGGAGGGGGTTTAATGTAATTTGCCCAAAACTAAACTTGTTCAACATACTCAGACATTAAGCTTATGGACTGTATTCACTTTGGCTATGACCAATAATAGGTTAAGCTTGAATGAAAGCCATATTTGTCGTCCAGAAAATTTTTCACAAGAATTTGGACTACTACAGAGAAAAATTGTAACGAGTAGTTCTGCATACTCACTTAAATATTAGGTGTATGGACCAGATTCACTTCGGCTACGACTTATAAAAGGTCAAGCTTGGAAGAATGCTCTATTCGTCATCAAATTTATATTTGTCGTCAAGATAATTTTCTGCTACGCAGGTATGAACACAGAGACTCGTTGAAGTCTTATTCCTACCGTTTTTTTGTTTTTTTTTTTTAACGGAGTTTACTGCAAAGATGAAAGTCCTAAATCTGTAAATGATACTAAGTTCTAAGTCTATATCATACTTCGAAGTGAAAATGATTTATCTAACTTGATAACAGAAAAACACTGAACACTAATCATCATATACGAGATGCACCATAACTTCAAAACACAGTCTAATTGTTGAATCTCAACTTCTAACAAGAGCTCTTCAAGCTAATAACATTCCTAATATGCTGTTGGGGCACATTTATCCGGCAAATGAAATTACAGGGAATATCACAACTTTCGCGAGGAACTTGACACAGGATTACCTCGAAAATCTTCAAGAAGCATGAAAGGATAGATACAATAGAACACAGTCTATGGAAGCAACAAAATCATCTTCAGTCTAACCTTTATTTATCATCATTGTACGGTTGTACCATTATAAACAGTTGGGAAAAGGGGGAAAGAAGTTACAAATTGCATTGTAGAACGACAAAAGGGAGGCCAACTTCCTACCTAGTTAAATAACAAAACGGCTAAACACTACGCTGTGATCTGTACAAAAGCAAGGGTGGACAAATATCTTTTACCTGCAAACAGTAGCCCTTTCGTCCCAAAATTGCTAACATCCTCGCACATGTTTCACCAAGTACCAAAGCTGGAGCCAACATGTTCCTGGGTTATAATGCGAAGACGATCTTCCATAACAGCCATAGATGGATAAGGTGCGAAACACAGCTGATAGAAGCATGTGTGAGAGGAAGGGAGGCGATTATAGGACTCTGAAGCCTTGTGGATGAACAGTGGAGAAGCCAAACCACCAAAACCCTCCACTGGTAGGTATTTCACCGAAGTCCAGAAAAAGAGAAGGACCTTCCTCTGATCTGCTGACATTTGTCCGACAATCTGCGAGATTATTACGATACAAATGGTCAAATTAAGGACATCTACGAATGAACTTGACCAATAGTATCTCATAATCAATTTGCCCTGCCCTTTAACCTCATTAGACAGATAGCAACACAGTCAAGTACATGGTTGATTTCTGCCCAGCAACCACAAGGGCTCAACAGGAATTCAGAATATTGGGGCAAAAACCAACGCAAGGGACAAATTGAAATTGTAAAATAAGAACTACAGAAAATTTTAAATAAATCCAAAATCTCGGAGGCAATTAAAAAACTCTGATAAGCACAGTTTTCTACTTGGGGTCCCCACAAGGCTCTGCCCATGCTGCCGCAACCATATCAAAGCGGTGTCTCTATAAACTATAAAAAACATCATATGAGGTCAGTTAAACCCAAGATACGCAATTAACTCAATGATATACAACTCATTATCACAGAAAACCCACAATTACATAGAACCTGAACAGAGAAAATGAAGCCATTTGCAAGGATATAATGTTGTATCTGGTGGCCTGTGGGTTTCGAGGTCTATTTATTGATAAGTGAAGGGCCTACTAACAGTCTGCATGTTTCAGAGTGGCTGAGATACAATCTTTTTCCTTCATGTTTAATTACATTAAATTGCAATCTTGAAGCTCTAAAGATAACAAAAGAAAATCATCATTTTTACTATAATGAGCAATATTCAGCTAAATTGATTTTTACAATGTGAAACAAGATTGCAAGAAGTTCCTTTAAAAGAGTCAAGAAAGAGAAGTGAGACAGAAGGATGCCGTGCAGGCAGAAGTAATGGAGGATATATTCATAATAAACCAAATAAACCAACACAATGATTAGCTAATACTAATACTATACAGCGCAAAAAGATAAAATAAATTCAAACGTAAAACATAGTATTGCCCATGACGTACCTTCCAAAACCAGAGTATCTGTGGATCAGTTTCTTTGTATCCCCTGTATTCCGTGTGCGCCTTCCAGTCCTCGACAGAAATAGCATTCTCACTCCCATGCAGCATCCAATCAAGATCTTCGAGCTCTAAACTTTCGAAAAAGCACTTCTGGAGCTTCGACTCACAAAGAATATCGGAGAACCCTTGCGCAAAACATGCAACCTGTTCAGTGATAGAGGTGACAAAACGGTGTTCAATCAAATATTTAACATACACCTCCCTATTCCTACTATTCACAACAATGTTTTTCCCGCCTGGGCAAAGTTCCACAATTCTCCTTGATCCTAACTCTTCGACATCTAGCACAAATGTTAGACCTAGAGCATCTGAGTCAACCATCTCAGCATCCATCTCCAAAATTTTCTTGCAACTGCTGTACAAGCATGGATCTGCATCATGAATATCTTCCAAAGAAACATTCTTTCCAGCCAGTTGCAAGAAAAACACACGATCAAAGACGATGCCAACTTGCACCTTATGCATCAAAGCTAAGGCAATTACCCTGCCAGAGAACTTAAAATATTTAAGGTGTAATGGATCCACCTTGGAAGCTGCAAACAAATACAATCCATAGAATGCGTTACTAGTCTTGCATGAAACAAATCCTAATCATCTACATTGAATGTGCACAAAAATTCATAGTCAATACAGGATATATAAGCACTTTTCAGCTGTGGTTGCTAGGAATGTAACGGTTCAAAAACATTGAAGAGGAGAGAGCGGGGGGGGTGTTGGGGGGGGGGGGGGGGGGGGGGGGGGGGGGGGGGGGGGGGGGGGGGGTGGTTTGTGGTGGGTTGGAAGACTGAAAAATGCATCCAGAAAGTAGTCGTAGTGCCTAGATAGATTAGTGACAATGTCCTAGCTACATAATTGGATATAAATAGGCTTATCAAGGGTTTGTGAAGGAAAAGGAGCTCTGACTAGGAGATTGTTTGCAAACATCTGAGATTGTGTGTGATCCATCAGCGTGGAAGTTGCCATTCATTTGTTCGACTACAAGAGAGGACAGAATGGAAAATCAAAGAAAAAAAGGAAGAAGATATATGAGACAAAGTAAAGAGAAAATAATGATACAAAACATCTCAACCGAAAAAAACTGCAAGTACACCAACTTTCATTCTCCAAAATTCCTCCCTGCCCTCCACCCCCTTTGAATTTAGATAGTTTCAGATGAAAGTCTACGTAGGCGAAAAACTTATACACCTAGGTTTCCTTCAATCACCTGTTTTCTAAAATGGAAAAGCTATTAAAAAAGTTCCTCCTTTCCTTATTTTTTCTCGTCCCTAACAAAAACGAGCCATTAGTTCTCACTGTAAGTATTAGAACAGGGAAGCAATGTGGAATTGAGAGCAAGCTACCCAGTTTCAGGTGTGATCGGATGGTTGAATCAGGTAATTCCATGGTGGGAGCTTTAGAATTACAATCAGGTATTTAAACTAAAATCAGCTAACAAGGGATAGCTGCTTATTTCAGAAGTAACAAAGCCAAACTAACTCAACCAATTTTTTCTGCCGTCAGCCCAACAAGTGTATTTGGAAAAGAATGTTGAACATTGCAGAGAGATTAGTCAAGGAGTATGGCCAGAGTAAGGCAGGCTTTTATATTATATTCCAACTCCTCCAGAAACCTCTTACATGAGATAAGGACAACTCCCTATCCCCGAGGCTGGGTGAAGCTAGACTCATCGGTGATGTTGATGACGACTTGCCCCAGAAAAAAGAAGTATCAAAGTGAATAACTATTAGCAAATCAATGACTAAATTAACCAACCCAACTATGTCCACATCTTCCCTTAACCTAAGCACTACAATTTCCAATGTTGATATCATCGTGGGTGATGTCATTATATTGCTTATTGTCATCTCATCTATATCTAACATCTTCTGAGCAAAAATAGTTCATTATGGATTTCAAGGGTCACTTTGCCCTAAACCCTTCGAAGTTGGAAGAATCCAAAAGGCAGACCATTTGCCAAAACCAATAGCTTGTCTGAGGATATATGGAACAGAAACCACTGCCACCATGACGCCTTACAATTATCCCACCATATAATACGAAGTTCTCACTCAGTTCCAAAAAGCTCAGTCTGAAATGTCGTGCAATTTTCGGTTCATAAAATAAAGTGCTTCCAGGCATAATTTTTTTAATCCCTATGCACCAAATTAAAGTTCTCCTAGAGTAACAAAGTTTTAAAAATTATGCATAGAAGTATTTTATTTTTAAATCCCAAAATTGCACAGTTTTTCATAGGGGTCCAGCAATTTAGAATGGAGAGAGCCAGAATCCATTTACTTATATCCGATCCTATAATGGGAACCAGGCTACTCCCTTCATTGATGGGTTGAACTCAGAAAATCTGACCAGCTCTGATCACAGACCCGATCCGAGAACCATATATACTACCTCTGGTTTTAAATGATTTTTTCTTGGATATTCTTCCTCAAACAGTCTAGTGTGTATTTTAATATAAAAAGGATGAAGAGAACAAACATTAAATACTCCTTGCAGCCTTGTCTCTCTAGTTTCTCTCGGGAATATACTCCTCTTTGCTCTCTCTCGTTTCTCTTTCTTGAACAACATCAGTTACATCTTAAAGGTCTACTTCCTCACTGTTTTCCTCCTCTCTTCTTTCTTGTAATTTTTTCCTTGCAAAAATTACACTAAACCATAAGATCGATCCTCCTATAATTCATCGTAAGGTAAGGCACCATTCGATGAACAATCAAAATTTAGGATGGTGGTTCAGGAAACCCAGCTTGTTAGAGCAAAGAACTGAAAATCCTTATGGAATTCATGAACGAAAGGTCTAGTCACTTCTACATTCTTAGTGGACAGAAAAGGGGTCCTAGGACGAGGTTCAAAGCTCCAGTTAATAATTATAAAACTCATTGACGTATCAAGAAGCCACTTGGGTTTAAGAGATAAGCTGAAAAATCTTATGTACTTGGCAAATAAGATTCTCAAACCACTTGGATATGGGAACGCCTCATCTCTGCCTTGCTCCCTGACTTTCCTACTTCACTTGTAGTAATAACCACCTGAATAGGAATATACGCTAACAGACGCATCACATTCACCAATTCCTTACATTTTACACCCCACAATTCTAGAATGCCTCAATTCTTCCCCATCGTTGACTAAGAGCTGCAATTCATTAATCAACATCCATTCAGGAAATACATGATCTAGTGACTAAGTCCTTGCTTTATGTTGAATAGTTTATTTTGTGATTAACCTCAGCTATATTGAAAGGCTTAGATATGCTATCATAATTCCAAGTTTTTAACTTGTACTTCGAAACTTAATAATGCCAATACGATTTATGCTTTCTAATCTTCCACAACCCACAAGATATCAACAAAACACAGGACTCCATCAGACCTGAAAAACCTTTCAACAGAAAAGATCCTTTGAAAGTAAAGGCGTAATAAAACAAACTAATAAAGTTTGAAGAAAGAATGCAGGAAAAACAATTATAACATACCAGGATTGGGAAAAAATCTTCTACGATCATTCGGGCAAGCTAGAAAAAGGGCATTCTGGGGATTGAAAATTGCTTGGCATACCAAGCAAAACCACTCTCGCAACACACCGGGTCCTGTAGCTTCCTCATTTTTGAATTCCATAAACAACCCCGCGCGTAACGTCTCAGGAACTGCGTGTGAAAAGTACTCAAATGATTCTGCCAAAATTTGTGACCTGTCAATAAGCATCTCATGAATCTCCTCATAGTCCTCCTTCGCTTCAGGGAGCATCATCATCGCAAAATGCCTCCTACATTCAAAATCCGTCACGCCCTTGTGCATGAGAAGCCATCTGTGATCATTACTCCGCGTAGCATATTTGATAATAAGATGACATACGGCCACCTTTCTGCGCTTCAATATCCTGCCGAATTTGTCTTGAGCTCCACAATAAAGTCTCGAGAGACTATTCATATCCTTCAAAATAGTAAGATAGTGGGCACAGCCTAGGGGAAGGTGTTCACCTTCCCTTTTCTCCTTCACAGCCAAGCACTCCTCCAATTTCTCAAGGGATTGTTCCAAACTTCCCACTAAGGCATCAAACTTATCGTGAAGAGACTTAATCTCCGGAGCATAACAAGATAACTTATAATCACCCTCGCGCATTGGCAACGGGATTGAACCCATCGAACCACGATGTTCCACGATTGCCATGCACAGGGGGACCAAGAAAGCCGTCAAGTCACTAACATCGCACGAAGACGGCCCTGGGCTCGCTGGCGGCGTCACGCTTGCCTCCAAATCGGTACACAACCTAGCCATAAGCTCTATAACAAACAGGTGAACGTCTTGAAAAGAAATCAATGCCTTACTACTATCACCACAAACATTATGCTTCGACCCATTCATAATGCGAACGCAATCCATCATCGACGCTAGACTACTCCTACAGAAGCAATACAAAGGGTCGCGACGACTACTACCACCTCTATTCATCAACTTACAAAACTCTAAAACGATGGGCACGCAGAGGAATCGCAAACACTTAGGCAGCACGTTCAAGCCCCAATTAACAAACCTCCTAATCGATTCGTCGCCGCATTCCTTGTTACCTTTATACGGCGACATATATAGCATGACTAAAGCATCAGGGGCACACGCCGTCGAAAACACCTGAAGGTGCCCCGCGGTGGGGACCTCCGCAATCAACTTACTATCACTAGTGATCTCGCTTAAAAACTCTTTTACCTTATTGGACAGCACCTTGGTCAACACCGTGTTGCAGTCTTTTTCTTCGCCCTTGCACAGGCGGAGAATCAGCTTAATCAGCTCGTCGACCAACCGCCAGGCCTTGGGGTAAAGCGTGCTCCGCATCCGGCCCACCAAAACCAGCCCGGCGTCGTTCCGGACCGAGCACTCGGCCAGGGTCTGCTCCGTCTGCAGCTGTTTCCCCTCGTAGATCAGCCGTTGTTCGTCAACGGGTATCTTCGTGATCTCCCGGATCATCTCGTGGACCGACTCGATCGTGTCGAAGGAGTTTGCTTTGAGGACTAGGGTTTTGCTACGTCCGGACGAGGACGGCATCGTTCTGACGAAGAATTGGAGCTGCTTGGGGGGAGGATTAATCTGGTGCAAACGACTTAGTGAAGAAGAAGAAGAAGAAGAAGAAGAAGAGGAGGAGGAGGACGGGGCCCACTGGGAAGAAGATTGTTGTTGGTGGTGGTGGGGGTGGTGAGGCGGAGGGATGGGATTGGTTGGGAGGGAATTGACGGCGGGGATGGGGTCGTTGTCTTTTCTCATCCTGACGGAGACTAGGTCGGTTTCGTCGTCGGTGGGGCCATAGTCGTCCAGCTTGCGCTTCGAGGAGGGGCGATCGAGGCGTGGATGAGTGTAATCGAGAGACATTGAAGGGGGCCTAGGCCAGTGGTGTGGGCTGGGGTTGTTTACGGTAGGGGTGAGTCCATTGAATTGGAAGGCTCAGGATATGGAAACCCTAGTTTGACGAAGAAGACGAAGCAGAGCGAGCAAGACAGAGAGTAATGACTAATGAGAAAAGAGAACGCAAATCAGGTTATGGAGAGAGAGAGAGAGAGAGCGTCAGGGGGAAGGATCAGACCAAGGACACGCAGACATTTTACGCGACCTCGAATTACCATGTACACGAGATTTTATGGGAATTAGAAGTATCGCTCCCGGGGTTTTTTGATAAATGCAAATTGACACACCCATATGTAGTTTTTTTTTTTTTTTTTTTTAACGGACCCCCATATGTAGAGTTGCAAATAAATCAAGCTGTTTTAGGAATACTTAGTGGCTCGACCCTGCAGATAAATACGTGGGTTTGAGCCGCATTTGAAGATCAAACTAGTCGGATCCAACGAAATTTTGTCTCGACTCCTGCAATGTAACGAGTCTAGGGACAAGAATAGATAACTACATGAAATTTGGATTATAGAGGGAGAGGGTTTAGGAAGATGTAGAGGAAGGAGGGTTTACTAGGAGGCAAAGGAGGGAGAACAAGGATTTGGTGAAGATTTGTGATTGGAAGATTATTGTTCTACGTTTTGATATGCTGATGTTTTCTTTTCCTTGTTCGCCTTTATATTCGCAAATTGGATATTGAGGTATCAAAAAATATTGCGTCAAATTGATTTGAATTTTTATGAAAGATGTAAATTATGCAATAATGTTAATTGACATGTTATGTAATGTTATTGCTTGGTCTTTGACCATGGCCTCATTACGCTCTAAGTCCCTTCAATTCATGTAATTAAGGGTTGAGATAATGTGTAGTCATTGCAAGTTTTTTTTACTTAATTTGGACAACATAATTTATAGTATTTACGTTCGTGAAAATTCGAATTGATAAGAATGCAATAAAAATTAAAAGAGTGTGATCAGATACGTTACAAGTTATTTAGTGATCAATTATGAGATACTGGGTTTGGTGCATCTTGTTACGTAGAAGTATTATTTTATACATGGGACTCATGTACGGGGTTTCTTAGGTGGTGTTTCACTTTTAAAAAAAAAAAATACTTTTTTTTCAAACGAATGTAATTTTAAATTCAAATATAATAAAAACGAAAAATATTTTTTCAATTTTTTTTGCACTGTTTAAAAGATTTTAATGATATCTATCAAACAAGATTCATATTGGTAAGAAAATTATTTGCGTAAACACGTGATTTTTGAGTTTGAAATTACTTTCCTTTTTTAAAAGTTCTTTTTTTAAGAAACCGGAACACCCCTTATTCTTGTGGCCCAATTTAATTGGCATCCTACTCATATAAGGATTACAGTCCTTTATGACTTATATTTATATGACTTGTGTATATAAAGATTATAAGTACAAGGGGTTGGGCTCTACTCCCACTTAAGCATCATCATTTAGCCCGAAGGGCCGCAGTCTGTCCGAAGCTCGCTTGGCCCATCGGGCTTTTACCTGGCCCGAACCCGTGAAACGGGCGGCCCGACCCGGCCCGTAGTTTGTAATGAGCGGGCTTGGACCTATGAATTTTTACTCGGCCAGCCCGAAGGCCCGGCTCGTGAGCCTGCCCGGTAGCCCGCCCGTGGTACCCGCCCAAAATCCTTTATTTTTTCCCTTGCCCAAGGAAATTTAAGTCCGCCCGGCTTTTGGCCCGTCAGCCAGTCAATTGGGTTAGCCCGTGGGCCGGGCCTGGGTTCCAACTTATGGTAGGTAGTCCAGCACGTAAAAAATAAAAAGCCCGATCAGCCTGACCCCTGGACGGACTTGGATAGTGACTTGGCGGACTGGACCGACCCGGCCTGACCCGGTGATGACCCTTACTCCCACTCAATGATTTTGCAGTCTCCCCATTGGATTTGGCAATCTAAAGGCGCGAACAAGAGATTAGAAGGCCTCCCACCCACGGTTCATATGTCGGAATTTTTTTTGTCACGATCATGAATTCATGTACGAGTCTGACCTACAATTGAAATAATCTATGAAATTATTAGTCATGACGTCCTGAACAAGGAAAAATGACGGTCCAAGACTTGTTTTGATAATTAATATTACTCGTCAATGATATGCTAAAAATATTTGTTAATGCTGAAAATGTCCTTGGCGGGTATTAATTATCAAAACAAGTTATTGGCCGTCATTTTCCCCTTAAACAACTAATCACATCCCAGTAGACTCACTCCATTTTGACATGTATAATCTTTCTTCTTCTTTTTTTGGTAATTGAGTATAACCCCTTTTGTGGCATGATAAATTCTATATCAAAACTAGGCAATAGGATTAAAAGGAGGGTCGGAGTTAAATCTTCCGCCTGGGTAAAAGAAGGAAAAAGAAGGTGTCTATAGCAAGCGCGACCGCGTATGATATCTAGTATCCGCATCTTCGTACGACATCTTTTATATTCTAATTTCCAACTATCTGTTTGTTGTTGACAAAAAAAAAAAAACTAGTATCTGTTTGTTTTTTAAAATACCCAACAGTTTGTTTAAGACCGCCAATCTGACCCAACACCAACCCTCAGAGCATCTCCATTTGACATTTAAAATGTGTGTCAAGGATGTATATTTTATATATACTAACAAAAGTTAAAGTGTTTTTTTTTCCCTCTTCTCGGATAATTATATAAAAGGAAGGGCCCTAAAAAGAAATAAAAGAATAGAACCCAGTTTTGAGTATTTGGTTTTGACCCTATCACAATCCTATCTTATTGCCTAACATTCTATCTCTTCTCCTTACACACACACACAAAAAAAAAAAAAAAAGGTTCTCTCTCTTCCCTCCCTCGAAGGCTTTTCAAGGAGCCTATCCCCCACTTTTAGTGTTTTAGTGTTCCCCACTGTTGGGCTTTTCATATGACATGGGTCCATGTATGTGTGGGTTTACATGTGCAAAGAGAAGCGTTACAAATAATTATTGCATTTAAAATTTTTTCGCATCGACTTAACGATTAAAAAATGCTCTCCCCTCCCTTCAGTTTTAGGAAATATTGTATGAGAAATATTTTTTCAAGAAAGATAAAGTGAAGCAAATTGAAGGACAAAAATTAATTTTCTGTGTGTTCTCTTCACATGTAATCTTGTAATACAAAATGTACTATTTTGCAAGAATCTTCGGTTCTGGTGTATATAAACAAAAAGTCTACCGCCGCTATGTTTCACCGCTCTCTCCATTGTTTTCAATCTCCGGATTTTAAGAGACTCTTTTAGGGCTGGAAGAGATTTTTCAAAATTTGTACCATTAATTATCGAGACGGACGGGAGATTGAGTGCTACAGTGGGGGAGCGACACCGCTGAAAGGGGGAAAAAAGTTGACTTTTTTAACTTAAAAGTGGTTATTTCCCAAAATATTTGGGTAAAAATAAAACAAAAATTACTTTTCCGATTTGTCTCAAATCAAATAGTCAAAAAAATTAGCACAAAATGAACAATCGAGAAAAAATTTGAATAAAGACAAAAAGTACTAAAAAAGAAAATTGTTAGCTGAACGGGGTCTAATCAGAGGCGGCTCCATGTGTATTATTCCATGGTCAATTGACCACCAAAAGTTTTTTTTTTTGCTTAGAATACATGTAAATTTTTTGGACTAGTCGTATTTTGAACACCCAATCCAATTGTCAATGAACACCCAACCCAATTGTTTGAACACCCAATCCAAATATTAATGAACACCCACCCCAAAAATAGCCCACAAATTAATCCACTTGAAATTGAAAGCAATTTATGCCATCGAATGACAGATCAATGGATAAATGATTGCTTAATTATTTATATAGAGAGTGATGTATTTGATACCGTTGATAACGAGGATATCATGCAACGGTTTCAAAAAATGAAAACTCGTCGAGGACAATTGTAATAGCTTATATAATTTGCTATTTTTGGGTTGCATTTTAGATATTATGTATAGCTTCACCTAAGGGCCTATGCACTCAGAAAAGTGCGGACGTCCCCTTTTTTAGATCGGATTTTGATGATCTGAGCCGCTCAATGTGATCAGAATGTGATTTTAAGAGTATTCGCAAAAAATCATCAAAAAAAAAAATAAGAAGAGCTTCATCCGAGAAGTTTTTATTGAACGGTTAAAAAAAATTGCTCTAATGGAGCCCTTCGTGGTCATTTTTTTTTCCCGATTTCTCGTGAGTACTATTAAAATCACGTTCTGAACACATTGAGCGGCTCGGATCATCGAAATTCAATCGAAAAATGTGAAGTCCTTAAGTAAAGACTTCCTTATAAGAAGGAGACTACTTATGTATAACTTTATGTTTATATATAGTTATGGTTTCTCAAGATAGTATAGTGCAATTTCTGAACACCCTTAGAAGAATTCCTGGAGCCGCCACTGCGTTATAATCTTGCAAACTTTTTTTTTTACAAGAGATTTTGCCTGTGCAAGTGTTCAAACAAACACAATACATATAAAAACGTTACAGTATAGTACATATCACCCAAAAAACAAAAACGTTGCCGTACACTTTAAACTTAACTTTCACGTACGCCTAAAATACGCGTAACTAAGCCCCTCTCTGCTGCTAACCGATAAGTTGTGAACTACAACTTTTTGTTCTCTTTCAAATTTTTTTGCCTTTGTTAATTTCGCGCCTAACTATTATGTGTTTTTGGTTTGTGAGAAACTAAAACGTAAAAAATTATGACTTTTACACATATATTTTTGAAATATCCAAGAGAAATTGAAAAAGTAAGTGCAATTTTGTTAAAAAAATGGTGAACATTATCCTTTCTCTTATTGGTTGAATTTCTCTTATTGGTTGAAATGGTGTGAACCCACCTCAAAGTAATATCATGCTTACCATACAATACACTTTTTAATAAGTATAACATCACTTTGTGGTGGGATCCACATCATTTCAACCAATAAGAAGCAAGGTGATGTTCACTCTCTTAAGTGGAGGGTGAACAAAACTCAACTCTGAAAAAATACTTGTGTAAAAGTCATAATTCTATATTTTCGATTCTAATGATACATAAAAATTTGACGCAAAATTAATAAACGGGAATTTTTTTTGAATTGTTAAATATGAGAAAAGAGATGTTATTCGATATTAACATGTATATAGGCTCTTGTATTTATACCAGAGTGGAATCCTAGCTAAAATATGGAAACAAAATCAAATCCTATACTATGGAAAGATAAACAAATCCTTGGTCCTAATCAATTGCAATCGATTCTATCAACTATAATCAATTAGAATATTTTCATTATTCTAACATCCCTCTCAAACTCAAGTAGGTCTACCAATTTAAGTTTGAAAAAACCCAGGGAACTGCCAGGAAGAAAACCAAGAGAAACCAACAAAAGCCAAAAAACAATGAACCCACGAGCGCCGGTGGTGAAGAGGCAGGGTGGCGCATGCAATTGGAAAGCGTGGAGGAGATTAACAAAGTAACTAAGTGCCCGGCGAATGGCAGCAAGGCTTAGGCCGCCCACCAGGAGCAAATATCCACAGGACCTTACTATGTCAAATATGAGAAAAAAGATATTTTATTGAATTCAATATTAACATGCACATAGACTCTTATATTTATACAAGAGTGGAATCCTAAAATATAAAAACAAAATCAAATCCTGTAGGAAAGATAATCAATTACAATCGATTTTATCAACTATCAACTATAATCAATTAGAATATTGTCATTATTCTAACATTAATAAAGACAAAACTAATATAATTTTTGGTGAGCAGAAACGCCCCTGAGAAAAAGAAACGGAACAAGAAAATCATACTCGAAATATTTCCCCTTCCATTTACCATGAAACTGATGTTTACATTACACCGCACGTTACCAGATCCGCCGCGGTCACATTCCCAGTCCTAGACCTTTGTGAACGAAGTGAGTCTCTTATAATGCGCCCAAGGCCTTGCGTAAACAACCGCCTCGAACTTTCCAGCGATGCCGCCGTCTTTAGCGGCGATGATTAGCCGGTAATTCATGCCGGCAACCACCTGGTACTCGCCCCGAACCACGCTGCGGAACTTCAACGTCGAGTCGGCCTTCTTGTTGTGCTCAGCAACGGCGAACTGCGCTGTCTCTATCACCTCAGGCGCCGAAACATTCTTGATCGGCTGCCAACCGCCCAGGGGCGGAGAAGCCTGGTTGCCACCGAGCGCGGCGGCGGAGAGGAGGAAGAGAGAGAGGAGAGAGAGTAGGAGGATGAGAGATTGAGATTTGAGAGTCATGGTTTGGATTGGATTGGATTGTGTGAGGCGTTTTTTGGGGAAGGTGGGAGGATTGTCGGTTAGAATTTATACAGACGGAGGAGATTCGGGTGGAAATGGGCTTGTCTGTTGTGGGAATTTACGGTGGTACCGATAACGATAAGTAGGAGTGGCAAATTGAACACAAACTCATTAACAAATTTAAACCCATCAACTAAAAAATAGACCTAACTCAACACATTTATAAGTTGGGTTAGGATGGGTCTCAATCCATCTAACCCATCTATTAATGGGTCTCAATTGGGTCAACTTAAATAATCCAATAAGAGATGCATATAACCCACTAACAAAAAATAGTGGAACAACTCCGTACCTCTCTCGCATAAAAAAAATTCCTGAACCAAATTCTCTCTCTCTCTTATGAGTTGCTCTCCCTCTCTCCATAAACCAAACTCATTTCAAAAGCAGTGAAATCTCTTGCAAAATAGCAGTGATTTCCAAAGATTTAAATTTCAAAGTTAATAGTTGTTAATTTATTTATAATTTGTTGTTCATTATTTGAAGGTCCGAAATTTTTTTTATTCCTATTCTCTCCCTATCTCTCTTCTAATCGATTAATTGCATATATATATATATATATATATATATAGAGTCATTTTTAAATGAGGAGATCTCAATTTTTGTTAAAATAAGGACCTCTCCATTTCTATCATTTCTCTTTCTAATTTCAATGATCTGAGCCGTTCAATGTGTTCAGAACGTGATTTTATGAATTTTTTTGGATCCTAACGTGATTTTATGAATACTCGCGAGGAATCAGCAAAAAGAATGACTGAAAAGGGTTTCATCCGAGCAGTTTTATTTGAACCGTTCGATAAAAAAAATAAAAACTGCACGGACGAAGCTCTTTTTTTTTGCTGATTTCTCGCGGATATCCTTAAAATCAAGTTCTAAACATATTGAGCTGCTTGGATCATCAAAATTCTATCGGGAAAGGGAGGTTCTCCTTTTATTAAGTTAAGTTAGTCCTTAGGAGAAGGGTAAGGACTTTCCGAATGAAGCCCTTAGGTGGTCCTTATTATATTAAGTTAAGGTGGTTCTTAGAGAGGTCCTCATTTTATTAAGGTGATCCTCATTTTATTAAAAACTGCCCGAATGAAGCCCTTTCCAGTCATTTTTTTTGCTGATTCCTTGCGGATACTCTTAAAATTACGTTCTGAACACAATGAGCGGCTCGGATCATTGAAATTCAAACGGAAAATGGGAGAAATGGAGAAATCCTTATTTCAACTAAAATAAGGACCTTCTCATTTGAAAATGACTGTATATATATACACTAAAATGAACCAATTAAAGTATCATGCTGAAGTTTCCGGTTTGTAGTTAACACTTCAAGTAAAATTTCTGGAGAGACCTGAAAGACGCGTATCTCTTATCAGTAGTTAACTATTTCATATAAAATTAGTAGCAGCAATAATCTTCCAAGTAATCAATGTTCACATTAACAAGATGAGTAACCTAGGAATCACCGCCTACTAATTAACTAATTGACCGAAGTTCTCGAAATGCATTTTTTTGACAAGTCAAAAGTCATTAGACCCAGTGGCAGCTCCAGGAATTCTTCTAAGGGTGTTCAGAAATTGCACTATACTATCTTGAGAAACCATAACTATATATAAACATAAAGTTATACATAAGTAGTCTCCTTCTTATAAGGAAGTCTTTACTTAAGGACTTCACATTTTTCGATTGAATTTCGATGATCCGAGCCGCTCAATGTGTTCAGAACGTGATTTTAATAGTACTCACGAGAAATCGGGAAAAAAAAATGACCACGAAGGGCTCCATTAGAGCAATTTTTTTTAACCGTTCAATAAAAACTTCTCGGATGAAGCTCTTCTTATTTTTTTTTTTGATGATTTTTTGCGAATACTCTTAAAATCACATTCTGATCACATTGAGCGGCTCAGATCATCAAAATCCGATCTAAAAAAGGGGACGTCCGCACTTTTCTGAGTGCATAGGCCCTTAGGTGAAGCTATACATAATATCTAAAATGCAACCCAAAAATAGCAAATTATATAAGCTATTACAATTGTCCTCGACGAGTTTTCATTTTTTGAAACCGTTGCATGATATCCTCGTTATCAACGGTATCAAATACATCACTCTCTATATAAATAATTAAGCAATCATTTATCCATTGATCTGTCATTCGATGGCATAAATTGCTTTCAATTTCAAGTGGATTAATTTGTGGGCTATTTTTGGGGTGGGTGTTCATTAATATTTGGATTGGGTGTTCAAACAATTGGGTTGGGTGTTCATTGACAATTGGATTGGGTGTTCAAAATACGACTAGTCCAAAAAATTTACATGTATTCTAAGCAAAAAAAAAAACTTTTGGTGGTCAATTGACCATGGAATAATACACATGGAGCCGCCTCTGTTATAACGATTGTAACAATTATATGAAATTTAATGCATTTCAAACTCCTATCTAACGGTATTCAATCAATTTAATTTTCGACAAATTCTAAAAAATGTAATTTTGATTATTGTTGTGAATTGCGAAAAGACCCATAAATGACCTTAACTGAAGGCAAAGAAACTAGACAAGAACTGCCTCCAAATTGTAAAGTGAACCGGGACTTCGTGGGAATGTGACCCCAGGATTCCACTCCTACTCAATCACGGGACGCTATAAAGGAGTTCACTTTCAGTCCTATGGGACTCCTCCTTCATTCAATCACTTTATAGCTTTTTTTACTGTACCCAATTTCTTTCTCCTCCTCCTGTTTGTCTACTACAGTATGTTGATCATATTTCTCTGTCCGTTTTCTTCCTCTTTACTTCTTGGGAAAATGACGGCTAAAGACGTGTTTTGATAATTAATATCTGTCAAGCACATTTTCAGCATTAACAAATGTTGTCAGCATGTCCTCAGCAGGTATTAATTATCAAAATACGTCTTGGGCGATCATTTTCCCTTGCTTTTCTTTAGTTTACACTTGGATTTTGTTTTGATAATGATAGGAGTGGTTAGTTGTGGGGATGGATTAATAATTGGCTTGGCCTGTTATTTGATATCCAACACTCTTCTTTTTTTTTTTTACAAACAAGATAATTCAATTATATTAATACAGACAAGGAAAAGGAACAACGAAAAAATATGCTCGTACAACCAAAAACCAAAAACGAAATAAAAGATATAACTGTGGCGTCGAAACCCAGGAGGGTGAAAAGGCCAAGGAATCCACCATGAAATTCAGAGAGGAAAGTCTGTTCCCGCTACGATAAAGCCATATCTGGACCGGAAGATTGGAGCCGAATCCATTGCACATGCTTTTGCTGTCAAGGACAGAAAACTTGAAAAACTATCATAGGCGGGGCAGAATCACCGCATAGTATTTTTGTGGGCGTCGAAACCCTGTGATATTTTTAATTAGTTTAGTGATTTGGAGGTACGTATTGCCATGGACATTGTAGAGCTTGCCTTTTTCACGGAGGCTCCATAAATAGAGCCTTTGCGCCGCCCTATCTCACCGTTCATCTCATTAATGGACGGTCCGGATTTTGAAGAAACTATTCTCGCGAATAGTTTTAACTGTCTAAACTATTCGCGAGAATAATTTTTTTAAAATACGGACCGTCCAACACACATTTTAACGACTGAGATTGATTCGCTCCGCAAACACCCAAATTCCGTGAATTAGGTTTTCTCTTAAAGTTGCGAACATAGTTTGAAATCCGCTAAATTTGTGGTTACGGCGAAAGTTGGATCGAGAATCACGTGTGGTGTGACCCAAGCTCAAATACCCTTTTTTTTTTTGTCACATAGCAATAAGTGAGCAAACATACAAAATTATATATCTACTCATACACGTGTGAGATCGGTGTCCAATTAATTTAGTTTCTTGACCAGCATGAGGATTGGGAACTATGTTTGGTTTTAAGTTTTTGAGAAAAAAATAATAATATAATTAGTGGTAACGAGTGAAGAGAAATAGATAGAGAACCTTAATGAGAACCGTGAAGAGAGTAAATTTTTTTTCCTCGAAACTTGTAAAAGAACAACAATAATTGCGATTATTTGTAAAGGTTATGCTCTCAGATTTTGTTTTACTTTTGAAGCGTGAGAAAATTCATTGATAGTAAGAAAAATACAATTGTGTTATCCCCACAAGACAAAGAGTGTCTGCGACGAGCGAAGATCAATAAAAGTCTAAGGAACAGAACACAGAATACTGATCCGCAAAATGTAAAAGAAACAGAAACTATGCTATCGCCTGAAAATATGAGGGCGCCGACGACAAGCGAGAGCCTACGGAACAAAGCATAGTAGGTGTTACGGGCCATGTTACGAGATTCAACTAGTTCATTGCTCGTTTTACGGATTACTAGATGTGAACGTGTATGTTTGAACAAGTTGGGTTGTTTTCTGGTTATGTGGTTTTTTTCCCCTATAAATTAAGTAATAAATAGTATAAATAAATGGGAAGTGCTGCCAAGCAAAAAATAAAAAATAAAATAAATGGGAAGTACTATAATACACATCCTTTATTTGAGTATGTATCATATGCACCCTCATTGAAACACACCAAAATGTTATGATTCCCAAAATGTTATGAATCTATTGTTAAAAGGTTACAAATCATATTGATGAAAAGTTACGACTTTTTAGTATAAAAGTTACGATACGAAATAAAATGTTATGAATGACCGGTCCTACAAGTAATTTTTTATGAGGTGGAACAATATGAACCATACAATAGGTGCATATGGTATATTCTTTAAACGGGTGTGTATTGAAGACTTTCCCTAAAGGATATAATAATGATAGTAATAAAATGGTCCGAAGGATGATAAAAAGTCCTCCTTGAAAAGAGGTTTGAACTATTAATGCGAAGTGTAATAGCGCGTTTTTACCATCCCAATATTACCCAATTTTTTTTAAAAAAATTGGGATTTTAAAAGTTATAGTTTTTTTTCTTTTTTATTACTTCGAAATTGGGAGAAGCCAAAATTTTTTAATCCCACGCCTCTCTAAATTTGACACCACAAGAACCCTCGTCTCCACTTATGGTGTCAAACTTTACTCTCGTGGTCGGGAAAAAAATTGTAACTCAAAAAATACTTTATATACTCCAAATTAGAGTGTTAGAAAAGTCTTGGTAATTAGTTGGCTAATCACATTAAAGGAAATGGGTGGAATTGTGGTACATGTTGTTAGTTAGGGAACAAAGTTACTAATTCTATGGGGTCTCTCTCTCATTAGTCATCCTCTCCCCCATTTTCCTATAATTGCTTTTATCTTTGTTCAGATTTTTTTCGGGTTTGTTAATTTTGTGTCAAATTCTTATAGATTACCGGTTTGTCTTGACGAGAGAAATAAAAAATATATAATTTTTACCTTCTTTTTTTGGAAATATCCAGGAAAAAACTCAAAAAGTCAAAGCTTCGCGTCAAGATGAATCAATAATTTATAGAAGTATGATGCAAAACTAACATACACGAATTTTTTTTGAATAAGAACAAAACAAAGCCAAATTGGTTTTTTATTTTGGGAAAGTAAGCCTGAGTATGAATTATATTGATGTAATATTAGAAAATTCAAAGAGAAACAAATCACATTTAGTGGTCTAGCAAATAGAAGATTCATATAAGTACTTATTTGAATTTTTTTTTGAATTAGAGGTGATGTATTGTGTGATAAACGGCCTGTCTCGCAAACACAAAAAAAAAAATACTGAAAGAATAAGAACCTTTAGCAGAATGGGTTAAAACACTCACACTCAGGTAAGAATTAACAAGCGGTGCTTGAGTTTTTCTTTTATTTTTTATTGTGCCATACGATTGATTGAATTGATGAACTTGGGACACTCAATTTAATTTAGAATTCTAATAATTAACAAGATAACTAGATTATTTTGAAAAGATGAACTTGGGTCAATCAATTTAATCTAGAATACTATAACAAACAAAATAACTTTTGCTGATGGATGGTCGGCATATATAAACAAAGTTATTATTTAGAAAATGGAATGATGTTAAAATATAAAGCAATCACACATATGTTAAATTACTATCGTTTATCTGTTTGAATTTATGTAAAAAAAAAATATGGATATCAATACATATTACATACGGTACTTTTCAAACCACTTTCACGAGAATTTATGCAATTGTGGAAAACATTTTTATACGTTTTTTTTTTGGATCAAACAGAAATTCATTTTTATATGTTTATCGCACATATATATGGAGGCTAACTTTTTTTCATGGGATGGTTAATACTTTATATTCCTTAATATATATTGGGACCTTGTGTTTCGAGCTTTCTTTTGGCCTACCCTAATGAAGCCATAATAGTAATCATGCAATAGACTTGAAAAAAAAATTTTAATTTCAGGGGTTCTGAAAAGTATGGCATTTTAATCACCCAACGTTTCATTGAAAAGTATGGCTACCAACGTTTCATTGAAAAGTATGGCATTAATCACCCAAAACATTTATCACATTTATACGTGAGGGTAATATGATTTCGAGAGTTATTAATAAAGAGAATTGAACTTAAGACATTAGGAAAAAGCAAACCTCTCAACTTTTGCTAGCAAATCCCTCAATTTGAAACTTTGGAACTTATCAAATAGGAATCCATATTGAGTAGAAGTCCGGAAGTCCCTCAATTTGAAACTTTGGAACTTATAAATAGGAATCCATATATATTGAGTAGAAGTTTATTTTTTATCCCAATTTTTCTACTAGAAGGTGATAATTATCATTTTTCGAAATGATATATGAATCGGTGTAGCCTCACTTTATTTTCCTTTCAATATGCTTGTTAATTTTGCGTCAAATTTTCTTATTTTTATGATTTGTATGAGAAAAAAACTAAAATAAATAAATTTGCGACTAAATGCCTTTTTTTTTTTACACACAAAAGGTCAAAATCGACACATTTTTTTTAGCTTAACCAGTACTAGGGTATAATTAGTTTTTAATTTTCTCTAGACAATGGGTATTGTTTATGTTTCATAATGTTTTGTATAGTGTAAGGACCAAATTTCGGAGTCACTTGTATTGGTAATTCCGAATGACAAAACATATTGTAATTTTGTTTTTTTTTATAAGTTAGTGAGTCTGTATATATAGGACTAGAGTAGGAAGAATTATTATTATTTGTAATTGAGAATGAACGTTCTGGATAACAAAAGAGGTCGACTACAACAAGACAGATTTTCGCAACAGAATTTAGGTCTAATTATGGACTTATGCTTTACCTCCAAGGTTTTGACCACAAACGTATAGAAGGAAAAAGGGGCAAAAGTATCAATACGTGAAAAAAGACAAGCGGCTGTGATGAGAGCTATTTTTAAAAGGAAGATTTTTTCTTAGGTTTAGTGGAGGGCAGGTAGAATAAAGGCTGTTGGCAATCCAGATTATTGGGTGCAGTATACGTGTGACTCGACAGATATTACTTAGAATGTTGTGAGGATTTATTTCATTTGGATAAATATATCTGTTAGTGCATAATGATTATAGTGATTTGATTTCTTCTCATGATTTTTTTTTAATTCTGGGATTTTTCACGTATATCGTTGCATTATGCGTTTGATTGCTTGCGTAGTTTTTGCTAATAGTTTTACTTATTCACATTTATATTGTTAGGATTTTTTAGGGAACCCTGATTTTTCATTTAGTTTTTCATCAAAAACTCTAGATAAAGTGTTTCTAATGACAATACATTATTTTCCATCTTTATCTCTCTGTACACGTGTTTCGGACTTTTCGAGGCTGGGTCATTATTTTAGTTTTTGAATTCCGTTCGTCAATATGAACAATTGATCCGAAAAAAATCGACATGAATCTGACAAATATTTTTAAAAAACGACCAAAAAGACATAGCGAGAAATTATCTAGGGTTTCTATTTGGCACAATAAGATTCAGAGTTATGTTTCTTGTTCTAGTAGTACGTAGTAGACTAGTTCATATTTCTGTCGAATACTTGGTATATCCTGGAAACTCATTAACCTTTGCGTTTTTGGTATATAAGTTGAATACTGGCGCTCTATTAATGTATTATTTGCATCATTATTAGTCCCTTTCATTTGACCTTTTCGATTGCCAGCCACGATATAAAACCGACACAACACCCAACCATCAGAAACTCGACTATAAAATCAATTAATTCAGAAAATATTATTCAAAAACGCTAAACTCATACTCTGACCATTTTAATCAGGTGTCACAAATTATATCATACGTGACATATTATTTTGGCGGAGAAAAACGAGGGAAAGAGGCAAAAAGCTGCAAGTTGAGTTTTCCGGTCATAGCTAATTGGAAAATATTGTAGTTGTGTTTAATTACATAAATAAAAGTTATGCGATTAAAATATAATGATATGTGATTTATGTTCATTGGAGCATAAACACGGTTTGATTGCGACATGCTATGATAATTGAATTTTTTTTAATTTGTCAAATAATATATTTACGAAATGGTTGCTATAGAGAGTTGACATTATATTTAAAAAAAAAAGTAACTGATTTCGGTGTTTCATTTTTTTTTTTTTTATAACCACACTCCAATATCAATAACAAAAAACTACTCCAATATTATATAGAAGTTATAATAGCCTTAATGCTAAGGGGACCAATGGGTTCTCTACTGATAGACACGCAGGGTTCACTTCGAATTCTGCACGGATGCTCTGAGTCATTCAATAATTTTTAAAAAGTTTGAATAGATTCGTAAAAAATTAGCTCAATTTAATGTATATAGATGCTCGATTCAATTTTTCATTTTTTTTATTCAGATTTCATGAGAGCGCTTGAACCCCATGGGTAGTCATCCTATCGTAACAATAGCAGAACTCTAATAATAGGGTCTGAACTGAAACAAAGGGGTGTAATTTCTGACATGATCAAATCCTAGGGTTTTGTATGTAATTGTTGCTAGATATACACAAATTCTACTCGATCAGAACCAGAGGCAGCCCAAAATCTCAAATCGAAGAGAGGTACCCTTTTCTCTCTCTCTCTCTCTCTCTCTCGCTCTCTCGCTCGTCTACCTATCTGTTTGCTGTTATTTGTATGTAATATAGATGCTCAAACGTAGTGTATTTAGGGTTTAGTAAATAAAGATTCCTCCTGGAGTACTCGGAGGTCCGATCCACACACCACGAGTGAATCATTTTAACGTCGCTGCACGAGTAACGTACATTTAGGGTTTTGCCCCAGGGCTTGCCCTGGACTGTGGTGTTTTACCAACAGTTGATTTCAATGCTAACCATTCGAAAAATGGAAATTATTTCCGCTCTTATTTGCATTTGAAATGGAACTTGTTTCAGCTTAATCATTGTTTTTTGTTCGTGCCTTTTTGCTGTGTTTACGCAGAAACGAGACTGTGATTTGCGTTTATTTGGTAGGCCTCCTAGGGCTTGTGACGTGTTGCGAAAGTGTTAAGGTTAAGTGAAGAGATCAATGGACCTCTTTCAGGCAATGAGTTGAATATCTCTCCGTTTGGAGATGCCTCGTGGTCCCATATGTAAACATATTCAGCATGTCTAGAGAGTTGGAGATATAGTCTGTGTGTATACATACACAACTTAGGGTTTTGCCCTGGAAAACGGCCACTCTCAGTTTCATAGAAAGTGTGATCGTTGGATTGAAATGCAAGCCAACAAGTGTATAAATAGGCTCTTCTATCTCTCTTTATGCTTGACAAGCCACCTGAATTCTACCCTTTTTGGTAGGCCTTCTAGGGTTTGTTGATGTGCTGCGAAAGTGGTAGGGCTGAGTGAAGAGATCAATGGACTGCTATCAGGCAGTGATTTGAATGTCTCTCTTATGGAGATGCCAAGTATGCGTTCACTGGAGAGTTTGAGATATATCTGTGTGTTTTGGAGTGTGCAGATCAATATGTTGCTGACATTTACGGTTTGGCACTAGATGACTGCTTTTAGTTACCTTATGTTTGGAAGACTGTAATAGAAAATTTGATAGCATTGAAAATGTAAGCCAACAAGAGTGTACATATGCTCCTCTATCTGTTTCATGCTTGACTAGCCTCCTGAATTTTCCTTTTTTTTAGTGTGTGCGGTGTGTGTGATTTCGACAGTGGAACTTGGTTTCATATCCCATTGCCTTCTTACTTTCATCCTTTTGCTGTTTCTTTGTGTGCACATGTGCGTGAATATAGTTGCACTTGTTTTTATTCTTTTGACTGGCTGCTGAGTAATGCTGTCCTTTTCAGATAATAGGTTAACTAAGCCCAAAGAAAAGCCTGAAATATCAGAATTTTTTTGTCAATCTGATCTGAAGACAAGGAAAAGCAGCTGTTTGGCAAGGAAAACTTTCCTGCATGACCTTTTGACATTCTGCGATGTCCGGATTACTGAATGTATTGTCCTTCTGAAAGCCTTTTTTTTTTTATACATAAAATGACATTGAGAGTGTTAATCATATGGTTGTTAGATCGTTGGGTTCATTCTTGCATGAACGTATGGCATATCTTAAGAGTAAAGTGAACTGTTTATAGTAGTTTTGACATCTTCTTATCTTTTTCTTGTGTCGACCTTTTCTAATGTAACTAAAATTTGATTTATCTTTGTGCATCTTCTTATTTAGTCTTTGAAATTGTGAGGCCCCATACCAGAACTCGATTTAAGTACTTATTTTTTAAGAAGGCAATTTCAAGCTCAAAAATAATGTGTTTACGTAAATAATTTTCCTACCAATATGGATCTTGTTTGATAGATCTTATCGAGATCTTTTATACAGTGCAAAAAATTTTTTTTTTTTTTTATTTACATTATTTTTGAGTTTGAAAATGTGAAATAAGTACTTATTTTTTAAGAAGGTGTTCTGGAACGGGGTCTGAGACTCTGAGTCATCTTGGTTTGCTATGTATATACCCTTGTGTGGAATTGGGAATACTGTGTTGGCATGTACTTTCTTAGTGTTTGTGTGAGTTTGTACTGAGGGTTTTGTGGGCATTGGAATATCTACTAATTAGTGTCAAAGTGGGGACAATGTGCAAATATTACTGGGAAAAGGAACCTCCTCTCTAATGCAATCCTTCCTTTTTTTCCTGGAAGTTTTCAATTCTATGATACTTGTGGATAACACATGTGTCTGAGATTTTCTAGATTGATTTTGTTTAACATATATTGGATGGAGTAGTTTTTAACTTCTATAGGGTGTATTGTATCTGGGATTGAAAGTAAGAGCAAACACTCGCCAAATTTAATCATTGGGTCTCAATGAAACTCACAACTCTCTTTTGACTATACTATACTTTAGTTTTTAGTTGTAAGGGAAATTTAAAGAAATAACAAGGAACTGCTTTGGATAGTACTCTGGTTTGCTAATAATGTACCATTTGGTGGTAATTGCATCCTTTTTCGCAATATAGGTGTCCAAAAAGTGTAAATTGCTAGGTTCCAGTGTTTCTAGTGACACTAGTTTTGCCTATATTGGTGGAGCATCTGTGTATTCTAAATTGGTGGCATGTGAGGAGTTTTAAGTGAGGCATGGCAGGGACGAATGGACCTATTATGGTGTCTCATTGACCAGAGATGTGATTTTTATTTATCTCCGGTTCATGTCCAACTTTTTTGGTTTAATGTGGAAGTTATAGAGCTTGGCCTTTTACTACATTAGTTTCTCACCAACAAGAATCGAAGGAAGTCTAGGTGTAAAATAAATCGACGTCTAACTTGTCACAACTTTTTTTCCCCATGGTTTTTGTTACTCTGATATATGGAGAAATCTCTAGCATGTCTAGTTAAAGGTTATTATGCTTCTTAATGCTGACAAGAAGATGAACTCATTCACAAGGGGAACCAGCAAACATTTGGCGATAAACTGTATTGACGAGACTATAAGGATGCGTTGGCAGCTGGGCCTTCCATCAATTTCCTTTGCTTGTGCTTAATTGAATATCCGTAGTCTGTTTTCTTATGGAGTTAATTCTCTTTTGTATGCCAATTATTTTTATTGCCCCCCCTGGGTTTTGAGTTACGTGGTGGATAACTTGTACCATGTGTGACACTGGTCAATGGTCAAAACCCCCGCTCTGTTACTCGTTTACCTTTTTTTTTTGAAATTCATGCAGTCATCTCTGAACGGAACGGCTTCAAATCATCCAGACAGTACTGGGCGGCCTTTTACTTCATCTTTCTCTGCTCAGTCCGGTGCCGGCTCCCCTGTTTTCCATCACTCAGGTGAGTAATTTTTTTCTAGTACTGGTCCATCTATTCTAGATTTTGCCTAATAGAGAAATTCCCTTTTGTAGGATCTATGCAAGGGCTGCATAATAACATTCATGGGAGCTTCAATGTTCCCAACATGTCCAGCACACTTTCTTCCCGAAACTCTACAACAAATAACGTCCCGTCAAGTGCGGTTCAGCAGCCCACTGGAAGCCTTTCTAGCGGACGTTTTGGACCAAATAATCTCCCTGTTGGCCTTTCTCAGGTATCTATGCAATAAGTATTTTTCACGATGACTGCAAGTAAGTTTTTCATTGGCCGCATATAGGTTATTTTCTTGTTTGAGCTCTGTCTGATTGTATATTGTTTTATGTGGCAGATATCTCATGGAAGCAATCATGGTCATTCAGGTGTGACAAATAGAGGTGGAATGGGGGTTGTTGGGAGCCCTGGATTTAGTAGTAGCGCAAATGGTGTTGGTGGTTCTATTCCTGGAATTCTGTCAACCTCTGCAGCAATTGGTAATCGGAGTTCCGTTCCAGGTCTGGGAGTGTCCCAAATGTTGGGAAATGCAGGTCCTCGGATTACCAGTTCTATGGGAAACATAGTTGGTGGGGGGAACATTGGAAGGAGCATGAGCTCTGGTGGAGGATTATCTGTGCCTGGAGGTCTTGCTTCTCGCCTAAATCTAGCTGCCAACAGTGGTTCGGGAAATTTAAGTGTGCAAGGTCCAAATAGACTAATGAGTGGTGTGCTTCAACAAGGTATATGACCTTGATTTGGCGACAAAATTGTTGTGGCTTAAGAGGATGTTGTTCTGTTGCTAACTTCTACCATTGTGATGCTGCGTGTCCTCTCCCTTACAAACTGTCTGGAAGAGTTTTGTTGGTAGTTCTTACTTTCCTTACAGATGCATTTCTTCTCGAACAAGTATGTCTCGTAATATAACTTAGCCTAGACTGTTCGTTAATCATGTGAAAAAAGGAATTTGATAGTTGTCTCTTGAATGTGCCATTGGGCAGTGAATCAATTTACATTTAGAGATGTGAAAATCTGCAAACAAATCGCTAAATATGGGATGGAATTGTTGATAGCTTCTGGCTGCTTTTGATAGCAAATTATTGTAATTGTTCCTCATTAGTTGTGATTCCTTCTGCCTTCCACAAAATGCCGATCAAAAAAAAAAAAAAAGGGTGGCCACAATCTTTGCATCTCTGTGCACTTCAATAAGTCACAAGCTTGGACCATGGTATTTACCTTTGTGGGATTTTTTGGATATCCCTTCTCTTCCTCCTGTTGCTTGAGTATTCTATCTTGTGGGTCGAAATTGACTCTCAACTGAATGTCCCTGCTGTTAAATACGGCTCACTGGTTCTTTGTGATTCTTGTTGGATGATGTTATTATCTCCACAAGAAGAAGCGTTATGTCTAGTTAGCTAGTTGATGCTTTTTCTGTAGTAAATAACACTGCCTGGATTCAGCTTCTCCGCAGGTAATTTCCATGCTAGGAAGTTCCTACCCAACTGCTGGTGGGCCACTATCTCAAAGCCATATTCAAGCAATGAATAATCTTAGTTCCATGGGAATGTTGAATGATGTAAATTCCAATGATGGTGCTCCCTTTGATATAAATGATTTTCCTCAGCTGACCAGCCGCCCCAATTCTGCTGGAGGGCCTCAAGGACAATTGGGTAAGTTACGTGCTTATTTTTTCTTGGAATGGTTCTCTTAGGTTCTTACCTGTACGATTATATATTTATCAAGAGCAAATTATGTCA
Source organism: Rhododendron simsii (assembly GCA_014282245.1). Classification (NCBI taxonomy): domain Eukaryota; kingdom Viridiplantae; phylum Streptophyta; class Magnoliopsida; order Ericales; family Ericaceae; genus Rhododendron; species Rhododendron simsii. The sequence goes on from CM024954.1 coordinate 15,941,672, forward strand.
GGTTCGCTACGCAAGCAAGGTCTTGGTGTTAGTCCTATTGTCCAACAAAACCAAGAGTTCAGCATCCAAAACGAAGATTTTCCAGCTTTACCAGGATTTAAAGGTTCTCTCTCTCTCTCTCTCTCTCTCTCTCTCTCTCTCTCTCTGTGGTTTGTTACATTTGTTTTAAGCCAGATTGTTATTGAATGCAAGTTTTCTGGTCTATGTTCCTTTGATTTTTCTATGTCGTATGGTTGGTGAAATGGCTAAAGCCTGGAAGAGAATTTCTGTGTTGGCCCTTCTCCATTTGTCATTGGTACTAGAGTTAAGCATTAATGTCACGTGTCAAGTATAGCGAGGGACATTAGGTACATATGCATGCTTAACAATCTTAATAGTTCATCTTTGGGACTCTAGGTTTCCTGAGAAAAGCGCAGTCTGTGTCTAGGTCTATGGGCAGTAGGTATTTCATGGATACCAGCTTTTTATTTATCTGTTGCTTTTTAAAAGGATTTTTATAGAGACCAAGATAAAGGTACTTATTTGTATTCCTTTTGAGTGAACATGATCTCTGGTTGATTGCTTTGCTGGTTGGTGTACATTACACATGTATACAGAGGCGACTCCAGGAATTATTGTGTATGGGGTCAATGGCAAATTTAAATTCCAACTGTTCCATGGGCAAAATAGCATTACAGTAATAAACAAATAATCATCTACTTCGGAAAAAATAGATTTCCAAATATTTGTTATGCATTTATATATGTGTGTGTGCGCGCGCGCGTATATCTATCTATATGTATGGTACAAAATTACAAATTCTAACTTTTGATCAACTGAAATCCTAAATCAATACCTACAATTCTCAATGGTTGTCCATTATATGTTTGGATGGTAAGGTTCATATATTGTGTAATTAGACATTGTCACATAAATCATAAAGGCTTGCTTTTAAATCAAAAAGAATCCTAAATTAAGTTGCTCTTTGAAGGTAACAATGATTCTTGGGTTCTTAGAGAAGAGAGCGAGGGAAAGTTGGGTGTTCTGAAGGAAAAGTTATTCACATATTCCATGCTACTGCTTCATGGCCCTCGTTTTAATGGTGTTAATAACTTAAGACTGCCCAATCAAATTAATTAGTGCAATAGGTGGAGTAATTATATTTCCCATGGGGTCAGCTGACCCCACTCATTCTATATTGGCATCGCCTCTGGATATAGCGATGTTTTATGTACCCTGTTCCCTGTTGATTGATTAGCTCATTGCTCACATTTACGTTTTGGTTGCTTGTAAACTTTAATAGGTTAGATTTGTTTGACACTGCATTTAATTGACCCTGCCCCTTGTTTCTGTTTAATTATTTCTCACGATGCATCTGCCACTCTCTTCTTTCTTTCTTTCCTTTTTTTCCTTCCAAGTTTGATTTGATGCTTAAAATAAATTAGTCAGATGGAAATTGGGACACCACGTTGATTGATGTGCTGTTATATGTTTCAACTTATGTCCTCTGAGAAGCATGTTTGTGACTTTTCTGATCACGTCTTTCAGTTTCCTCTCTCCCCTGGTAACAAGTATGGAAACCTTTTTTAAACGGTCAGTGCATCCATACATGTTATTAGCTTGCATTAAAACCTTTCGCGTAACGCTTGGGACTTGGGAATCACCTTCAGACAAATTGTACTTTCAAGCACATCTTAATGACTATCCTATTAGATTTTGTTCAGGCGGCAATGCTGATTATGCTATGGACATGCACCAGAAAGAACAACTTCATGACAATGCTATGTCCATGATGCAGTCTCAACACTTCAATGTACGTGTTACTTTTTTTTGGGAAAACATATTTATTTGTTATGATTGGGTTTTGCACTCATACATTCATGCTTCATTGTGCAGATGGGCAGGTCTGCTGGATTCAATTTGGGAGGAACATATTCACTGCATCGTCCACAGCAGCAACAGCAACACGCTCCATCAGTCAGTAGCAGTGGGGTCCCTTTTTCATCAGTAAACAACCAGGATCTTCTTCATCTACATGGCTCAGATATGTTCCAATCGTCTCATTCAAGCTACCATTCACAGGTTTGTCTATCTGCTACGTGAAATGGTTATTTAATGATGCAAGGGCTGTATGGATTCCTCTTGGTCACTACCGTTTTTTTGTTTATTTGCTATTTTCAAGCCCTGCTTTCAAAACTGGCCTTCATTCTAAAGAAATTCCTTTCCCTGATCAAAATCCTTCTGCCATCCACTTCAGCACTGGCAGAAGGCCTCCTTGCCCGGTCTTATTATAGCGGCCTCTTTATTAAATGCCTTGAAGGAGTTATAAATTCCTAAACCCCGAACTAAACATTTCTACGCCACTTGGTTGTGATGACATTGGAGCTTTTTTTTTTTTCCAATAAATTGGTGATTGTGGAAAAAGATTTTCTTTTCAAGATGAGAAGAAAGTTTTGATGCCCTTAATAATTTGAAAATGTCAAATTCAAAAGAATAAATTACTTCGCCATCTGGTTTGGCATTTATCTCGTAAAACTTGTCTGTATTGTCTGTTGAATTATCAGTGGAATTTTTAAGCGTCTATTTGTTATTACTCCAGACCAGTGGACCACCCGGCATAGGATTAAGACCTCTGAACTCTCCGAATTCGGTTTCTGGTATGGGGGGGTCATACGACCAGCTTGTCCAGCAATATCAACAGCATCAAAACCAATCGCAATTTCGGCTGCAGCAAATGTCTGGTTTAAATCAATCGTACAGGGATCAGGGAGTGAAGTCTATGCAGTCTGCACAAGCCGCTCCAGACTCTTTTGGTTTGCTTGGTTTGTTAAGTGTAATTAGAATGAGTGATCCTGGTTTGACATCTCTTGCACTTGGAATTGATTTGACAACACTGGGGTTGAACTTGAACTCAACTGAAAATCTTCACAAGACATTTGGTTCCCCTTGGTCTGATGAGCCTGCTAAGGGTGACCCAGAGTTCATTGTACCACAATGCTATTATGCTAAACAACCACCTGCCTTAAGTGTAAGTCTCTCTCTCTCTCTCTCTCTCTCTCTCTCTGCGATTGATTTTAGTCTGCTTCTCTTGTTAGCCTTCTCATGCTTGCAAGGTTTTTGAATTGTTTGCAGCAATCATATTTTCTGAAGTTTCCGATGGACACATTGTTTTACATTTTCTACAGGTATGCCTGTAAATTGGGTTTCTATAAACTTTAAGGGTCTTCTCATTTTAAGCTGATGCCTACTTGTAATTTTATCTTGCAGCATGCCAAAAGACGAAGCCCAACTATGTGCTGCAAATGAACTGTATGCTCTCAGCCTAGCATCTGTTGTACCAGTTTGTTTTACTGCTGCTTCTTCCGTACCTTGAACTGCGATTTGTAAAGCATTGACTAGCGTTGTGTTGCATTTTGAAAATCTTTTTAGTGCTTGAAGTAGATAATTTATTCACTGTCTTTGCTAACCAGTACAGCATTATAAATTGCTAAGATCCTTGTTACTTCTTTTTTCCTTCTTTATATTGTATGTTGCAGGTACAACAGAGGTTGGTTTTATCACAAAGAGCTCCGGATATGGTTAACAAGGGTTGCCAACATGGAGCCGCTTGTGAAGACTAACACTTATGAGAGAGGATCTTATATCTGTTTCGACCCAAACACTTGGGAAACAATCCGCAAGGTATAAGATTTTTTTTCACCTGATGAATTGATTGATTGTGATTTGTTGTTCCATGAAACCTGATTCCCTCTACAGAAAAAAATGGAGACAGTGAATTCATGCAGCCGAGCAAAATTGATTTGGACTTAAGGCTCAGTTTGATTTGGTTATCTGTTTGATCCTTTCTGTCAAAGTCTTTGCAACACTGAATTTGCCATACTTCTTGTTTTCTGCAGGATAATTTCGTTGTTCACTATGACATGTTGGAAAAAAGACCAACCCTACCTCAACATTGACTCATAATTCCCAGTTTACGAGTGTAAAGTTTCAGTTTAGGTCATTGTTAGAACGCAAGTCAGTTTCCCGCTTTAGTTTTTCCTTCAATTGGCCATTGTAAGCAATTGATCTTGTTTCAGTTCACAGCTGTTGTTAGTCTCTTTACTTTTTCTATGAAGCTAAATATAAGATTTGGAAAAAATAGGAAGAAACATTGAATCAGTTTCTATACTACCTCTTTGTAGGAAGTTTTGATTTTGGTGATAGAAAGGGAGACTACTTATGGTGGTTAGTTCTTATAGTGGGATTCAAAATGGTTTCGAAGTTGTATCCTTCAGCCGTGATCATCAAATGCCTGAACCTTTTTTAGTCAAGTTAATATCATTTCTCTTGCTCACAACAGCACGAAGCTACCAAGCTCGAGTTTACTAACGAAACGTGTATCTCCTGCTATAGAGTTTGTGCAATGGTTACAGCACGGGAATATGGTGAAATTCCAATTCATGGTTTTAGAATACAAATAATGTTCAAGTATTGAAGCGAAGTGAATTCAAGTTTCTCAAGTCCACCATCATCTTTACCTCTCATATGGTGTGCTGGAGATTACATTTCCAAAAGCATTACAAACCAACAGTTCCTATGACTCGAAGTCATAAATCTTCTTCTCCATGTACTCCACAACAACGCAAAAATCATCCGCATTGCGCAAAGCTTGGCTAGTCTCCGCAATCAAACGGCAAAAGTCTCCAAACGCGGGCGATGATTGCTTGTTAACATTGCATCCAAAACCTTCAAATTCATCAACTCAACAAAACCCATCAACCATCATTCTATATGCGGCTGCATTTGGGTCACACACTTGAAGCTGGATTTCCACCAATATTTTGTATGCCTCAGCAGCTGCTCTCCCTTACTTGCACATATAATTAATGAGAATAGTCACAATACGAGGCGTTTTTTTCCCTCTTCGGCGAAAGTCAACATTGTTAGTTGTAGTTACTGAAGTTGAACCCCTGTCAAATGCAAGGGAATACACGTTGCATAAACCTTCTTTTCATCATCCCAAGAAGCAATGCCTTGGCTTCCCGAATCAACCCTTTCTTTGCGAAGTCATTCATCAAAACACAATAATTCACAGTTCGCAGTTTCCACCCTTGATACGGAGTATCATGAACTATAATCTTTTTTATCTTATCTGAAGAGCACAAACCTTCCATCATCAACAATGAGAACCTGACCGCATTGATGGGTTTTTTCCCTGGCCATGTCACCAAGCAGACCCTTAGCCATATCCAAGTCACCTTCTTGCACAAAGAACCAAATAGGCTATTATAAGTTACCACAGTGGGTTCAATATCTCTCTCGAGCATTTCATCTTAAGTAAATTTTTATCAAATTATTAAATTTCTTATTTTTTTTGATGCATATAGTGCACCTCTATTTAAAAAGTAAAAAAAATTGTTAAAATATTAAAAAAATAGACTAAAGACGAAAAATATATGCAAACCTATACAACTTTAGTATCTCAAAAACTTGCCCTTGTGATGTTCTTCCAACTCTTTGTTGGATCCCCTTCCCCTATTCTCCGTTTTTAATAAAATTCATCTTTGCCGATAAAAAAAAAACTAATACTCCCTCCGTCTCTTTTTAAGTGTCCTGTTTCGTAATTTCAACTTATTAAAAAGACATCATCATTATACTTTTCACATCAACTTTTTCCTCTACTTTCCCTATTTACCCATCATCATTACACTTTTACTCACTAACTTTTTAAAATGAAATCTACTTTTAGGGACAAAATAGACAATGCACCAACTTTTACCCACTAGCTTTACAAAATGGACACTTATTAAGGGACAGTCCAAAATGAAATACCGGACTATAAAAAAGGGACGGAGGGTCCAAAACAACTGCAAGTCTTGTTGCTACATCCTAAACAGAGCCCAACTTTAAAAAAATAAAAAATAAAATTTCCGGCTATATCCTAAACATAGCCCAACTATGTTGTAGCTTCGGTTATATCTCTAATATTAATGAGAATTTTTTTTTAAACGGGGCCTCCCGTAAATACAGCACTCCATCTTGCGCATCCAAAAGTGTTTTGGACGGTCCTGATTAAAAACAAACTATTACCCTGATTAGATATTTATTACCGGTAATAGTTTAAAAACGCTACCCTAGTATTAGTTAGCACCGTATCCCTGAATCCTCAGAACAGCAGCTGGGAAAAAAGAAAAACCCTAGTACTATTAGTTAGCAACTGAACAGGTCAAGATGGGAAAGAAGAGAAACAGGGGAGGAAGAAGGAGAGGGAAGATGATGCAGATGCCATAGAGGAGGGGTACCGTAATTACGTAGTTGTGGAGTTTTGCGTTGGGCCCATCCATGTTCGATCCGAAACGGCCCAACAGTCAAGACCCATCGCTATGCCGTGACCTAAGCCGTTTTTCAGGCGTTCGTCATTGTTTGGGGCATTGAATGGTCAAATTCTCCCGGAAAGATTTGGCTTGCTATTGGGCAAGAAAAATCCAAATTAAACTGCACTTTTTTTTTTTGGAGAAGTCTTATAATTTTCTCTATTTTCTAAATTTGTTATTATTCTGAATTTTTTCATTTTTAGTAATTTTTGTTATTAATTGATTCGGCTCCCTTTTCGGATGAATTGATTAGGGTTAGAATTTTCAGCCTATTTAATAAGTTGTAAACTTTGGAGCTGAAGCAGTTATTGATTACAAAAGCAGAACCCCACGTTCCGGAAGATGTCACCGTCGAAATACTCTCCAGATAACCTCTCAAATCATTACTGCAATCCCCCAGCGTTTCGAAACGCTGGTATTCCATGGCCTCCGACGTCACCACCAAAAGAAACAGAAGTCCGAGAGTTTTCACCGCGTCCGCCTTCAGATCAGGTGGAACTCTGAGTTCCCCGGAATTTTCGTCCATCGATGAAGTTGGTCACGTAATAAGCGTTCGTAATCCATGGACAGAGGGTTCATGTTATTGGCATGTCAACTTATGCGGTTCATGCAACGGGTTGTTGCTTTTGGCACTTGACGACGACTTCTTCCTGTGGAATCCAGTCACTAACTACTTGAAGAAGGTGTTATCGTTTTTTCGACCCGCTTTTTGACCAGTTCTATTATTATGTTACTGGACTTTGTTATGATTGTTCAACCGACGAGTATAAGGTTGTTATGGCGCAATCTCTAAGAGACGTAATTTCAGAAGCTGGTGAATTCGTCGTTGTTGATAACCTCAGACGCAGAACTTGGACATGTATTCGTTTTCCATATGAGGTTGGTAAGGTGAATAAGGGGCCTACAGTGAATGGCTATTTACACTGGTTTGCTCATACCCAACAATCTGGGGAGCACTTCATCCCTTCTGGGGACCAAATTATTTACTTTGACCCGTGGATTAATAAATTCAAGAAAGCGCCAATGCCAGAGGCCAAGCATACGGAGGAGAAGATGTCATGCTCGGGCTAGGAGTTCTAGATGGATGCCTTTGCATGTCTCGTTGGGAAGATTCGAGCAATGGAAGAAGCAATATTGAGGTATTAGCGATGAAAGAATATGGTATGGGAAAGTCTTGGACTTGTATGCTCGTGATATCGAAATCCAGAATATGTAGAGATTCTGGTTTGGATGACTTGGTGAATTTTTTTGTACCCATTGCCCATTGGGCTGCACAAAAGATGGTGAGGCGCTGATAATCAAAGTTACCTTTAACTCTTGTCCTTGCGCTGTGGACTGTGGTGGTATACGATCCTAATGACATTGAACCTATAGATTTCACGCATGAGCCCGATTATTGTTTTTTTTGGTGCGGTCATGTATGAACAAAGTTTTGTTACGCCTAAAGGCTACGGCTACGAAGACAAAGAGTATTTGAGAGACAAACGAATAACCTACGCAGAATTCGAACTTTATGAATACTCCCAAAATCGTAACTTCAGAACAGTTGATTACTAGCCAGACTCAGTACAACAACAATTTGCTAGAATGGGGGACAGCCAAGTTGGGAATGGAGGGTATAGATGGCATAGGAGAGGAGAAGCTGGTGAATTTTAGTAAGTTTCTTTTTTCTTTTGCTGTTCGAATTTAAGTTTTAGGTAACTTTGGAATTGTTGATCAGCTCAAACTGTTAATATTTATGCCAATGCAAATTATACAATAGTTCATGCATGTGAGGCTTGCTCATAAAACAACTGATTTTTAATTTTCTTTTTATAACCCGATGTTTGGATCAGCTTTCGCGTATCTCGACTAATTCCGGAGCCCTGAAGTTTAACCATTGAGCAAACGTCTAGGTGATCCCAAAATTTACAACGTTTAGCTTTCTTGAGATTAATTCGACCTTGCAATCTCTTAGGGAGCAAAGTCTTTGATTGTTGTATCATGATGTTCACTCGGCCAAACCTTTTGAGGTGTTTTTCTGCAACAAATGCTTTCCAGGAAAATAATTTGTTCTGTTTGGTTGCAGTCGTGAAAATAATGGTGCTAAGAAAGTTTGGGTCTCGTTAATCACCAAAAAATCCAATTAGAGAAAGGATAGTTTCTACAAGAATTAAGTTGATATTTATATGTCTTAGAATTCATAATCAGAGGGCATGCTTCGATTTTCATTCTACTCTTCCGACTGACTTATTAATGAATTTCCAATGCTTACCCAAATGTGTATCCATTTTGTGGTTTCTGGTTGGTTCAGGTGGTGGCAGTCGGGGTGCCTGGTGGTTTCTGCGGTGGATTTGATCGATGGAGGTGCATCGGATTTGGGATTTCAGGTGGTTTATGGTGGTTGAGTACTAATGGTTTAGCCAAGTTAGGAGAGAGAGAGAGAGAGAGAGAGAGAGAGAGAGAGAGAGAGAGAGAGAGAGAGAGAGAGAGAGAGAGCTGAGGTGCTCTGGCGAAGATGATGAACCCTTCTATGGGAACCAGCTGTTTATGCGCATACGGTGCATAGATCGGCACGAGGGGTCCACTTTGGGCTCTACACGGATAATTCGAGCAATTCCATAAATTTAAAATATTTTTGCAAGTGGCCTAGTAAAAAATCAGCTCAACCAAATAACCGTCGGTGCTTGATCCAATTTTTTAATTTTTCGTTCAATTTATTGATTCCTCTCTCTGCAATCCTTGCTCATGGTTGCAAGCCATCCTCAATGGAGTGATCGAATAGAACAAAAACAAACATTCAAAATCGCGTATTTATATAGGCCTTGAGGGCAAAATAGTAAAAACATATTTAAAAAGGGCTTGGGCGGGATAGCACTACAAAAGTGGGGTCCGCATGAACCCCAACAAAATATAGGACCGGCCGGTAATTTTCTTAAGCTTAAAAAGGAGTAAATTATGTGGTAAAGCTCAATTATGTGATATGATTCATATAAAAATAAAAGACTGATCAAATATAAGTAGTCTGATGACCGGATGACATGTCTAGGTGATAAGTATAATTCTCAAGGTGTGCCATCCATATTGCGAAACTAAATTTCATCTTTTCATAGAGCTATAACAATATGCAATAAACTCAATTTTTTTGGTGAAACGATCTTTCTAGAGACCTCCAATTAATGTTCCCGGTCATCAAGGCCGGACAGGGATCGGCCCAAAACTCACCAAACTTGCCGTAGTGAACTTTAATTTTTAAACATTAGAGAAGTATATCATTATCAGAAACTTGGTTAGAAAGCAAAGCAAGTAGGAATTAAGCAGAGAGTTATAATCCCATCAGGATTTGGACGCACGGTTAATTCCTTGCTAACCAAGACTTAGCATAACCTATATAAACACCACCACCATGCCCTGATTTTTCACCGTCATTAACAAAACTCACCCTCTCTTCTTCTCCCTACTTCCGCCGCAGCCTTTTCGCCTCATATTTTCTTCTGTTCTCCAACACTAAACCACCCAAACCCCGGCGTAATTCTTCTACATCAATGCCAACACAGAAACTGGTGTTTCTGCTTTGTCTCCTGATCAGTTTCTTTTCGGCTCCATCCCTCGCTCTTTTGGTTGCTGGTGGTTCATCCTGTTCCGACTCCGTGTTCCCTAATAACCGAGTCTTCGCCTCATGCACTGATCTTCCCAATCTTGATTCTTTCCTCCACTGGACTTACACCCCTTCCTCATCCACTCTCCACATCGCTTACCGCCACAGCCAAGTCAGTTCATCGTCGTGGGTTGCATGGGGAATCAATCCCACGTCGAAAGGCATGATTGGAACTCAAGCAATCGTAGCATACCCAAAGCCAGATGGAACCGTTGCAGTTTTCACGTCACCAGTTGATAGCTATGGTACCCGGCTACAAGAGGGGAATCTGACTTTCCCTGTCTCAGATTTGTCAGGCATGTCTTTGGACAACGAGATGGTCATTTTCGCAACAATTGAGCTTCCGGAAAACACTACGAGCGTTAATCATGTTTGGCAAGACGGACCAGTCTCGGGTGATAATCTTGGAATGCATGGTGTATCTGGAAACCATCTCCAATCCATGGGAAATCTGAATCTCTCATCAGGACAAGCCTTTGGATTTCATGGAGGCAATTCAAAAACCAAACTGAAGATAGTAAGTTATTAAGCCCTTCCAAAATTAAGGCTCTTACACATTATCATGATATCATCACAGTTTTATTGATACTTTATTTGAGTTCTATAGGGGGTTTATAATATAGGCTGTTAAAGATTTGTAACCATGGCATCACTTTTACTGTTTACCTACATGAGTTAAAAACCAGGCTTGATCTTTCTTTTTACATTCTTGATTATGAGTTGATTACTGTATGGAATAATCTTAGCCATCTTTCTCTAGAATTATGTAATAGGAGCAGCCTGTTACTTTTCCGAAGAACAAGTGGCTTGAATTTCTATAATGGTGATTTTGAATTAATTTTGCAGGCACATGGAGTTCTAAATGCTGTTAGTTGGGGCATTATGATGCCTTTGGGATTTATGGCAGCAAGATATCTCAAGGCCCTTGGACCACGAGCAGACCCTCTTTGGTTCTACACTCACGTATCTCTTCAGCTCTCTGGCTATTTTCTTGGCATGGCAGGAGGCGCAACTGGGCTTGTTCTTGGCGGTATGTCATCTGGAAATCATCATGCTTGCCACATGGGTATTGGGGTCACACTCTTTGCCCTCGGACTACTACAGGTATCAAAACATAGGCCATTCTTATCCTCTTAATGCACAATGCTATCGACTTTGCTACTCTGTAACTGGTATACATCATGCTAACAAAATGCTTATTTTCGTGTTTAGATTTCTGCTCTATTTCTGCGACCTGGGAAGAACCACAAGCACAGACATATTTGGAATTGGTTCCACCATCTCACCGGCTACTTAGTTCTTGTCTTGAGCTTGGTCAACATATGGGTAGGCTTCACCATTTTGAAGCCTGCAAAGGGGTGGATGATCGGGTACGGTTCTATCTCTGGTGCAATCATGCTTACCTCGCTGATTTTAGAAGTTTGGAAGAAGATGACAAGAGATGAAAAGATCAATGGAGCACAAGTCAATGCAACTCCCACAAGTGCAGAAAACAAAGTCTAGATCATGATTGTTTGCTGATATGTAGTTCGACATCATTCTTGTTGTTGATACCTAACTGAAAAGATTTTGCTTAATCCCTCATTGTTTGTTGTGTCTTTTTAGAGGAGCCTCATTCTTTGTGCTGAAAACATGGATTTGTTTGGCTTGGATTTAATAAAATAACCTTGTTTTGCTTATCCAAAAAAAATAACCTTGTTTTACATTTTGCCTGTTTTTTCTTTGATTTGGATGATTTCCCTTCGTTTGTATCTTTTTCAGAGTGTGCTATTTTCATATGGTCTTTGTTTCTGATATAGACTTCTGAACATGAACTGCCAAGGTCTTTGGAATATTGAGAACTTTGGACGAACATTATTTCTCAGAATTGTTTTAAAAGAGTGACCTTGACTTGTTACTTCTTGTACTCCATAAGAGAAAACATAGACTGTCTAAGGATGCTTTAAATTTCATTCTCATTTTTGCTCTGCGTTGATAGTGTAAGTGGATATCAGTGTCAAAATTTAGGTTTATTGTCTTCCATTTTGTGAGCTTCAGAGAGAGAGAGAGAGAGAGAGAGAGAGAGAGAGAGAGAGAGAGAGAGAGCTTGTTTAGTATTATAGGAACTGAAATCTGTACTCGGTAAAACACTGCTCAAACATGACATGGAATTCGGAGGCAATGACTTGTACTTGTTTAATGTAAGTTCAACTTAAAATGGTTCGAATTACCATAAACTTGTATTGCTATTATCAGCTATCAACTTTTCAGATCAGTTGGATTTATCAGACAGATAAGCTTGCACTTGTAATTATATAAGTCCCCAGGCCAAGGAACAATCCTTGGAATCGCCTACTAATCCTTAGTAATGCTATCTCTGAAAACCATTTTGATGGAGTCTGTATAAATGAATCCTTAAGGAAGTTGATTTGAAGCTGCAACTCGCTGAGCCGTGATGTCAAATTCCTTACCAGATCTGATGCAAAACAACCATTGCATTTTCGAATTAGGAAACCGCTTTAAGCTAACTATGTGCTTAAATGCAACTCTCTGCTTTTATTTTTCAAATATCCTGATTAAAGGGAATCCTCAAGAATCAACCAACCAACAGAAAAAATAACAATCTTTAAGTGCTTGGACATCAAAATGAATGCAAGTTCATTGTTTCCTTTTGGTTAAAATGAGTCTGTGTCATCAAATATGGAGTATTAACTAGCGGTTCTACATCTTTTAGAGTAAGTTTTGAAGAACAGAGAAAGGGAGTAGAAAGAAAATTTAAGATTCAAACATTGGAAACAAACTTATTTCTTACGGATCGAACAGAACTCCTCCAGCTTCTTTAACAATCACTGCCCCACCCTTCAAGTCCCTGTCAAAGGAGTGAAGACTCTCAATATTGTGTAGCTTTGTGATTCATTTGATCCAGAGATAGAATCATACCAAGGGTCCCCAAATCCGAGTTCATAGAATAGGTCAAGCCTTCTGTGCGCATGCAATCCCGCAGAGTGGTTCAATGCACAAGAGCCACTCATTCGAAGAGATCTCACCTAATCACATGAGAAAATAATTATTTTCTTCATATGTAGTTCGTCATCGTTCTTGTTGTTCTTATGAGCATGATCAACATATGGGTAGGCTTCACCATTTTGAAGCCTGCAAAGGGATGGATGATCGGATATGGTTCAATCTCCGGTGCAATCATGCTTACCGTGCTAATTTTAGAGGTTTGGAAGAAGATGACAAGAGATGGAAAGACCAATGCAGCACAAGTCAATGCAAGTCCCACGACTGCAAAAAACAAAGTCTAGTTGTTTGTCGTGTCTTCTTAGAAGAGTCTCATTCTTTGTGCTATAAACATGAATTTGTTTAGCTTGGTTTTGATAAATTAACCTAGTTTTACATTATGCATATGTTTTTGCCTTTTGTTTTTAATTTGTCTGATTTCCATTCTTTTGTATCTTTTTCAGAATGATATTTTCATATGCTCTTTGTTTCTGATATAGAAATCAGGTGACATAGACTTGTAGTAAAAAATGGAGGATTATTAATAGAGGGATAAGTGATAGAAGAAGGATATGTGTATGTTCAGTTTGTTGGACGATATGAGATAAGGCTTATGAGTGAAAGAACACTCGTTATCTCGACTGGATGCCAACAATGCGTATTTTGTTCGGATGGCGGTTCTTCTTCTCTCTCCTTTGAGATCTCCAATGGATGTGGAGGAGTTGTGGGTGGTTGCTTGGGAATGAAGGAGGAGGAAGGAGATCGAAATGGTGGTGGGGTGGTTGTTGGGGCCTAGGGAGGGGAAGGTGGTTCCTGATGGCTTGTGGGGCCGGAGTTGCTCCGGTGGACGGTGGGGGTACGTAATGTGCCTTAGGTTTAGTTTGATTTGTTTATTGCATAGCAATAAAACAACTGGATACACAATACAGCCGCAGTTACGAAATATGTAAAAGAGTAAGCATAATTGAAGTCATCCACAACTATGTTTACCATATCTTGGTTGCTAAAATGATACGAGCTAAACGAAGAAAGAAATTACCACATTTCATCCTCCCCACTTCCATTTCGAACTTTTGCTATCCATTGCCCTTGCCGAATAAAACGAAGGTTCCGTTTGATTCAGCGTAAAGTATTTTTCAATGTAAAATAATTTTGCCAAAAACAAACTTTTCGTTTTTATTTTCCTGTGTTTGGTTCACATTTGGACAGTATCCATTTCCTTGTATAGTTTAACCACAAAAAGAACTCACATTTTCCCTAATTCTAAATTTTGGCTAAGTAGAGAGAGAGAGAGAAGAAGAAGAAGAAGAAAGAGAAGAAGAAGAAGAAGAAGAAGAACAAAAGGGATATAATTATGTTCACGAGCTGGCTTCAGATGAGAGAGAAGTACACAATGCAGGATTTTGTCTAAAACTCTAGTGGAAAATGACTTATGGACGTTTTATGCGGAAGTCATTTTCCTCCATTTGCCGTAAAACGTATTTCTCTGTCTGGACTTTTGTGTTTGGGAAAATGACGATCAATAACGTGTTTTGATAATTAATATCCGCTAAGAACATTTTCAGTATTAACAAATGTTCCTGGGCTGTCATTTTCCCTTTGTGTTTCATTGGAATATTTTTAGGAATGACTTTTGTGCGTATTTGAATGATTTTTAACCCCCTAAGATTTAGTAATGCATTTCACTTACACCCAGTTGTTTGGAATTCTTATGTATTGTTCAAAATGTTTACACTGGATTGCGTTAGAACCCACCTCGGAATCCCACACAAATGATCAGAGTTATTGAATTTGTTTAACACATTTTTTTAAGGGCCCCGCAAATTTAGAGACCAAAAATTTGACGAGTCAATCCAGCCTTTATTGATATTTGACTGAGCCGATTTTTTACAAGGGCCTTTAAAAACAGGTTTTATAAAATGTTAAATGCTCGAATCATTTGTGTGGGACTCCGAGATGGGTCCAACACAATCCAATGTAAGCATTTCGAATGATTGGGTGTAATTGAAATGCATTACAAAACCTTAGGGCCGGGGTTCAGAATCATTTTTCAAACTTGGAGGGAGAATCCGTACTTACGAAAAATCTTGGGGTGTCAGTGATTAATTTTTACCATTTTTTAAGGGTGCGGCTATTCACAGCCCTTTATTTTCTGCCATAGCCGGTTAAAAATTTTCAATTATACTTGACAGTTAGTTATCGAAATTAAGATATATTTTCAGCATTCAATTACCGAAATATAATATTTTTTTCAACAACTATTTATCGAAAATGTATGTTCGGCAGTTGTTTACCGAAAGTTGAACATATTTTCGATATGTAGTTACCGAAATATAATCTTGTTTTCGACAGCTATTTACCGAAATGTTATGTATAATTTTCAACAACTATTTACCGAAATGTAGTGGGCTATGGGAGAAAATAAAGGGTTGCGAATAGTCACGCCCTTTTTTAAATGTTTAGATAGATAGATGTGTCTTTCCTTCTCGCACAACTATGGGTACACCATTTAGTGTATACCAAATATACACCACATTGTGTGAGATTAATTTCGAGTTTTCACACTAATGGTCTGAGCCATTTAATTTTTTATTTAATATACTATTTTAAGGATTCTTGAAAAAATCAATTCATTTAGATATCAATTAGGGTTGATTTATTCATTCACGGCTGCGGGAGTGCCAGGTCAGTGCTAGCTCGGCGCCACGTTAGTAGCCACGTCATCAAAAGAGGCCACTGAGTTGCCATGTCAGCTATCCTACGATACGTACGTGGCAGTGCAGTCAGCAGTTTTTGCTGAGTCAGCGGCGGGGTTATGAGATGCAGGGAATATTCCCGTGGGCTGTGGAATGGTTGGGATCAATTCCGAACTGGATCCACATGCATAAAATCTCGAAACTGTTCCATCTTAAACGTTTCTTTATTTCTTTGAACCATGTCCGAACCAAACTACTACTTCTTCATGGGAAAGTCTACAATATATCTCTTAAAGAGATGTATCATATGCATCTATTTTAAGATTCATTCATAATATTTTAGTGTGTTTCGTAACTTTTGCTCTAAAATTTATAACCTTTCAGCAGTATGATTCTTAACATTTTCATTATGATTTATAATATTTTGGTATATCTCATAACCTTTATACGATTCGTAACTTTTTAGCAATACGATTCGTAACATTTTCTCTACAATTCATAACATTTTAGGGGGTGCATATGATACACACCCAAATAAGGAGTGTGTATTGTAGTTTTTCCCCTTCTTCATTTCTCATTCTTGAAACTTGAAGTAGTTGCTTGGTTCGGACATGGTTCAAAGAAATAAAGAAACGTCTTCTAAAGATGCGAAAATCATCAGTAAAATTAAATAAAAAAAAACAGTAAGTCTACGGACCAGGAAACGGGAGCATGACTCAACCCATGACGCTAATGTGGCGGTGGTGATTAATTTCAATTGTTAGAACATCTTATCATGAATAGAGCTGCTAGCTGCATTATTTTTTATTCTCGTTTTCTTTTTTAACGAATAAACTATTGGGTAAAATACCCGATCACCCACACAACGGAAGCGTAAGAAAAAAACAATCACGCACTAAAGTGACACATGAGTACGCGGTTCTCCAAACTCGGGTACATCCACGGAGAGACAACAACTTCCACTAATATTGAATAAGTACAATGAGATACAAAATATCCTACTCTAGCTCTCAAGCTCTCGGCATTTTTATCTGTCCCACACTCACCAATAATATTCTCACACAATTTTGCGCTCTCTCTCTCTCTCTCTCTCTCTCTCTCTCACACACACACACACACACACACAATATGCTCTATGCCATTTTTCACACTCATGGTCAATTCACGGCACAACACCACTATAAATACATGACCAGCTCTAGCATAAAATGACTCTTAAACTGCCCAGAAGAATCTGGAGCTAACCACAAATGCTCCTCCTTGGAACAAGGCACAACTGACTTGCCCACTTAATTCCCTTGATCATTTAATTATCTCGGTCAACACCAAACAAACCACTTTGGCCTTTTCAATTTCCAAACAGCGTTAACACCACATGGGCAAACCCAACAATCCATACCTCAGGCTCCGTTCAGTTGTCGAGAAAATTGTGTGGGAAATTGGTTCCCAGAAAAAATGAAGTGAGGTGAAGTAAAAGAAAAGGAAAATTATTTTCCTGTGAGTGTTCATTTGACAAAAGAATTTTGCAAGTAAAATTAAGATTTAGTTCATTTGTCAGGAAAAAGAAACTTTTGGAAAAATTTTATGAGTGTTCACTCATTTTTCTTTTCCCGCGACGCAAAACCCTGCGTTTTTTGCAGGATCACTTTTGCAGGAAAGTAATTCCTGCAGGAAAACTTAAATTGGTAAGTCCTAGAATTTTCCTACCAACTAAACAATAGAAAAATTATGGAAAAATTGATTTTTTCATCATTTTTTGTACTTTCTTAGCAACTGAACGGGGCCTTAATGAAGTTGCTGATCTCCCTCTCTAAGGTGTATCTTAGGTAGTGCATCTCTCTCTCTCTCTCTCTCTCTCTGTGTGTGTGTGGTGATATTTCAAATATTATTAAGTGATCTCTCATTCGATACCCTCTCATGTGTAGATGCAATTAGGTCTGTCATGTGTGGCTATTTTTAGATCTTATCATCGTAAAGCCTTTTCTAGGTTTGTCATCATAGAGAGACTTGATTTAATTTTTCTTATAAAATTTGTGTAAAAATGGGCCCGCTCTAATACCACTTGAAAATTCTATATCCAACTCAAAATCAATTAGGTCAGTCATGTGTGGCTATTTCACCATTCTCGACTAACGCTTTAGTCGCCTAAAGTTGACTTTTTAGTCGCAAAAGGGTTTCTCGACTAAATAATTTGGTCGGCAATGTAGTCGGGGAATGAGGGTCGGCAAATGTAAATAATTTTAGTTGGCAAATGTAACACTTTAGTGACTAATGGCTTGGTCGCTGAATATTGTTTCCCAACCAAAAATCTTAGTTGCCAATTCTGTTAGTCGGTGAATGTGCATTATTATTAGCAACCAAATACTTTAGTCGCCAATAGTAGTTCAAAGATATTCAGCTCTGCCACGATATGGCACCTTGAATTGCCATGTGTAATTTTAATTTGTTCCTTTTCATTCATAAAGTGCTGCTCCCACGTTTCGAAACACTGGCCTTGTTTCCGCCCGCCCAGCTACTCGACCACTAAGCTGGCAGAACAATTATTTCAAGTTTGAAAATTTTATTATTATATTCTATACGCTCAAGTGAATGAGCTGGGATAGTGGCGCCCATTCCTAACCAAAAAATTAATCCATTTTTGAACTAGTGGGATGATTTTATTTTTTTATCATATTAATTCTAAATGTCATTAATTAATTTTTGACTCCAGTCTCTCAAGTCTGTTTTTTATTTGGTTCAACTGCTCTCTTAGAGTCTTAAAGCCAAAAATTAATTATAATCCTTTAAGATAAAATGATCAGAAAATTAAATAAGATCTTCATAATAGATTCAAACGGATTAAAAATTGAAGCACTTATTTTTTTAATCATATTTTTAAATATATAAACAATCTAATAAGTGCTTCAATATGATTAAAGTCCTGCCAATAAAAAAATTGTTAAAGTCCTATAGTGCACAGCTCCGCACCTTGAGCTATATATATATATATATATATATATATATATATATATCAGAACCGTATATCTTTTATATAAGAGAGATTATGTCATTCCAGCTAAAAATAAAGTAAATCATTTATCATTACATACTTGATCAGACGTAAAATATAATCATTCTAATAATAAATATGCGTCCCGATCAAAGGGCATTCAAAATTCGATAGACCCAAAATTTTACGAGGATGATTAAAACACGAAGTACAACAAAATGAACAATATCGATTGTTGTGATTGTGCTGCGGTCGTCTGGCTATTGTACACTAGACTATAGCACAAGACATTGATTCAGAAACAAATAAATTCAATGTATAGATTTTAAAGGTAGTTGCCGGCTCATTTTTTGAATTCTTGATCCGAACTGTTAGAATTTTACGTCTTATTTATTATAGTATTGTCACCAAAATTGGAGATCATTAGATATCGGCGACCAAATAACCGAACGACATTTATTGCGTTCGGAGACGTTTAAGTGTTAATAGTGTACTACCTGAACCCGCCTGAGGTCTTTTTAGCAAATCTAAATTATATATTTTTGAAGTAATACAAATTAGATATCGTACCAAGAATTAGGTTAACTACATGTGGATAGACACTTGATCGGACAACAAAATTCTTTTTATTTAAGAATTTGTGAGCCGATAAAGGGGCTTTCTAAACCCGATCGAGTCAAAATTTTACGAGAATCTTTTGATTAAGAAGAAGAAAAAAAATTAACGATTTTGATCGGGAAGGTTGCATTGTGATAAATGTAGTCGAAACAAATAATTCATTTCTTGAATGTTTTGTAAACGGGAAAAAAAAAAATTATTTCCCGACTAAATATACTATTAGTTAGGGCTGTTCACGGGTCGGATTCGGCCGGGTTCGGGTCGGATTCGACCTACCCGACCCGACATTTGGTCAGATAGCAGATATCACACCTGAACCCAACCGAAAAAATTGTCGGGTTAAAATCGAACTGACTGTTAAACATATCGATCGGGTCGGGTTCGGTCGGACTCTCGGATTGGACTTTTTTGTTGGGCCTTTTATCTTGGGCTTTATCCATTTTGTTGGGCCATTTTTTGGACTAACTTGTTAATTATTTTGGACTTATTTTTTACTTTTCCAACAGGCCTAATCAGGCCCAATGCCATATGGCCCATATCCACGTTTTGGGTCATATTAAACAACATTTCCCAATTTTCAAATTTCCAGGACCATTTCCAATTTTCCAGTTCCACGTCCAATTTTCCAGGCTTCAAGTTCCAGCAACAATATCTCGCTTACTAACATTTCCAGCCAATCAGCCATAATCATTAACAAAAACGATAAGTAGATTAGCAGCCATAGCACACCATAATTTGATAATCATTTCTAGCCATAGTACACCATAATCACTAACAAAAATAAAACAGAAAATACCAAAATGAGATTACAAGTTCATCACCACCAGTCCACCAGCCAACAGATTACAAGTTTTCCAGACCACCAAATTTAGATTACAAGCTCTAAAGTTCACAAGTCACAATTACAACTACCAGATGATAATGAAAACTGTCACAAAAAACTGCTCCTCTCCCATGTGTCCAAACCTGTTACATACAAATAAAAAATATATGAAAATAAAAAACTCCAAAGATCACAAAATAACATTAACTTTAAATATTTTACCAACGTCCAAAGCCCCATCACTCAATCCTTAGGAACTTCCGAACTTGCATCATTTCCTAGGATTTTTGAAAAAAAAAAGAAATTAAATTCTATACAATGTAAATAGTTAAATACTACCGACAATGCCAAACAAGTATCAAGTTCACATTAAATTACTTCGTTCAAGACCTTCAACTTTATCCATTGCTTGTTGAAGAGAGATTGGAACCGTACTTAGAAGCTAATTTTGGGTGCATACAAGAGTCTTGACCATTGATAGTGAGAGTAAACTTCGAAATGGATCAAGTACATGACCACACATACTAAAGGCCGACTTGGAAGCAACGGTAGATACAGGCATAGCTAATACATCACGCGCTACTTGGGACAAGATCGGATACTTGTTGGAATTGTTCTTCCACCATAAAAGGATATCAAAATCCGGAATATCCTTACGTTCACACAAATCATTCACATACTTGTATACCTCTGACGAACAAATACTAGAATACTCCTGCTCCAAATAAGTGTCAAATTCACTTGCTAAACTCAACCGATCATCACAATCCTCATCCACCACTACACTCGGTGTTGCACTTGCCACTTGAACTCTAACTTCACCCTCGTTCGCATAAGCATCATACAACTTATCCAAAACTCCCTTCACACGTTTCTCCATTTCCTCGGCCACCTCCTTCCCTTTGGTTTTTATATAGCAAAACTTCACCCACCTTAACTTGAACCAGGGATCTAGTACCACCGGCACATAAAGTAGGAAATTGATTCTATCTCCCTTCCCCTAATATGTGTCAAATATTTTTTTCATGTCAAATGCCATTTTAGACAAGAGAGGATTGTTGTTGGCAATTAACTTCTCTATTTGGACTTCAACATTATACATCTCATCAAAGAACACATTGGATGTGACAAAAAGAGAAGCCGACAATTTCTTGGTCGCATCATAGAAAAGTTTCAAAAACTTAGTAAACATCGGACAATTCTTACAATCAAGCTTTGTTGGAATTCTTTGGACCCTATGGCTCCTAACTTGGCCACCCTCACTAACCAACTCTATGGTCTCCCCACCCCCAAATGACGCAAGCTCCCTATCATCGCCTTCCTTTATGCCAAAAAAGGTTTTGAAACCACTGTCTTCCTCCGCCATTATTTGGAATGCCTTCTCAAACTTGATGGTTAGCTACTTCTAACATTGAGTAAGTGGAATTCCGTCGAGTACACAAACCAAGACACACAGTTTGGTTCGAAAGAATTTTCTCCTTCTCCACATACTTCTCGAAGCTCTCCAATCTTTGTGGAGAAGATCTCACATACCTCACAATATCACAAACATGGAGAATACTTTTATTCCTGTCTTTCAACCCCTCAACCACAATAAGATTCAAAATATGTGCACAACATTGCAATGTAAATATTAATCATGATCCAAGATTGTCCTTTTCCAATCCTTTGTTTTCCTTTTCAAGAACTTAATAGCTGTGTCGTTCGAACTGGCATTATCTACCGTCAACGTAAAAATACCATCAATGTTCCAGTCAAGCAACAAAGACTCAATCTTCTTGCCAATGGTCTCTCCCTTATGATTTACAATTGACAAAAGTTTAAAATTCTCTTTTGCAACTTCCAATCAATGAAGTGTGCGGTGAGACACATGTAGTTAAGATTTTGAATTGATGTCCTTGTATTAGTGGTGAGGCAAATCTTACGACCCTTCAATAATTTTTTCAGTTTTCCCCTTTCATAGTTATGAATTGCACTAACCTCTCTTGTTATCGTTTGGCGAGAAGGGACCGGTGAGAACTTCGGTTGCATGACCTTACAAAACTTTCTAAACCCAATCCCCTCAATGAATCTTAAGGGTTGTTCATCAATGATGACCATTCGGCAAGAGCTCTCTTACAATTGTCAAAAAAAAAGACATGAGTGACAACGTCGACACCGCCCCCATCTGCAGGTTTGAATGAGAGGTTTTGTTGTCTATGTTGGTCTCTATTAGGATATAACGGGCAAGCGGGGATATGAGCTTTCAAATTACTATCGCCATGCTTTTTACTTTTAGCCTTATATTGTTTATTGCAATACTTACACTCAGCCCATTTGGTAACTCCCCCCTCTTTAATTTCGTTGAAATGATCCCAGGTAGGAGACCTATATCTCTCTTTTTTAGGTTTAGGCTCTTTTTTTGGAAGCTGTCTTTTCAATCTATTTTCTTCAATTTCAACTACTGTATCATCTTGAATATCAACAACATCGGCATTGGTAGATATAAGAGGATTAGAATTACCTCCAAGTTCAACTTCTTCAGCATCTACGTCATCATTTTCAAGTTCCTCACCAGGATAGAAATCAAAAACTGGATCCATCATCTACAACAATCAAGTGTGACGATAAGATGGTTTTCAAATAAACAGGAAATTCAAATGTGTTGTATGTATACAAATAAGCTCAGTCAACCAGAATCTTGCCAAGAAACAACTGACATACACATAAAAGGCGAGCACTCCGAAAGTAGCAAAAATCATGAGAAAACAATAGAAACAAAACCAGAAATACTTAATCGAGAACTACCATATGATAGGTTTACATAAACCTAGAACCATATAAGCATGCATCACCCAATTTGAAACAAGATGACAGCACATGAACTACCTCTTGTCACACTATAACATGAAGCAACGTAATTCACAAGAAAGATGAGTTTTTCCATGGACAGTAATGAGGTATTTTTTGGCAAGTCCCAAGCATATTTTTAGTCTATATGAATTAAGTAAACACGTTGGCAACATTGATCGATTAATAGGTAGCACTACAGCACAACAGTACAAACATGAATAGATCAGTAGAGAACAAAATAACAGTCATACAAAATCACTATTCTACACGAAATTCACAAATCTCTATTCTGAACGAAATAACCTGAACAGATCAACAAAGAACTTGAATTTGATCAGCAGAGAAAATAAAAAAAAAACAAACTTTACACAATTTGAGACTTTGATTACTCGTACAAAATCACATTCGTAGACAAAATCAGAGAGAGAGAGAGAGAGACATACACTATAGTAGTTTGTCTCGATTTAGGGTTTTCTTGCCTTTTTCGGGATCGATTGAGAGAGAAAGGGGCCTGAGGGCCTGAGGCTATTTATGGTGAGGAGTGAGGCTATTTAGGGTGAGGAGGAGAGGCGGGGGTTTCGTCGTCGATCGACTACGAGGGTGGAGTTAGTGGAATGTGGAGACTGTAGACTAGAGAGAAGGATCTGATCTTTCTCCGGCCAGTCTGGACACTGGTCGCAGAGAACGAGAGAGTGGGGTGGGGCTGGGTACCTGCACTGCCTGGAGGCGGGGCGGGGGTGGGGTGGAGAGTTTGAGAGTTGAGAAATGAGAACCCTAAATGATGACTGATGAGTAAAAGTTTTACATAGTGTGTTATTACCGACCCGACATTTATAATTATTCACCTGACACCCGACCGACTGTTTGTCGGGTTTAAAAGATTTAACCCGAACCCGATTGATTGTTCAGTTCGAAATCGTCCGCTGACTTAATTTTCGGGTCGAGTCGGGTTGGGTGACTGGACAGCCCTACTATTAGTCGGCAAAACTCTATAAATCCCCACCAAATCATTTAGTGAGGAAACGTATTCGTTTATTGGTTTTTGGAATTGGGAAAAAAATTGTCATTCCCCGACTAAAATGGACTTTAGTCGGCAAAATATATAAATCCTGACAAAATATTTAGTCGGGAAATCTATTTCAGCGACTAACATTATTTTTTGGTCACAAAATGTATACTTTCAACAACTAAAATTTGTTTTGTTGCCAATTGGTGTAGTTTTAGCAACTAGCGATTTATTTTAGTTGCCAATTGTTCTAGTTTTACCGACTATTAGGGATTGGTCGCTAAATGTGAGCACATACTCCGACTAAAATTATTTAGTCGCTAATCCCTATATATAATTTCGGTGACTAAATCGTTTTTGGTCAGAAATGTTAGTTGGGAATGGTGTAATTTGTTGTAGTTTCAAACAATGTGGGACAACTATTCTAACACTGTATAAGTGGTTGGTACAGTCCTGACCATTTAATTACCAACCACTTATACAGTGTTAGAATAGTTGTCCTATATTGTATGAATATGGAATAAGAAATCACTTAATTATGTGGTGTTTGAGAGTTTAATTTTTGGCTTTTCATTTTTAACTTTTTGATTTTTTAGCTTTTTGAATTATGGTTAGAATATATTTTGAATCTAATAGAATGTTTGGATGATATGTGCAGAATGCATTTTGTAACAAGAATAGTGTTTGGGAGATGTGATGAAAATGAATTATGAATTGGTTTTTTGCCACGTTACCCTTGGTTATTTATAACGTGATATAATGTGTATAAACAACGGTTTAACCATTTTTATAAAAGTTATATTGGGAAATTGTATTATTCTCAGTTTATTGAAAGTCTCCAACTAAATTTTAATTTTTTAATCATAGTTTAAAAAATATAGTTAAAAAATTAAGTACTCCAATTTTTAATCCGTTTCAACCGGTATGAAGATCTTATATTTTGATCACATTATTCTAAATGGTCATAACTATTTTTTGTCTATAAGGCTCTCATAATTATGTATCTGTTCTTTATTTGGGACCCTATAGAGCAGAAACTTAATTTTGGGAGCGCTAAAGACAAAAATTAATTGTGACCCTTTATAATAATATAATCAATGATAAAATCTGTTGGGCCCGGAGAGCTCCTACGAATTTGGTTACAAAATGTCGCTCCCTGCGACCACTCTAAAAACAGACTTGCGGATGTGATGTCGAATGTTATAAAAGAATGAAGCCTTCGTTAATACCAATTGATTTTAGGAGAGATGGTGAAAAAGCTGTCCGGCAAAATATTAGCACCTGTTTAAACAGATTGAAATTTAGACTACTTGATTTTTTAATCATATTAAGTGCTCTAATTTTCAATTTATTTGAACCAGTGTGAAGATCATATTATTATAAAGGGCCATAATTAAATTTTGTCTCTAAAGCCCATAATCAAATATCTGCACCACTTGGTTCCAAATAAAGAGCAAATAGTTGGGGGTGTTTTGGGGTTCTTAACAAAAGGGTGTACAATGTGAAAATGCAAAAAATGGAAAAATACCTCTGAGCGTCTTTCTGGCTTATGTTTGAGAGGGTATTTGGCACCTTCTTTTTCAACTTTTCATTTTTCCTTTTTTACATTTTGGTTGTTTGGTTGTTGATTTTCGAAATGAGTTTCAAAAAATGAGTTCTGGCACTGGATTCTTATTATTGCCTTTTCCTATTTTGGTTGTTTGCCACCCCATTCCGAAAATAGATTTTGGGAAAACACATTTGCTCATTTTGCTTAAGGTGAGAAGTAAGAAAGTGGTCTGGAGAAGCTTTTTGCATTTTTGATTTCTCTCAAACACTACTCATCTTACAAAATGCATTCTGCACATATTCATTCAAACACTTATCAGGATTCAAAATATATTCTGACCATAATCTAAAAAGTCAAGAGAAAAAAAAGTTGAAAATGAAAAGTCAAAAAGTAATCTTCCAAACACTCTACCAAATTTAAACTACATTCTGACCAAAAAGCTAAAAAGCCAAAAAATTAAAAATGAAAAGTCAAAAAGTAACCTCCCAAACACCCCATAGAAAGCTCAAAATGGAAAATACATTTTCGAAAAACACATTTTCCCAGTTTCAGCTAAATAGCCAAAACAGAAAAATAAGAAATGGAAAATGGGAAAATGGGCCATCCAAACACCCCATACATTTGGGACATCTTTACTCATGGGTAATTAATTTTGAGTTGGATATAAAATTTTCACATGGTATCAAAGTGGGCCCATTTTAACCCAAATTTTGTAAGAAAAATTAAATCAAGTCTCTCAACGATAACAAACTCAGAAAAGACTTTACGATGATAGGATCCAAAAAATATCCACATATGATGACCTAATTGCATCGACATGTGAGAGGGTATCGAATGAGAGAGCACTTAATAATATTTGAAATATCGAGAGAGAGAGAGAGAGAGAGAGAGAGAGATGCACTACCCAGGCTACACCTTAGAGAGGGAGATCAGCAACTTCATTAAGGTATGGATTTCCGTGGTTGTCTCTTTATGCTACTGCTACTTTTCAGCCAAGTTCATCCCGAAAGGAATGCCCAGGCTTCTCTCAATCATCCCTATTGTCTCTCTCTTCTTTGCCCTTCCTCTCAAACTTCACTCCGTCAACCTTTGTGGCCCCACCGCTTTCGCCATAGCCTGGCTTTCCAATTTCAAACTCCTCCTTCTTGCCTTTGGCAAAGGCCCTCTTTCCCACCCTTCTCTCTCTCTCCCCCATTTCACTGCTATTGCTTGTTTCCCTATCAGGATCCAACAAAACCCACCTCCGAAATCCCATGCAAATCTTGAAAATTCACTGACATCTCAAAATAGAGACAACCCATATCCATTAGATCAAGATGGCCACCATAGCCAAAACCCACCTCCAAAAGGTCATAATAGAGAAAATCCGAATCCCAGAATCACACAAAATGGAAACACATCGGTTTGGAATTATGCTATAAAGGTTGTTCTTCTAGCCTTGTTTTGGTCTGTTTACGAGTATAGTGACCACATACATCCAAAGGTCTTGTTGGTCATTTACGGTTCCCTATTTGGGCTAGAGCTTGAGCCGCAGTTCAACAAGCCGCACCTCTCGACCTCTGTCCAGAACTTCTGGGGCAGGAGATGGAACCTCGTTGTATCCCGAACCCTGCGTTCCACCATATACGAGCCAGCGCTATGTGTATTGGCGCAAGTAATAGGCCGGAAGTGGGCGTCGCTTCCGGCCGTCATGTGCACGTTCGTAGTCTCGGCCCTAATGCACGAGATTATATTCTACTATATGGGCTGCCTGCAGCCGACGTGGGAGGTCACACGGTTCTTTCTTCTCCACGGGGCGTGCGTGGTGGCGGAGATTTGGATCAAGAAGGTGGTTAAGGACAGGTGGCGGTTGCCTCGGTTGATCTCAACGCCGATGAGCGTCGGATTCGTGATGGTTACTGGGTTTTGGCTGTTTATTCCGCAGTTGTTGAGGTGCAAACTTTACGTCAGAGCGTTCGAAGAGTATGCGGCGTTGGGAGCGTTTGTGAAGGACGTTGTTGCTGGTGTTGTGAAGTTGTATTAGTTTACAGTTTGAATGGAATGGGAATTAAAGATCTCCCCATCCCAGGAGTTCAATAATTATTCGTCAATTTCGATCTTGTAATTATTCGGTGTTCTTGGGTTCCACCACGTGGTGCCCCAAGCTTTTCTCTACCGTTGTGTTAAGGCTCATGTACTTTATGATTACTAGAGGGATGACACTGTTTGCATTATATATTCACCTCATGTCGATGATCGACCGAAAGGTGGCAATTATGAGAATGTTTCCTATTTTATTATTTCGTATTAATCATATAGCTAGTTTTTATTTCTTTTATTTGTTTGTATTTTAATAAAGTGCAGAACACTTGACTTGCTCTTACACATTTAGAAGTTAAAAAGACACTTATCATTGTCCTACACATTTTGAAGTTGAAGGGAAGTTATTAGGTTACTTGGAAGCAAATTAGAAGAATGAAGAGTAGTGCGAAGTTAGGAAGTTATTTCCTGCACATTTGTTGTTTTCTATAAATAGCCTCTTTTGGCTTTATTGTAATCTCTCCAACAAATCAAAGTTTTAACTTTGTTCTTAATTTTTGTCTTACTAACCCGTTCTCGGGTTATAATTAGGAGTAGGAGTAGAATTTCGTATTCTAAGCTTAACTTAGGATCTTCGATGTATCGCTCACGGCGATAGATCAATTGTTGAAGATGAATGGAAGTCTTTTCCATTTGTCTTCAATTTCGTTCTTAATCTCACATTTGACTCGACTGCCATTTCTTTTTCAGTGAATTCCTGAAATATGGTGTAGAACCACAGATTCGTCTTGTGGAGACATAGTCTCATTTCGCCCTTATTTTTGTTGTTGGCATTGTTTTTTGAAATTTTTGTCAATTTCGATTAAGGAAAAATTGGTAGACAGACACGCACACTACGTATGTGAATGGCAGCACGGCAAACCCAAAAATAGTGGGGCAGCACTTGTAGTGGCCTAGTGCGTGGGTGGTTTTTTTTTTTTTTTTTAACTGTTTTGTCCTTCCCATGGCATATGGCTTGGAACATTTGAAGCCTAATAAGCTAGCTACTTCTTGAGAGACTATTTTGGAATTGAAAAAAATCCTTACAACTTTATAGCGCCAAATGGTGCTCTCCCTTTATAAATAGAATAGATAGATGTTAGTGTGTTTCATGTTTGCAACAGTTATGTTTGTCATCTTAATTTGTTTTAAGTTCAATATATATCTAGTTATGAATTTGGTAATAATCAGTCTTTGTTGCATATATTTGTAGTTGTAGTTTCTCTCTTCTCCATAATTATCCAGCTTTTTTCCACACTCAGGGCTTGTTTGATAATCTAAATTCAGCACTTAAAACTGAATCAATTAAGTAATAAGTGATTCAGTAGGTTTGATAACAACATTTCACATTGCTTAACAAATTAAGTACCACTTAAAATATAGGCCAAAAAGTTGAAACAAATTAAGTAGTTTTGAGCTACTTAATTGTGACTGAATTTTTATGTACTTATATTTAATCATCATACCACCACCACAACCACTCCCACAACACACCTCCACCACTCCCACCAACACCTCCACCACTCCACCACCACCATCTCCGCTGCTCTTCCACCACTCCTCCTCCACCACCACCACCACCACCACCACAAGCTCCACCATCGCCACCACCACTTCCTTCACTACCACCACCACCACCACCACCAGTTCCTCCATTCCCCAACCACCCCCACCACCACAACCACCACTTCCTCCACTACCACCATCACCACATCACCACCACCAGCTCCACTCCACCAACACTACTACCACCACCACTACTACCATCACTACACCACCACCACCGCTCCTACCACCACTTCACCACCACAACCATTACACCACTACTTCTACCACCTACACCACTTCACCACCACCACTCTTCCACCACCAGCTCCACCACAACCACTACCACCGTTCCTACCACCACTTCACCAGCTCCACCACTCCACCACCATCATCACAACCATCACCGCCACTCCACCACCACCGCCACTCCACCACCACTACCATCACTACACCACCACCACTCCCACGTATGTATCACTCCACCACACCATACCACTCCTCCACCACCACCACTACCAGCACTACACCACCACTCCTACCACCACCTCCACCACTCCACCACCACCACCACCACCTCCACCACTTCTCTACCATTACCAGAAGTATATTGTGACTGTTAGTAAATTGAGAGAGAATTGAAACAAAATTAATTCATCATTTTTTTAATTCAGTACTTAATATATTTATCAAACAGCTTTTCAACTTAAAAATTTCAGCATTCAGTTTTCAGTACTTAATTTTTTAACTTTCAGTTTCAGTTTTCAGTTTTATCAAACAGCCCCTCACTCACTCACTCTTTCTAATAGTGATAAACTTTCCAAGTTGAGAAATTCGCAAAGAGAACACCTTCATTTCTCTTCAAATTTCGGGTATGTTGTAAAATTTCATTCTTTTCGACACTCTCTGTCACTTGATCATATACATACATATACAGATCTTATAGGAGGAGAAGATATTCACACATAATAGTATTCACACTTCTCAAAAGAGGAGATATTCACTCTTTTTGCTAAGCAAAAAGAGTTTTCTCCTGATTAGGATGAGGTAGCGATGTAGTTTTTTCGGTGGCAGTAGGAGGTTCTTGTTGTTGTGGGGGATGGCTGGGGGTTTTCCTTTGCTCCTTTTGTGGCTCTTTTGGTGTATAGATGGCGTCTTGCCTTTTGTTAGGTCTTGGGTGGCTTTTGCCTGTGTACCCTTGGTCCTTTTAATCTTTGTTTTCCTTATAAAGATTCATAAACTCTTTTTGCTTAGCAAAAAAAAAAACTTCACATTTTTATAATAGAGATTACAAGCCTATTTATAGGCAAAACAATAAAAAAATAAAGATGAGATAATCTCTTATTATTTTACAAATCCCTAAACATATATCATAGAAGTACCAAATTCTTCAAGCTGATTTTTCATTATTCCCCCTTAAAATTAATTTTCCTTCGGCGTCGAATCACTCTTCTTCTTTGGCTAAGATAACCTCTGCTTTGAGTAATATTGCTTCATCTGTCTCTGCAACATTCAGTTGCTCATCAACTTCTCCATATTCTTCCTTTGTATAGTCATAGCTATAGTGACCGTACTTAAGAAAATAAAGCACTGAACATCTATACTGCAATCCCTACTCATTGTAGCATTTTACTTGGCTCACATCAAGGCCCCTGCGTCATCCTCATCCTTGACCTTGTCCTGCTCCTCTGCCATGTCTTTGTTGCACTGTCTCTTGTTGACCTTTAGGCTCTAACTCCTCGTGCTTGCCCTCTAACTCGTCCACGTCCCCGTCCTCTTCCTCTATGTAACGTGCCCCCTTGCTCTTCTTCATCTCTCATTAAAGCTTTTTCTTGGAAGTCACAGTCGTCCTCTATGTAATGCCCCATTTGTGTTCCACGTGCCTGCCTTTCAAGTTGTGTCCCAACTCCAAATGACGGAAGCTTTTTATGTTTTGCCTTTTTTTTTTCCATTCCTGTTCCTTTTTTTGTTTGTTCTTATCATCACATGAAAGCCAAAGCTAACACCATTGGGGACCAAACACAATGTGATTTTTCAATTATTCAATTTCGTTACAAGAAAAAGAAATCGATTCTTGTGTCCTTTCTTTTTTGACATTTCCATTCTATTCCCAACGCTATGCACGGTTTCGTAATGCTCTCGACTGGTTTTGTGACGATGTCCGACCAACATCAAAAGATAGCCAAACTTGAAGTTTCGACTTTGATTTTATGATGATGACATCAATGTCATTTTAGCTCAAGCGAGTAATCGAGGTAAATTTTGGTGTTAACAGATAATGTTCTCTTAATTATTCTCTCTATATTCTTCAAAAACAAAAAAGATAACGTTATCTCTGTCAATCTATTTTTTTTCTCTATAATAAATTTACATATAATGTCATTTGTGCCAATATATTGATTTTTTTAAATAAATCAACAAATAATGTTACATGTATTAATTTATTTGCTATATTTTCTAAAAAAGCAACAAATAATATTATTTGTGCCTATATTTTTCTCTCAAAGAACATGACAGAGAATGTTATCTGTGTTAATTTAATTTGTGTATCTTCTAAAAAGGCAATAGATATATTATTTAATTTAATATAATCTTTTTCTCTCTATAAAATAAAACAATAGATAATGTTCTGTGTGTCAATTTATGTATCTCTAGTTGACAATGTACAAGTCCGAGTAACCAAAATCTTTAGCACCAACACAAAATCTATTAACAAGCCAATCAAAATAACAGAAGAGCTAAGAGCATCCCAATTGTAATAAGCAAATGAGTGTGCATAAGCAAACTTAATAACAATACTAAAAAAATACCACACATTGTAATAAGCAAAGTTACAAGTCTTTTAGCAATTAACCAAATTCCACCAATTCCATAACCAAAATTAACAACTTTTACCAATAACCAAAACTCAATAACCAAACTCAAAACTCAAAAACACTCTACATTGGAATCGTCTCATAGACACGAATAATTTGGTGTGGTTGGTGTGTGATTAAAACTTGTTTGCGATTGGACATATGTGTAGTGTGGGGGGGATATTTTTGGTTAGGGATGCAAATTAAAATAACCAATGTGGAGGTAGAGGTTGTTAAGTTTGATTATGAACTAAGGGCTCTATTGGAGGATGTATACGGTGGGTGTATTACACAATACACCCGGATGAGGGGTTAATACACCGTTTGGCATCCATTTCTTCCGATCCCTTGTATTAACTAATCCCCGTATTTGCTAATACACCCAGAACAACCATAAATTATTGCTACCCTCCGAGGTAGCAATAGCTAATCCGGGTGAATATACCTGATTTTTAACCAAAAAATCCCTCCTCATCTCCTCCCCCAACGGCTCTCTCTATGTGCTAACAGAGATAGTGAAGAAGAAGAATAGGCCACCACCACCACAAAAACACACACACAAAATATGTATGTATATGTAAAGACTAGAGAGAGATGTACCTGGGTTCTGTACATATCGGAGGGAGAGAGACGATCGGAGAGACGGAGAGAGACGATCGGAGAGACGGAGAGAGACGATCGGAAAGCGAGGACCAGCAGCCACCGCTGCCGCCGCTGCTTCTTCTTCTTCTTCTTCTTTCCTGTCCGTTTCTCTCTCTCTCTGTCAAATGCTAAGAACGAGGGGAAAAAAGAAAAATGATTTGGTGTATTGGACCACAGGAGAATGAAAAATGAAAGGCTGGATGGAAAAAATAAATAGCTGGAACAAATTGAAATTTTTTTAAAAACTAAATAGCATTCTAAGTTTTTTTTATAATGAGTAAATAAAATTTTTATTTTAAAAAATTGTTATATTATTTAATTTATTGGTATAGTAAATTATTATAACTTAGAATTGTCGAAAAATCATTAAATATATTAAGTTTTGCAATTATATAATTAATGCAGGCATAACAAAGTTGGGACTGCACAAGGACAAAAGAGTCATTTGACAATTTTTTACATCATACACTCTTCCTTCTAATACGTTATCCAAACCATCTACTTTTTAATACACCATCTATAAATGTCACATTAATGTGGGTCATCCCCTTTTAACTAATACCTCTTACTATCTTATTCTCCTCTTACTATCTTATTCTCCTTCATAAATAATACACTCAAAACACATATGGCATCCAATCGGTCCCTAAATGGATAATTAAATGCTGACGTTACACATTTTGGTTATTGGTATTGATTATTCCCATTACGGATGCTCTAACATTATATAGGCCACATGCAAAATAAAAAATAACCCTATATGTTTTAGTTTGTCACACAAATACATATATACAAATAATGTTATATGTGTGACAAAAATATACATATTATCTTGTATGTGTTACTTTATCATCTTAATAACAAAAAATACACATGGATTATATTATTTGTGTGACATGAAAAGCACACATATAACCTTATATATGTTATTTATATGTCAAATTAAAACTATCTCCGTTTATACCATTAAAATTTTTTTTTTTTGGTTTTTGCATTTGGTAAAATTGCAATAAAATCAACAAATATGATCATCTACCAAAATTTATTCTCTTTAGATCACAAAAATACCAACACATAAGGTTATCTTTATAAAATCTGTACCCTGCATAGTTATAGATGTGGTTGTGTGTTCAAATATATATTGTTTATTATACCAAAAATATCAATATATAAGGTTATCTTTGCAAAATTTGTACTTTGTATAACCATGATAAACCAACAGATATCGTTATTTGTCCAATGTAGAGACCCATATAAATTTTAATTATTTAAAGGTTATATAAATGTCAAAAATTGAGAAAATTATGAAAGAGTGTTGTGCTTATTTGAATTGGGGTCTGAAGTGATGGAATTATTAGTAGAGTGAGTGTTTGTGTAGTTTGCGTAAGTGTGTTAGTATATAAAGGGTGTGCGTGTAGGAGATAATATATCTCCCTCATTTCTCTCTCTCTCTTCTCGCGGCTCCCTCTCCTCTCTCTCTCTCTCTCTCTCTCTCTCTCTCTACCTCTTACACTTGAAACCTCACTCAATCACCCAAAAACCTTAAAGTTCTAGCTCTATTTCACCTCCTGTACGTAACCTCGGAATTGAATCACAATGGGTGAAGCTTGGAGGAAAAATCAAGCCGATTTCGGAATTCTTGGAGCTAGAGCTTACTTGGATCGCGTGGGTTTCAGTCTTGCCTCGAGGTGGGGATTTCTTCTCCTCTTTTATGTGTTAATATGTTGATTTGGTGTGGAAATCGAGTTTGGATCATCTCCCTTCGTGCCCTTGAAGTCTGTCAAAAATCTGTAGAAATCGCCCCAAATCGCCTGGGGATCAATCCCCAAGCAAGGGGGATCGATCCCTCACCAAATCTGGATTTTTGCCTCTTGGAGATCAATTCCCATGAGAGGAGGGATCAATCCCTCCCATCTCTGGACAATTTTGACGCTATTTTGAGTACCCTCGATCGTATTGAGCCCCGATCACTTCTAATCCCTTTGGGACACCTCCTATCCCATCTCAAGCATGTCTAATTGAATTCCTTTGATTAATCGAAGTCATTCTCATCCCTTTGGAATCTCATAATAAAGAAAGAATGGAAAGTTACTTGTCGAGACCAGAGTGAAATGTTTCTTGTGTGCTTGATCGTGTTTAGTGAATGAATGTGGCTTGTTTACCCCACTTGTATCATCTTGTATGATGAAATGTGTAAGATGGTGAATGAAGGGATTTTAGTTGCTAGCATATTGACTGAATGCGAGTTTGTGAGTTGGGAATGGGAGTAGGAAAGTCTCGTAACGCAAGGGATGGTAATACGAAGACTAAAATAGGTCTCGTAACGCAATGGGTGGTAATACGGTGACCAAGTAGTTAGAGTTCACTATAACGCAATGAGTGAAAATACAGTAACTCAGGGAGTGGTTAAACTATAACGCAAGGGGTGAAAATACAATCAAAGGAGACTTGTGATAGAGCGTTGCGTCATGGATGTCGGAGTTACTTGTTGTCTTATGAACTATATGCTTAGTTGAGATTGTGGCATATCATTGATTGAAACGTATGGAATGTTGACTTATTTGTTGCATAGTGAACATCTTATCAACTTATCATCTTGGACATTGCTTGACTTTGTAGAACGTACCATCTGTGCTATCGTAAAAAGAGTTATGAGTCGGTTGTGTTCCGTCGATTGAATCGTATTCTCCGTGCATTTTATTCTGTTGCACTTGTCTTCAGCATGTATAATTGGTAGAAGATTTTTCTACTGGACTAGTGTAGCTCAATCCTTCATTACCTTCAGGTTCGACACTAAGAAATAGCTGCATGCATTATATGCTTGAATGAGGAAGAACATCTTTTGGAAGCTAACTTGGATAGTGATTTGTTATCTTTGTAATAAACTTGATTTGACAGAGATGTGTTTGTAACTATTCTTTCCAAATCTCTTTTGATTGAAGTATTTGTAATCAATAAACTTATTCGTACTTATACTGAAGTAGTTTGGGGCCGGAGTGCCATTGATGTAATTTCTCTAAACTTGGGAACTTAGCTTGTAAGTTAAACAGTTGGGAACTCTCTTTTGGGTACTATCTATATATTGCGATGATTTTTTTATTGAAATGAATTATTTATTTATGTTGAAAATCGAGGGCATGACATCCAATGTGTACTATCTATAATTCAAAAATACCAACAGAAAAAGTTATCTCCCCAAAATTTTGCACTTCGTGTAATTGCAAATAAAAGCAACAGATACGATTATTTGTTAAAATTTGTCCCCTTTTTTTTTATGCAAGATAGGATTACCTATCCAAATATGTACTCTGCATAATTATTTGTCTAATTTTATATCTCTTCCGTCCCAATATCTTGTCCCTTTTGGGAGTTCGTGTATTTTGCACAAAATATTTTTCTCTCTCCAAAATAAAGCAACAAGTAATGTTATCTGTGTTAGTTTATATCTTGTGTCGTTTAAAAAAATAGCAGATAACATTATCTCCATTAATCAATTCATTTTTTTTGCTCCATAATAAAATAATAGATAATGTTAATTTTTTTGGCAGGGCGGCTTTTGAGACACCTGAAGCTTCGGTCAAGACCGGTTTAGGAGCACTGGTGGCGAGTCCTGAGGAGACATGAGTGACACCAGACCCTTATCATCTGCAGGTAGCGCCAAAAGCTCTATAAACAACTCATCACACTAAAATTTCAATAGCCTTGAGTCCTTCTGTGGGAAAGTGACAAGGAGAGGAACTCTGGAGTGTTTCAAGGTGTGCAAAGGCCTCATGATGCAATGGAGAAGCAAATTTCATGTTCATATTTTCTTTATGAAACTCAAAAACATCAAGCCTTCACCCCTTGAACTTGCTTTCTATGATGAGGAGTTGGATCCTCGATCCCAGTCTTGAATTTGGATTTGCACCGGGAAGTCCAAAATATCGATCAACGATCATCCATCTAGTCAATCTATGGTTTGTATTTGTTTATAGTAGTTTCTTACCTTCAACTATCAACAATTTTTGACCATTGTTGAGATGAGGAGACGAGATCTGGACTGTCTAGTCAAGTCGAAAATAAGGAATGCAGACAATCCAAAACCCTATGATTATTGGTAGACACTTGACCACTCAGTTAATGGTGTGGAATATGTGTCCGACAGGTTTAGCAAGCATGCTCGATATTTAGGATTTACGAGAAGGAGTCATGCGTAGTACTTGTGTAAGTATGCATGAAAAGCCCCAACTCCTAAGGCACCTAGTAAAACACAATTTATCCTACGAAGTCTAAGAAACATATTAAGCAACATGAATAGTTTGGGGTGTACCTGCAGCGGACACGAGTATCCTAATGGACCTAATCCATGTAATTGCGGTTGTAAACTTGCTACTAAACAAAACCGGACGCCTTTATTCCCAAGAAATTTGCCATTGATCAACAATAGAGAAGAACGGTTGTGTGATGACCAAAGATAAATGTACGGGCTTACTCTTGTATTGAACAGCGGTCCTAGGGAATTCTGTGATGATGCCATCAACTCCCCCACCCATTACAAAGTTGCCGGTTGCCATATTTGCATCGGAGCAGAAATCCCAGGCCTGAGACACAGCCTCATTTTGAAAAACTTCTGCATGCACCTTGAGTTCGAATGCCTGCAGCTTTTTCACCACATCCACCATGTCGGTTAGATGCTTAAAGACATGAGGACATACAAAGGACTTGCTTACAACTACAGAGTTGGCAAACTTCTTGATCTCTTTAATGGCTGAGGTATCCACGGATGTCATGTTTTTCTGTAAAAAAATTAATTTTTTTTTTAACAATCTAATAGAACTCGTTTGCCATCTATTGATTTGTGAAAAAAATTAATTTTTTTAATGAAATAAACGCATCTTTTTAAAGGACTAGGTTTGCACGCCGGACACTTATTTAGGGACTGAGGGAGTATATGTCATGCTAACAAATTTCTTTATTTTGTGTTTTGATTTCTGCGACGTGGAAAGGACCACAAGCACACAGACATATTTGGAATTTGTTCCACCATCTCACCGGCTACTTAGTTCTTCTCTTGAGCTTGATCAACATATGGGTAGGCTTCACCATTTTAAAGCTTGCAAAGGGAAGGATGATCGGATATGGTTCTATCTCCGGTGCTATCATGCTTACCTCGCTGATTCTAGAAGTTTGGAACAAAATGACGAGAGATGGAAAGACCAATGGAGCACAAGTCAATGCAACTCCCACAAGTGTAGAAAACAAAGCCTAGATCATGATTGTTTCGACGTCATTAATTGTTGTTGTTGATACCTATGCATTGTAAAAGATTTTGCAGTTGTTTGTTGTGTCTTCCTAGAGGAGTTTCATTCTTTGTGCTAAAAACATGATTTTGCTTGGCTTGGATTTAATAAATTAACCTAGTTTTACATGATACCTTTTTTTTTTTTTTATTCATATGATCTTTGTTCATTTGTACTCCCTCCATCCCTAGTTAATTGTCTACTACGATTTTGCGTGCATTTTCAACAGCTTATATCTCTCGACATATATTGTTAAAAATATGCAATATGGATCTTATTTGATAGATCTCAATTTTTTTTATAAGACAATAATTTCACATATATAAAACATAATATACGTTGAGAGATATAAGCCGTTGAAAATGCACGCAAAAGCAAAAGCGGCAAAACCGTAGGGGATAATTAAATAGGGACAGAGGAAATATCATTTTCAGAATGATATCTTGATATCCTCTGTTTCTGAACATGAACTGTAAAGGTATTCATATGATTTCGGTTTATTTCTGAGAAATGTTTTGAAAGATTGACCTTGACTTGTTACTTATTGTACTCTACAAGAGAAAATATAGACCTCTATGAAAGCTTTAAATTTCGTTCTCATTTTTCCTCTGCCTTGATTGTGTAAGTAGGTATTAGTGTCAAAATTTAGGTTTATTCACTCCCATTTAGTGAACTTCAGAGAGAGAGATCAAAGCAAGTACAGCTTGTTTAGTATTATGACCGGCCACGATTAATTTTTTCCCAGAAAAGTTTCATTAAAATCTAGACCGTCCAAAATACTTGTGGA
Source organism: Rhododendron simsii (assembly GCA_014282245.1). Taxonomy (NCBI): domain Eukaryota; kingdom Viridiplantae; phylum Streptophyta; class Magnoliopsida; order Ericales; family Ericaceae; genus Rhododendron; species Rhododendron simsii. The sequence goes on from CM024954.1 coordinate 15,980,302, forward strand.
AGCAGCGATTCACTTCCATAAACTTTCTTTACAAAAACTTCCGTAAAGAAGTTTTTCTCATTCCACATATGTACTCCTGAAGTCTCATCCATTGCTGAGGTTACTAAATGGCAATATTAACGTATTTGATATTATTAATGCCTTTTGTCAATCGGGCCCAACTAGTATGCCTAGCTAGTGAGCACTTTTTCGGGCGGGAAGCAAGCCGGGCCCTACAGGTGGGCAACTCTTCCATCGATAACGGCATTGTTCGTCAATACTATAAAATCAGACAATGACAATGTAACGCTCCTAATTTTGGGAACATTAAAAAGACATTTTTTTATTGAAAACTTAAGTAGAGTCATGCTCGTTATTACATCATAATCTCTCACAAGAGTACTTTTATTACACATGGAAGGGTAAAGCTAGCGTTCCTATTTATTATTCCGACTGCTCCTCCATCCTAGCCAGCTCCTCGGCTTCGAAAGCTTCTAAGGTGTAGAGTTCACCCTGTTCATCTATGAGGTCTGACATATTGTACCCGTGTTGCCACCAATATAATATGTCAGGGTCACCAAAGGTAACACCGTGAGCTAAAAAGGCTCAATAGAATAAACCTACTTGCTACCCCTAACTTAATAACATGAAATTAACGATTTTCATACAGGTCATGCATGCTTAAACAAGATCAATTAACAACGACACATCTACATTTGTTAATCTAGAAACGTTGGTGTCCACGATTCGTGTGTTTCTTCTACGCGACTTATCGTAAACCGTGTCACCTTTTTCTTTTACCAAATTAACATTTGCAAAATCTCTTTTTAACACACCCAACCTCGGTTTCGCCGCTCCGGGTTCCCATTGGCACACAATTGCATTGGCTCCTCTCCGCGGATACCAAGCTACACACCCAGCCTCGGTTCCGCCGCTCCGGGTTTCTGAGTTTTCTCACAATGGTTCCGCCGCTCCGGGTTCCCATTGGCGCGCGCGCGCGCACACACACACACACACACTACTCACATTGGGCTACTACGTCCGGCTACAATGTAATTTAAAAAATATTTTCTTTCTCGGAACACATCTTTCCATTTACCACACCCTAGGTGCAATGTTTCTACTTTCTTGATTTCCGTGTCTCGCTTTCATGCAATGACTCCGCGGTAGGACTTTCTACTTACGAAATCGTAAATCATTTATTGAAATCTTGAAACTAAACTAGTAAGATCATTCAACTCTATATTACTTAACATGCTCAAATCACAAACTTAAAGCATATAACGCCACATGTACGGACGCCTTTGGAGTGGAGACCACGTATGCTTTATTTACACAACCACAAGTAATGCAAGAAATCATAGTAAACATGTATACGTTCTCATAACCATTCTAAAGATCAAAATACGAATACTTACAATCAAGCGTAAATTTTTATCTTTTAAAACTCGTTCTTTCTTCCTGTGTGGGAAGTTCAGAACAACATATGTTTTTTTCGGAAAATAAAGTCAATATATTCAACATACTTCCCTTCCTTTTCATCTTTTAAAGAAAAACACCTCTCAAGTTTCTCATGCATTTCTCAACATACAAGCATCATACCTTTATAATTAGAGTTTAACGGATAAGGAAATTTTAACGTATACTTAGAGTAAGTAAGTAGAGATATTCTACCGTTCTTCTTGGCAGTAGGGTGGCAACGGAAAGTGTCACGCCCTCGATTTTAAACATAAATATATAAATTATTTCGATAAAAAACCCTCGCACGAGATATATAATACCCAAAGGGGAGTTCCCACCTATTTAATTTACAAACGAAGTTCTCAAGTTTAATGAAATACATCTTTGGCAACACGGCCCAAATTAACTTATCTACCGCTATGAACAAGCTATTAAATTACAAACGGTTTAGCCAAAGGAAAATCAAGATGAATTAGTGACAAAATCATCTTTAATAAAAGTACGCGATATACAAAGAGAATCAAATAACTAGTCTTCATTTACTTCCAAAGTTGTCTTCCAAACTGAGTATACGATGCAATGCAAGCTACTGCCAAGCATTATGACCTGAAAAGAAGGGTTTTGTTGAGCTACACTAGCCCAGTAGGAAATTCTATACTCAAGTTATATGTAAATGCGAAGAAACATGCAATAAGAGAGAATAAGTTTCATTAAAAAGACATGAGATACAAGAGGAATTACCAAGATGAACGGACGATTTAATTTCGGGATTTCGGATATCTTAGGGATAACCCTAACCATCAACACATCGACTAGAAGCAACGATAAAACTCACATCAACCAAACAAATAACAACAATAGTTCAACCATCTCATAACTTTTCGAATGAATGTCACAAATCACTTCCTCATTTCATACCATTCACCATAGAACTTTATTTCATAAAACTTTCCTTTCTTTAATAAAACCTTGGTAGAATTAACCATTTATTCTCTTTATCAATAGCCACGATCCCAAACAACAAACAATCCAAACTTCAACATAAGCTTCTAAAATCAATCAAGCTTCTCTTCATCCGGTGGAGACATTCAATTGTGTTACCACCCCATGCGTGACAGTGAATTCTCTTCACCTGGGTTTCCGCATTACCACACTTTGCGTTGCGGGCCCTCTAGAGTCCTTGCATTACCACACCTCACGTTGCGGGCCCTTTATTTAAATTCTCAATTCAAGCATACACGCACAAAGGCCATCGTTCAATGTACAAGCAAGTAACATTTCCCAAATTCACATTGTAATACAAACTCGTAAACATGTCACATCGTACATTGATAATTACCTTAAGTTCATGTCATTTTTCTAAGTGTATCACAACGTCCTTCTCTACATATCGAAACCACGATCGACTTCTCGACACATCACCCGCTGGGTTCTAAACGAGAATTTTATAGAACAAGTGTCAAAAGAACTTATGGAGCTCAACAAGACGAGACACGAGGATATGAGTCACAATACTACCCATCGGATCACTAGATAAGCTCATGTCTACTCATAACTCTCACCATTTTATCCCTTATAGCCCAAAGTAGTTCTATCGCCCTTACGGTACATTTCCCTAACCAACATCGTTGATATTAAGCTTTAAAGTGTGCTAAAAGACAAGATCAAATAATGATTCATTAGGGCATAAGCAATTATGCTCAAGAGTGACTTAAACATATTCTAATCATATAAGGAATCATAACATGGGTCAAGAACAACCTTAGGAATAGCCATAGACATTGGCAGACTGACACACCTCTACTCAAATGATCATAACTTTTTGTATATTAATCGGTTTAAGGTGATTTTGGTGGCAAATGAAAGCTGACTTCAAGACCTTCAAATCGATATTAAGTTTACGTGAATCGGACCTCGGACAAGGAAGTTACAGCTGTTTGAAGTTGGGCTGAAACCCAGAAAGCAAGCAGAATGTTCCAGAGAGGGGAGGGATCGATCCCTCCTCTTTTGGGGATCAATCCCCAAGGCAAAAACTCGGGTTTTGTCCAGATTTGAATGAGGGATCGATCCCTCATGCCTGGGGATTGATCCCTAGGCGATTTTGGGCGATTTTTCTGCAGATTTTGACAGCTTTTCGAAAGAACAAAGGGGGGAACGATCAAGGCTCGATCCAAGCACGAAATCAACTCATAAACATATAAAGTGAGTAAGAAATCCCTACCTCGAAGCGTATATGCGAAGATCCAACCCAAACAAGCGAGCCCTAGCTTTTGAATTCGAAATCTTCCATGAATACTCCTCTCCGAGCTCTTTCCAACGCACCACAAGCTTGAAATCATGTCTAGAGGGTGGAATGGAGGTTGATTTTCCTGGGTTTTGAGCTTTGGAATGAAGTTTTGAGTGATGGAGCAGGAGAGAGAAAAGGAGCTGAGAGAGAAAGAGAGAGTCGGCTGGAGAGAGAGAGAAAGATGAGGGAGATTTTTGATCTCCTACAACACACACACCCCTTTTAAACTACCACCCAACTTAATTACACTCACACTCCCTCTAACAATTATCCTATCATTTAAGCCCCAAATCATATAAACTCACAAATTTCTCTTTTATTCGATATTCTAGCATTTATAAAGCCTTTAAACCATTTTTTGAAAAATACGGGACTCTACAGAAAGTAAGTCGGCGATTGAACGGAGTGACTTCCTACGGTGAGCTTCTGGTAGTTTCGAAAGAGAAAAATTTCTTTCGAAACTTGATCTTGACTACTACTACTAAAACTTTTGGATCGAAAGGGTGGTCGAGTGGCGGTTTGGTGGTGGCCTAGGATGAATTTCTTGAAGAACTTAGGAAGAACTTCAAGAACACAAGAACAAAGCAAGAATTCAAGACTTTCTTAGAGAGAGAAGTTGATAGGTGAAGGTGTGAGTTGAATGATGGGTGGGGGGTGCTATTTATAGCAAAATTTTGGATTCTCTCCCTCCCCCATATGGCCGGACCTCTCTCTCTCTCTCCCATTCTCCCATGGATTTGCTCCATTGAGTTGTCATTTCAAGCCTTTCAAGCATGCCATGTATTGTCACTTCCATTTTAGGCCATAACTTAGGTAATCATGAAGGGTTTTATGGTTTATCTTGTCCTATGGAGAGGTTGCTTGCAAGAAAACTGCTTCGTTCCTTCCGATATAATGGAATAATACCCCAAGCGTAGGGTTTAATATGTCTGTTGAAGCAAAATAATCCGGAAGACCAGAATCGTACCCAAGGGAATAATTATATGGCTTGGTTGGATTTGTAGAAGTAAGCTCGGGTTTTCGGCTTTTAGACAGCCAACTTTGTTTTACTTTAAATGGTGAAAATAAAAGGCTAAATTAAAAGCAAATTAACTAGGAAAAAGAGAGGCTAGGTCTAGGAATTAATAACACCCACGACTTGAGCTAAATCACCCTTTTCACCCAATTACGTGGTTTCAGATACTCAACTAAGGTTCTTAATCCGGAAGATAAACTGATTTGATTACCAAGCTAGCTCTAGAATTCATTTGGCAAACGCCACGAGCGACAGAGCTCCAAGCATCATGTGTGGTGAGTAGGCGATGCTCTCACCTACACATGATCAAAGAGGTTAACACCTCGGCAATTTGTCAAACGAATCCGAACCCCACATCAATTTTCAAATCAAAGATTCAAACTTTATTGGTGAAAAATGCAATTTTCGCTCGAGCCATGGGATGCTAATCATCCCATGACCTAACCCTTGAAAACTACTCACACATATCTAGAGAGATAAGAGCAAGCAAAAATCTAGCTATCATTATGAAATAACAAGACTTGAAATAAACTAAAGATTAAGATAGATTGGGAGTAAAGCAACAACTTTAATTAAAGCGACAATATCAAAAACTAACAAATAAAGGCATAAATTAAAATATTCAAAGCTGGAAATTAAAGAACACTCAAGAACAAAATTAAGATGCAAGCAAATCTATCTTAGATCTAGAAAATGTACCCACCAATCTATTCTACTTCTTTTTCAATCAAAATGACATAAGCTTTTATACTCCGGGGCTTCACGCGCGGAATATATTGCGAGATGCTCTGAAGATTCGCCCCTAAGGCCCTCGGCATCGATGGCAATGGGGTTAAGCTGCGTCACTAAAGGCCTCGGCATCGATGGACCATATCCCTTTACATCGATGCCGAGTGGCTTAGTACTGGACTTCTACGAGCCTCGGCATCGATGGACCATATCCCTTTACATCGATGCCGAGTGGCTTAGTCCCAGCGCCTAGTCTTCATCCTCTGCCTTGGCCGTTGCCTTGCCTTGCCTTGGCTGCTTTGATCTTGCTTTGCCTTGGCAATTCTACTCTGCCTTGGCCTTGCACTGGACGTCGGGCAACTTCTGCCTTGGCTCTGCCTGAGCTGTTTTGCTTCTACCTTGGCTGAGTCATGCCTTAGCCTTAAAAATTCCTTTATTTGGCAATTCACCTACAAAACAGAACTAGAACACTCTACAAGCAAACATCGTTAACAATAACTAATTAGTACTTAAATTAAACTAAAACTAAACACTAGCGCACCCTACATTACATTCTCGGGTGCTTATCAAAAACACAAAATCATTGGCTAGGTTTGTACTTAGGAAGACTAGAAATGGGTTGACAAATAGGCTTAAGGCTAAAAGGTGACTTGTGTAAGTGTACAAAATACATGCACACACTCCACCCTCTCCCTCACCCTCTCGGCCTCTCTCTCCTCTTTCCCTCTCGTCTCTCTCTCTCTCTCTCTCTCTAGTACTATGTACATATATAGATGCTTATGTGTATAAACATAAGTACACCAAAGTACTATGTAGTCTTAATAGGTCTATGGAAGAGGAGATGATTGTGCTAAGGCTTTCAATGACAAGAATATTGTCTCATGGGTAATATTTTCCTAGAAAGTGCATATAAGGTTATATAGGTATGTTTATAATAGGCTATGAGGTATAAATACCTATATATAAGCATATATATGTACTTGGTGAATCTAAGAAAGTAACTTTGGTGGGCAATTTAGGTATAAGCTATAATTCTTAGGGTTGCAAGCAAGGCAAGGCTAATTTTACTTCTTTTGGAAGCAAAATGATGGCTTTTTTGGTCCATAACCTTGTCTTGTCAAATCAAGGTTTCATTGGCAACCTAATTGCTATTAACCAATGGTTAAAAATTTTCCTAGCATATATTAACCAATGGTAAAAGGAATATTGGTGATAATTAAGGTTTGAAATGACTTGTCATGGGAATAAAATAATTACTTCATATTAGGGTTGGGAGGGGTTCATAAGGTTCAAAGATGGTCAAAAAGGTCTATTTAGGGTTAGAGAAGTGTAACTAGGAGAAATGGTAGTCCGATTCCTTCAACCAATCGGTTAGAATCCATTCCATTTGCCAATTAGGGTTTCTAGTTAAGAAATATAATTTTTAAGGACTAAAATCTAATTATGACGGATTATAAAAATTAAAAATGAATTTTAAAAGTAATCCAAATAATTAAAATAGAAATTTAAATATTTAATGAAATTTTTATTTACTGAAATTCAAAGTCGTTACAGACAAAGCAAGCTGTGATAGATTTGTTATAAAGGAGTAAATTATATGCTAAAGTCCAATTTAGTAGGTCTACCCTAGTTTCACTCTAAGCTCAATATCATGATAAAAATCGTTCACTTGTAGAGCCCTTTGATATGGTGACCCATTTCAAAAAGAACAGAAAAGAAAAAAGACTGATCAAATATTAGTAGTCTCATGACTACCGGAGGACTTGTTAGACTACCAGAGGACTTGTTAGACTACCGGATGACCTGCATGTCAAGGTGACAAGTATAATTCTCTAAGTAAACCGTTCATATTGTGAAACGAAATTTCATCCATTCATATAGCTAATGATATCCAATAAACTCAATTTTTTTTTTTGTGTAAAATGATCTTTTTAGTGACCTTCAAATTAACTGTCCCGGTATATTAACCTACTAACACCTCGCTAACCCCCGTTGATGTATATAATATTAGCAACAACAAAAATTAATGGTCCCAGCCATCAAGGCCGGACCAAGATCGGCCCAAAACTCAGTAACCTTGCCGTAGTAAACTTTAATTTCTAAACTTTAGAGAAGCATCAGGTGAGTAATCATCAAGTTGAATGACTAACCCCATAAGTTTAGGAATCCTGGATGAGTGGCTTCGGTTAAGGGTTCGGTCACCCCACCGAGCCATGGTGAACCGAGGTCTCACAAGTGCGTCAGCCCATGACTTGGCGAAGGCTTGGAAAGGGTCCGGTACTTTACTCGGTTAAACGATCAAGAAGGGGGTTCCGGAAGAGGCTTCGGCGAGATCTCAGGGCACGGACCGAAGCCGCATGAAGAAAAGCAATTACGCTGGGCCGGGGGGACTCATAAGGATTGTGCAACAAGCGTAATCATTGGAGATCTGATCTGACCATGTGTTCCGTCACCGCCTTATCCCTTACATTATATATGACGTCACCTGAGACGGTTACCCAAGGGTCCCTCCACGCGTTAGCTTAGAGGCCAAGCAAACCAAGGTCTATAAATACAAAGGGATACTAACCCAGAAAGGTATGCCATTTGAACCCTAACCTTGACCTATACACTTCTCCTGAGATCTAACTTGATCGTCGGAGGATCACTGGGCAAACACAGTCCAAGTGATTTGTTGCAGGACCAGATGAAGGGACCAGGACCCGAACCACGGTTACGATCCCGTCAAATCGAACCCTTACACTGGAGATTCAGAAACTTAGCAAGAAAGCAAAGAAAGTAGGAATTAAGCAGAGAGTTATAATCCCATAAGGATTTGGACGCACAGTTAATTCCTTGCTAACCAAGACTTAGCATAACCTATATAAACAACACCACCATGCCCTGATTTTTCACCGTCATTTATAAAACTCACGCTCTCTTCTTCTCCCTTCGGACCCTACTTTCGCCGTAGCCTTAATTTTCACCTCATCTTCTCTTCCGTTCTTCGATCGCAAGGCGAACGTCAATGCCAACACAGAAACTGGTGTTTCTGCTTTGTCTCTTGATCAGTTTCTTTTCGGCCCCATCCCTCGCTCTTTCTGTTGCTGGTGGTTCATCCTGTTCTGACGCCGTGTTCCCTAATAACCGAGTCTTCGCCTCATGCACCGATCTTCCCAATCTTGATTCGTTCCTCCACTGGACTTACACCCCTTCCTCATCCACCCTCCACATCGCTTACCGCCACAGCCAAATCAGTTCATCGACATGGGTTGCATGGGGAATCAATCCCACATCGAAAGGCATGATAGGAACTCAAGCCATCGTCGCATACCCAAAGCCAGATGGAACCGTTGCAGTCTTCACATCACCAGTCGATAGCTACGGTACCCAGCTACGAGAGGGGAATCTGACTTTCCGTGTCTCAGATTTGTCAGCCATGTTTATGGACAACGAGATGGTTATATTCGCAACCATTGAGCTTCCCGTAAACACTACGAGCGTTAATCATGTTTGGCAAGATGGACCAGTCTCGGGTGATAATCTTGGAATGCATGGTGTATCTGGAAACCATCTCCAATCCATGGGAAATCTGAATCTCTCGTCAGGACAAGCCTTTGGGTCTCATGGAGGCAATTCAAAAACCAAACTGAAGATAGTAAGTTATTAAGCCCGTCTAAAATTAAGGCTTTTACGCATTATCATCACAGTTTTTAGGAGCAGCCTGTTTCTTTTCTGTTTCTCTAACGGTGATTTTGAATCAATTTTGTAGGCACATGGAGTTCTAAATGCTGTTAGTTGGGGTATTATGATGCCTTTGGGATTTATGGCGGCAAGGTATCTCAAGGCCCTCGGACCACAAGCAGACCCTCTTTGGTTCTACACTCACGTATCTCTGCAGCTCTCTGGCTATTTTCTTGGCATGGCGGGAGGCGCAACTGGGCTTGTTCTTGGCGGCATGTCATCTGGAAATCATCATCCTTGCCACATGGGTATTGGGAGCACACTTTTTGCCCTAGGATTACTACAGGTATCAAAACAAAGTCCATTCTTATCCTCTTAATGCACAGTGCTATTTGAATTTGCTATTCTGTGACTGGTGTACGTCATGCTAACAAAATGCTTTCTTTTGTTTTTAGATTTCTGCTCTATTTCTGCGACCTGCGAAGGACCACAAGAACAGACATATTTGGAATTGGTTCCACCATCTTACCGGCTACTTAGTTCTTGTCTTGAGCTTGGTCAACATATGGGTAGGCTTCACCATTTTGAAGCCTGCAAAGGGATGGATGATCGGGTATGGTTCTATCTCCGGTGCGATCATGCTTACCTCGCTGATTTTAGAAGTTTGGAAGAAGATGACAAGAGATGGAAAGATCAATGGAGCACAAGTCAATGCAACTCCCACAATTGCAGAAAACAAAGTCTAGATCATGATTGTTTGCTGATATGTAGTTTGACATCGTTCTTGTTGTTGATACTTAACTGAAAAGATTTTGGTTAATTCCTTGTTGTTTGTTGTGTCCTTTTAGAGGAGCCTCATTCTTTGTGCTGAAAACATGGATTTGTTTGGCTTGGATTTAATAAAATAACCTTGTTTTACATTTGCCTGTTTTTTCTTTGATTTGTATGATTTCCATTCATTTGTATCTTTTCAGAGTGTGCTATTTTCATATGGTCTTTGTTTCTGATATAGACTTCTGAACATGAACTGCTAAGGTCTTTGGAATATTGAGAACTTTGGAAGAGCATTATTTCTCAGAATTGTTTTAAAAGAGTGACCTCGACTTGTACTTCTTGTACTCTATAAGAGAAAACATAGACTGTCTAAGGATGCTTTAAATTTCATTCTCATTTTTGCTCTGCGTTGATAGTGTAAGTGGATATCAGTGTCAAAATTTAGTTTTATTGTCTTCCATTTTGTGAGCTTCAGAGAGAGAGAGAGAGAGAGAGAGAGAGAGAGAGAGAGAGAGAGAGAGAGATCAAAGCAAAAGCTTGTTTAGTATTATAGGAACTGAAATCTGTACTCTGTAAAACACTGCTCAAACATCACATGGAATTCGGAGGCAAAGACCTGTACTTGTTTAATGTAAGTTCAACTTAAAATGGTTCAAATTACCAGAAACTTGTATTGCTATTATCAGCTATCAACTTTCCATATCAGTTGGATTTATCAGACAGATAAGCTTGCACTTGTAATTATATAAGTCCCCAGGCCAAGGAACAATCCTTGGAATCGCCTACTAATCCCTAGTAATGCTATCTCTGAAAACCATTTTGATGGAGTCTGTATAAATGCAAGGATGGGATTGGGGGTCTAGTGGCGGCGACCGCCACGACAAGAATTTTAGAAAATGCAATTATTATACGTAAAAAAAAAAATTATGCTCAATTTATATAGTCTCGCCACTACTAGATTTTTTTAGAATACATTTCGCCACTACTAGGGTAAAATCATTGTTCTGTCCTTGTATAAATGCATCCTTAAAGAAGTGTGCAAGTTCACAAGCTGTCCTGCCTGTCCACCTTCACACGTGAACATGATAGTGCTATACTTATCACTGACCATAACAGATTATTTTCTATATGATTGTATTCCTTGCCTCGCCATAATGAGATGGAAGGTCCATGTGACTTGAATCCTGAATCCAATCCTACACCAGTTAATGACGATGCAATGGGAGAAGTTTTTCTTTTCTTTTGTCAAGGGTTGTCTACCCCTAGCAGGTGGAGGAGTGACCCGTCAGGCCGTCACACTTTGAAGCTCTAGAGAAAAGAGAATGAACTAGAAGAAACTATTAACATTACAGATTGACTTGTAGACGTGATCTTGTTTTTGACAAAGGAGTTTCAACGTTTCTCAACAAATAGAATGAACCCTGGTGAAACTCTTTTCTCAATAACATGGGGTATTCGCGAGAGTTTGGATGGGCTGTGCTTTTGACTCCCTTTGTCTCACTGACTCTGTCCTAGTGTTCAATTCCACATATGTAATCCCGACGTCTTATCCATTGCTGGGGTCACTAAATGGCAATATGAACGCATTTGATAACAATAACCCTGGCCTTTCGTTGAACCGCCCAACTAGTCTGCCTAGCTAGTAAGCACTTTATGTTGATGTATGCTATGGGTGGGCATCGCTAGCACCGAAAACAGCATTGTTCGTCGATACTATAAAAATCAGACAATGACCCCGTGATAGATTTGTTATTAAAAAGGAGTAAATTATATGCTAAAGTCCAACTCAATATCATGATAAAAATTGTTCACTTGTAGAGCTCTTTAATATGGTCACCCATTTTAAAATACAAAAGAAAAGAAAAGAAAAGAAAAGAAAAAGACTAATCAAATATAAGTTGTCTCATGACTACCGGATGACCTATCTAGGTGACAAGTATAATTCTCAAAGTAAACCATCGACCATATTGTGATACTAAATTGCATCCATTCATATAGCTAATGATATCCAATAAACTCAATTTTTTTTGGTAAAACGATCCTTCTAGTGATCTCCAAATTAACGGTCCCAATCATCAAGGCCGGACCAGGATCGGCCCAAATAAACTCACCAACCTTGCCGTAGTAAACTTTAATTTTCCAACCTATCAAGAAAAAAAAAACTTTAATTTTTAAACTTTAGATAAGCATCATTATCAGGTGAGTAATCAACAAGTCACTTAACTAACCCCATAAGCTTTTTTCGAAAGCAAAGCAAGTAGGAATTACGCAGAGAGTTATAATCCCATCAGGATTTGGACGCACAATTCCTTGCTATGCAAGACTTAGCATAACCTATATAAACAACACCACCATGCCCTGATTTTTCACCGTCATTTACAAAACTCACGCTCTCTTCTTCTCCTTACTTCCGCCGTAGCCTTAATTTTCACCTCATCTTCTCTTCTGTTCTTTGATCGCAAGGCGAACGTCAATGCCAACACAGAAACTGGTGTTTCTGCTTGTCTCCTGATCAGTTTCTTTTCGGCTCCGTCCCTCGCTCTTTCGGTTGCCGGTGGTTCATCATGTTCCAACTCCGTGCTCCCTAATAACCAAGTCTTCGCCTCGTGCACTGATCTTCCCAATCTTGATTCGTTCCTCCACTGGACTTACACCCCTTCCTCATCCACTCTCCACATCGCTTACCGCCACAGCCAAGTCAGTTCATCCTCGTGCGTTGCATGGGGAATCAATCCCACGTCCGAAGGAATGATTGGAACTCAAGCTAGCAATCGTAGCATACCCAAAGCCAGATGGATCCGTTGCAGTCTTCACGTCACCAGTCGATAGCTACGGTACCGGGCTACGTGAGGGGAATCTGACTTTCCTTGTCTCAGATTGTCAGGCATGTTTTTGGACAACGAGATGGTTATATTTGCAACAATTGAGCTTCCGGAAAACACTACGAGCGTTAATCATGTTTGGCAAGACGGACCAGTCTCGGGTGATAATCTTGGAATGCATGGTGTATCTGGAAACCATCTCCAGTCCACGGGAAATCTGAATCTCTCATCAGGACAAGCCTTTGGATCTCATGGAGGCAATTCAAAAACCAAACTGAAGATAGTAAGTTATTAAGCCCTTCTAAAATTAAGACTTTTGCACATTATCATGATATCATCACAGTTTTATTGATACTTTATTTGATTTCTAAAGGGGGTTTGTAATATAGGCTGTTAAAGATCGATTTGTAACCAGCATCACTTTTACTGTTTACATACATGAGTTAAAAACAAGGATTGATCTTTCTTTTTACATTCTTGAAAAAAGAAAAAGGTAAAATAAAGAATACTACAGTAGAGGGCCTAAACATAGTGAGAGATTATGAGTTGATTAATAATCTTGGCCATCTTTCTCTAGAATTATGTAATAGGAGCAGCCTGTTTCTTTTCCGAAAAACAAGTGGCTTGAATTTCTCTAATGGTGATTTTGAATCAATTTTGCAGGCACATGGAGTTCTAAATGCTGTTAGTTGGGGCATTATGATGCCTTTGGGATTTATGGCGGCAAGGTATCTCAAGGCCCTTGGACCACGAGCAGACCCTCTTTGGTTCTACACTCACGTATCTCTGCAGCTCTCTGGCTATTTTCTTGGCATGGCGGGAGGCGCAACTGGGCTTGTTCTTGGCAGCATGTCATCTGGAAATCATCATCCTTGCCGCATGAGTGTTGGGGTCACACTTTTTGCCCTCGGACTACTACAGGTATCAAAACATATAGAGGCCATTATTATCCTCTTAATGCCCAATGCTATCAACTTTGCTACTCTGTAACTAGTGTACGTCATGCTAACAAAATATATATATATATATATATATATATTTTGTGTTTAGATTTCTGCTCTATTTCTGCGACCTGCAAAGGACCACAAGCATAGACATATTTGGAATTGGTTCCACCATCTCACCGGCTACTTAGTTCTTGTCTTGGGCTTGGTCAACATATGGGTAGGCTTCACCATTCTGAAGCCTGCAAAGGGATGGATCGATGATGGGGTATGGTTCTATCTCCGGTGCAATCGTGCTTACCTTGCTGATTTTAGAAGTTTGGAAGAAGATGACAAGAGATGGAAAGATCACTGGAGCACAAGTCAATGCAACTCCCACAAGTGCAGACGAGGTGGAGGGTCGGCGTCTATGACTTCACAGTCACTGTCGGATTCTTCTATTGGTACGGGGGCTGGAGAAGGTGGAGGTTCTTGCATTTCGAGCCGTTGGCTTGTTGGCCACCACTGCAGCTCAGCATCCATGTCTCCTGGTACATCTATGGGTAAGTGCCAGCCATAATCATCCATCTCTGGTTCTACGAAAAATCCATCGTCACTATCACTGCTATTTTCTGCATCTTCTTCCAATTTCGGCTCAGCATTGCCCATCTATTCATCCTGATTCTGTTCTTCCTCTGGTACTATTGGCTCCTCCTGCTCTGGTTGCCAGGGGCCCAAATGGTAATCGTGGTCTGATCCTGAAAATGGGGGCTCTTTTGGGTCTTCCTCATCCTCTCCCTGAGTATTGGGAGGGTTATGGTTCCGGTCTGGGGTAGGAATCGGGGGTTGGTTATCCACATCCCTATAATGTGAGTAATAGGGGTCGTTCCTGATGTCAAAGCCTAGTATGCTTTCTAGAATGTCACAGATTTCCTTCTAGTTTGGGTAGATCACATCAGATTGAGTATTTCACTACAAGTTTAAAATGACAGTAATTGAAATATACCAAGACCTAACGATAAATATATTTTTCCTTGCTTTATAAATGGACACCACGTTTGCAGGCCAACTAGCCGATTAATGGAACAGATTGCAGGACTTCTTGGAAAACACCATAGGATCCGACTTCTCTTTTCGAGACCCTTACGTACCAACTAAGTTTCCTATTATGTACAGCCAGTATCAGCAGCTGAGGGCGAATTCGCCAAACTAGAAGGAAGTATACACGGCTTAGTAACCAAGCCCATGGAGAAGGGCTAATCTTGAGAAGAAAATCCGTGACATTCTAGAAAGCATACTAGGCTTTGACATCAGGAACGACCCCTATTACTCACATTATAGGGATGTGGATAACCAACCCCCGATTCCTACCCCAGACCGAAACCATAACCCTCCCAATACTCAGGAAGAGGATGAGGAAGACCCAGAAGAGCCCCCATTTCCAGGATCAGACCATGATTTCCGTTTGGGCCCCTGGCAGCCAGAGCAAGAGGAGCCAATAGTACCAGAGGAAGAACAAAACCAAGATGAATAGATGGGCAATGCTGAGCCGAAATTGGAAGAAGATGCAGAAAATAGCAGTGATAGTGACAATGGATTTTTCGCAGAACCGGCGATGGATGATTATGGTTGGCTCTTACCCATAGATGCGCCAAGAGACATGGATGCTGAGCTGCAGTGGTGGCTAACAAGCCAAGCTCCAAGAAACAGCTCAGTGAGTGTGAAATGCAACGCCGACCCTCCACCTCCACGTTCTCCAGCCCCCGTACCAATAGAAGAGCTTATCTGACAGTAAAGGATCTCATGTGAAACCGCATCATCACGAGACGCCGACGTATCCTCCACCTCGTCCTAAGATGGCTATTTCGACCCGCAGATTTGAATTCCATGGGTAGGACACCATTCCGACTATGATCCAAACACTTGGGTGAAGGCCTATATAAAAAACAGCTGCACGGAACGGCCCGCTAGGTTTACCCTTGCCCATTTAAGATCAGGGCACAATCAGCTTACCTAGGGCCAATAAAGATCCAAGCCCCTGCTATAATGGATATTATCTCATCGCTGTACCCCAAGGATTTCGGGAACACTAAACCGACCGCATCCATTATTCACGAGTCGCAAGGCCCCGTCCCGAGCAGGAACATCGTATCATTACAGAGAATGCCGACTTCACCGATCATGTCACCTATACAGAGATACCCATCCGCCTAAAACCTTATAACAACCCAAACCCCAACGAAGGACAACAGGAACCACTATGGCGAGTAACATAGCGTTGCTATGGGCTCATAGAGGACACCGTCGAAAACCAGAGTCCTCTAGAAGAGCATTTTCCAATGCTTTTCGATTGATCGATTCCTTTAGCATCTACTAGTTATTTCACGCACAACACATTTTCTTTTTCTTCTTTCTAGGAAAACAATTGTGGTAGTGGGAATTATCTTGACTTTTTGTAGCTACACATCTGAGTAGTATGTTTTGACATGAATGATGTGTTTGATTCGTTTTGTTGATGAAAGAAAAATTTCTTATGATTTTCTGCTTCAAGAAGCCAGCAATCGAATTGCTCTAGCTATCTATCAGATAAACAAAGTCTAGATCATGATTGTCTGCTGATATGTATAGTTGGGCATTGTTCTTGATGTTGACACCTATAAACCTATGCACTGTAAAAGATTTTGCTTAATTTCTTGTTGTTTGTTGTGTCTTCTTAGAGGAGTCTCATTCTTTGCGCTGAAAACATGGATTTGTTTAGCTTGGATTTAATTAATTAACCTTGCTAGTCTTACATTATGCCTGTGTATGTTTTGTCTATTTTTTTCGCTTTAATTTCTATGATTTCCATTCATTTGCACAATGCTTTTTTCATCTCCTCTTTCCAACATGTACTTCTGAAAAAGAACTGGAAAGGTATTTTGAATATTTGGAACTTTTCCCGGCTATATCCTAAACATAGCCCAACTTTGTTGCAGCTTTGGTTCTATAATATTAATTGCACAGTCAAGATGGGAAAAAAAAAAAAAAGAAACTCAAAAAACCCTGGTATTAATTAATAATCTTGGACTATTTGTCCGGGTATTAATTTAGTTTTGAATCCTATACAATTCCCTGTTTAGAGGGCTAAGAGGATTTAGGGCTCTCATCCAAGGAGTTCTCCCTGCTTTTGCTGATGTATGTAACACTATCTTCGTTTCTGCTCTGTGTTTGATGCCTAAGCTCTGATTTTTGGATAAGGATTGCCATGTAGGTTGGTTGCTGGATGTTTCCCATGTGATGCTCAAGGATATATGGTCCTACTGGTATGCTGCTGACTGGAGTCTAGTTTTACTGGCTGTTTCGGTTGCTGATTCTGATGCTGAATTTAATCAGGAAGAGTTCTTCGTTGGATGTTTTTATCTCTGATGCTATGCTGAAGATTATGTTCTAATGTTGCTTTGGCCATATGCTGGATCCAAGGTGATGTTTAAATGATGCTCCATAACTTTGTTGCCGCCGAAGATCGTTAAGTTCTCCCTATGGGGAACTCTGATGTAAAATGATTTTGGTAGATGTGCTACTTCTCTGATCTTACAATGACTATATGGTCAATACTGCTTGGAGTTGCCTTTCCCACCTCTAGCTTCATTCAATTTCTTGTGGGATGTATTTTTTCTCCTTTCTCCTTTTTTTTTTTGGGGCTTCTTCTATGATTCAAGTTTCTCTTGTATCTAAAGTTCGGTCGTCTGGATGTACCCTTTGTTGAGTTCTAATAAAATTTTATTGCCTATAAAAAAAATGCTTACCGAAATGATCTCTCTCTCTCTCTCTCTCTCTCTCTCTCTCTCTCTCTCTCTCTCTCTTTCTCTCTCTCTCTTCTTTACATTATTGCCGTTGGGTATTTTAAAAAGAATAAAATTTGGGTAAAATTTGTGTTTTGGCATTGGAGATGCTCCTATTCAAATTGAGTTTTTACTAAAAAATTTGATTCAAATTTGAGGGGAAAAATGTTAGTACGGTAGATGCACTTATAGAGAGCAAATGTTGTGTTTTTTTTTATATCAAATTTTCACAAAATGATTCATAAAATCAATTCTACCATCCACTAGTGGAAAGTTCACATAATGAGAGCAAAATTTGACAAAGATGTTGGGACACTAATCCTAACACAGATGTATTTATGCATTCAATAATGTGGATTTCTCCATTTCTGCAGCTGCCGCCTAGGGGGGGAGGTGCTCGTTCTTCCCTCCCCCTAGGCTGCCCTTTTCCTCTTCTCTTCCCTCTTCCCTCTCTACCCTTCCCTCCTCCTTCAGATTTGTTCTCCCTCTGTCCCTCTGTTTTCTTCTCGGCCTCGTTTCCTCCGCCCTTCCTGATTTGGGAGGGTGGGGCGGTTCTTTCCGCCTCCGGTCGGAGGGTTCTTGGTCCTTCCGGGAGCCTAGCGGTGTTGGTTGGTTCGATGTGCTGTCGGAGGTGCAGGGGTGGCGATGGCGGCGTTCTGGTGGTGGGTGTGATTTGGGTGGTGGTGAGGTGGTGTTGGGGATGTTCCCTAGGCTGTTTTTCTTTTAATTTTGTTTTGCAGTTTGCTCTTATTCAAAAATTGATCGGTAAAGTTGCGGTGTTGATCGGTGATGGCTTGTTCCGGTGGTGATGAGGTGGTTATGGCTCCCATGGTTGTTCTGCTCAGGTCGCTTTGGGTGCCGAAGTCCGGTCGGTGGCCATTCCGGGTGCTCAATCGGGCGAGGGGTCAGCAGTTCGTCGTTTCCGGGTCTTCTGTTGCAGATTGAGATCATTGATTCTGGGGTCTTTGCAGGGGCTTGTACTGGTGGTGGTGTGTTCCTTTCAACCCTGGTTGCTTTGGTGTTCATTTCCGTAGGCCGGTAACTGCTGCCGGTCTCTACATCTGAGAGAGGTTGGCTCGGCTTAACGGCGAGGTTGGGCTCCGGTGGTTTGTGCGGAGGTGGACGTTGAAGTTAATAAGGGTTTGAGGTTTTGGTTTGGGAGGGCCTGTCCATGGTTTGGACCGGATCTAGGTGTATTGAGCTGTATTTGTTTCTTATCTGGACTTAGGGTTGGGGCTGTTTTGCTGGTTTTTTGACCCTTTTGACCTTTGGGTGTTCGGGTTTTGCCTTAATGGTATTTTGTCCAACTCTTTGTTGGATTCCTTTTCCCCCTTTTTTAATAAATTCAATTTTGTTGATCAAAAATAAATAAAAAAATAATAATGTGGATTTCACGTGCATCATGAGAGATCAACGTGCATCGAACGATTTCGAACACATTTGTGACAGGATCTTTGTCCGATCATCTACATCGGTTGCACTGCTCAAATATCTCCTCACAAGATAAAAACGGTCAATTTGTGGGGTTGCATCCTCCATTTGCACCGAGAAAAGATAGGAAACAGATAAGATTTTGAAGAAAATCAAAATTCTGGACATTGACAAGAGGGCAAAAAAAATGTGATATCCCTGACAGTTTTAGAAAGAGTGATGGAACATTAAAAAAGGAAGAGAAAAATGGATGAAAAGGGAGTGGCCAAAGACATGTGAATGTGAAGGTGGAAAGGTGTGCCTTTACTACTCTTGGCTTGGTGCAATTGCAAGTGGGCTTTCTACAGACATGCCATTTCCATAAAACTCCAAACATGAAAGCAAAAAGTACTCATGGATTGATGTAAAGTCCTGACAGGCACCTCTGTCCTTGTAAAGTTGCTGTGATATGGATACTGGCCTACTCCTACCAAATGTTTCAAATTTCAATAAAGTATTTTTTTTAAAATTTTTGATAACCGATTCTCTGGACTAATTTGCGCGTATCTCGACTAATTTTGGAGTTCTGAAAGTAAACAACTAGGCACAATTCCCATTAGCCCTAAGGTTCGGAATGCTTGGCAGTTTGGCTTTTGTGGGAATGAAACTTGTGATTTCATAGAGGAGCACTTATTGGTTATGTTCAATATTTTTCCTCATTGCATATCACCCAAAAATGAAATATGAAACCATAAGGGCACCAGGTGTGAATACAGTAATGGAATTGGACAGGTACTGTAGTGCAGCTCGGCGAGATTTTTATTATAGTGGTCTGAAATTGTTCCGTCTATAGAATTCGCTGGAAGCTGCAGTTGGTCTACAAATTAATAAGATCACATTGACAACCAGATTATCAAGATAAATTTGTGTTAGTACATTTTATTTTTTACTTATTAACTGACCATCTATTTTGGCATAACAAATACTGATCAACTAACGAACTAATGATATCCGATCAATTTAATTTTGTTAGAACGATCTATCCGTTGAACTCTACACCTCGTAAGGTCCACTACAAGAACCTAGAGGAGAATGTGTGAGATTGAAACATTTTTTCCCTTTTCAGAAAGGGTAATAAGTGCTAGTTAGTTATATTCGGTAAGGATTAAACCTAGTCTATGCATATTATGTATAGAAACTTACCAATCAATCATTTTTGACATTATCTAAATTACAGTTTTTACAAGGTATTTCAAATTCGGATGATGCTATGGTGTCCCCGGTCATTTTGGGAACACCGTAATTTTTGGCATAATTTTACCATTATTAATATAACTAAAACCCATTACAAGCATAACAGAATCCAAATAAGGCACAACCAAAGAATATCCAAAAAACCAACCATGGCGTAACCAAATCCAAGTAAATAATAACAAACAAGTTATGCCTTGCTATGGTTTTGGTTATACCTTATTATGGTTCTGTTATGCTTGTAATAGGTTTTGGTTATGCTCATAATGATTTTGTTATGTCAAAAGCTACGGTGTTCCCAAAATGACCGGGGACACCGAGGTCATTCCCTTCAAATTCTATGTTGACAGGGTCCACAGCGAATAGAGCAAGATAAATTTTCTATTGAATATTTGGATTGCACCGTGGAATCATAATAGTAATTATTATTATTTTTGGAAATTACTTCGGTGTCTCCGGTCATTTTGAGGATACCGTAACTTTTGGCATAACAAAACCATTATGAGTATAATCAAAACCAATACAAGCATAACAGAACCATAACAAGGCATAACTTGTTTGTTATGCCTTGGTTGGGTTTGGTTATGTCTTAATTGGTTTTTTAGATATTTCTTAGTTATACCTTGTTTGGGTTCTGTTATACTTGTAATAAGTTTTAGTTATACTCATAATGATGAAGTTATGCCAAAAATTATGGTGTTTCCAAAATGACCGAGAACAGCGTAGCATCGTCAATTATTTTTTATCTTTGGACCATCCGAACTAGTTAATTTGCCTTTTTGCATGGTCGATGCCGCTGCACTTGTCTTCTACTTTAAATACTCATATATCCATTCTAAGAAGGGAATGACTTCGGTGTCCCCGGTCATTTTGGGGACACCGTAACTTTTGGCATAACAAAACCATTACAAGTATAATCAAATTCATTACAAGTATAACCAAAACCATTATAAGCGTAACCAAAACCATAACAAGACATAACTTAGTTAATTATGCCTTGGTTGATTTTTGATTATGCCTTGATTGGTTTTTGGTTATGCCTTGGTTATATCCCATGTTATGGTTCTATTATACTTCTAATGATTTTTGTTATGCTTGTAAGGGTTTTGTTATGTCAAAAATTACGGTATCCCCAAAATGACCGGGAACACCATAGCATCATCCAAGAACTAGTCAATTTGCCTTTTTGCATGGTCGATGCCGCTACACTTGTTTTCTACTTCAAATATTCATATCTATTCTAACAAGTTCATTTGTGAGTGTTTTATGACATCATTTAACCGACAATATCATAATATAGGGTCTTATAGTCAGGGATGGAGCCAGGGAGGGGTCAGTAGTGACGGTCGCCCCTTTAAGAAGAAAAAAAACACTACTTTTATATGTAAAAAAAAATTCCTATGAAAGTATATAGACTCGCCCCCGTGTATATAGGCTCGTCCTTGCATCGTGAAATTCCTGACTCCGTAGTATAAGGTCATTTGTACTCGACGGCCTTTTTCCTCTTCCAAGATAAGATGACGAATTTTGATAATATCAAATTTAATACCTATAACACCCAAAAAAAAGATTAATACCTAATTTGACACAAATGATTAAAATTTAATACCTAAAACATAAATGAGAGTGAATTTTGCAAAAGAATAGAGATGATTTTTGCCATTTTTTGGTTTTTTTGGAGCATTTGGTAAGTTTAGGATATATTAAATTAAATGCGAAATTAATTTACAGATAATGAAACACCTGAATCTATCGTTCTCGTGAATCTGCAAGGGTGTTCTGTGTGTGTGTGTGTGTGTGTGTGTGAGAGAGAGAGAGAGAGAGAGAGAGAGAGAGAGAGAGAGAGAGAGCAGTATAGAGCAGTCTAGATACATACATATCGATGAGTTCTCGCACAATTGAAGCACCGATCGATTGGCTCGGTCCCTAATCGGACGAAGAACTCAAACCCTAGGGGAGAGAGAGAGATTTATACTCCTATTCTTTATCTCTCTCTAACAATAGAAAAAAATATCTGTTTGTAGAGAGAGAAGGAAAAATAGGACTCTGTTTCTCATCCTCCAAATCTCTGGAGCGCAGCCGAGCCTCGGCGTCACCGGCGGTGGTGATCCAGAGGCTCTCGTCGCCGTCGTCGGCGGCGGCGCCACCAGAGAACGAGGGGGAGGCGGAGAACAACAAGAAGATGAAGAGCCTGTTCAAGTCCAAGCCCAAGACGCCGGTCGACCTCGTCCGCCAGACGCGCGAGCTCCTCGTCTACGCGGACCTGAACTCTCCCGACACCCGCGAAATCAAGCGCGAAGAGAAGGTCATTCCTTTACTTTTCTGTTGTTTTGTTTAATCTGATTTTGTTCGGAACGGTTTAGGTTTTCATTGCGTGGTTTACTTTTGTTCGGATCTGTGCCAATTGTGTATGCAAATGTTTCCTGGTGAGAAATCGGCCCAATTAACAAACTCACAAGGCACGAAGGATAATCAGGAAAGAAATAAAGAAGATAGGCTCAGACATTTTGCATGGTTCTCCAATTGTGTTGTTGAGAACATTCACGGCTAACACTAGCTTCCACTATGTATTGAATGAAAACTGAAAGTACAAGTTGCATTGGTTGCATATATCATGTGGTTATAGAATAATCAAGAAAAGAAACAAAGAGCGCAAGGCAAAGATATTTTTATGTGGTGCCCCAACTGTGAAAATGAAATCGAGTGCATCTACGACTGACACCAGTTGCCATTGTGTATTGAATGTGGAATGAACGACGAGTTACATTGGTTGCGGATAGCAACTATTTATAACTTAGGGTTTACATTATCTTTTACTGTGACATCCGGAATAGTCAGCGAAGTGCGAACGAAGTTGAATCAGCCTTCACAAGCCCAAATTGCCCAATATTTCCAACGAGTGATTTTATTGTTTGTACTTTTGTTTGTTTATACAATTAGCATATGATGATTTTTTTTTTTTTTTGATATTTGGCTACGGAATTGTGTTGAGATAGGCAAGCTTTCTTGGACAATGTATTACTGTCATACATTAGCTTTGTAAAATTAGGATGCTCGTCATTTATGGAATTAGGATTTTCAAAATTTTTCAAGTTTTGCGTTTATGTTTTTCATTTATGGTTATGAAAATGATAACCACATCTACTAGGCGGTGATTAAGTTGCAAAAGGTGCGTTCAGCTATGTGTTAAGTGTATGGAAATAAGTGAAAGTGCATGAAACTTTAAATTGTTTTGATATTATTTGCTCCTAAACCATTGTCATCTGGATGTTGTTACTGTGACCGTATTTATCCCTAAATTATGCACTCTTGCTGAGCGGTCTGACTTATCCAGCCAGGGATTCATTTGATTTTTGCGGATTGCTTTGGGGGATATCCACCACACTTAGGTAGGAATCAACTCATCTGGTGTTGAGTCTATAGGGGGGTACTTGTACTTTGGGTCAATGCTATTGTTTTGATGGCTATTTGCTTAAAATTTGAACGCACTTGCATTGGTAAGGCGGCCTAGTGAAACTTTGCCAGGTGGATTGAAAAGTTATTTGTTAGGACTGCCAATGGATGCCTGACATGTTTTGACTTTTGAAGCTTAGGCTGGTATTGAGTCTTGGTTTTGACTACTTATAAAAAAAAGTAACGTGTGAAGAGACATTATGGTATTGAACTTTTGATTAAGAACTGCGGAAGGTCCACGGTTGAATTGTTTTAAAGATGTCCTTGATGTTGAGTGTATTTTACAGTTTTATTATGGAATTTGAAAAAGAGTTTCATCATTTGTGTTGTGCCGTGTTTTGGAGAAAAACTTGAAGTTGTAAATTTGACCAATATGCTTGCTTATGCAAGGTTTCTGAAGTAGGGGTTGTTGCATTTAGTTGGCCACTTTACCCTATAATCATAGTTGTCAAATCGTGATGTCGAAATGATTTTTCGAATGTATTTTATTCGGTCAGTTTTATTATGAAACCTATGCTTATTGATTAGGGTAACAACAATAGATACTACAAATGAAAGGTTTAGGCCTAAATCACTAAATACTTTCTTCTAAATGATGATTTGATAATCGTGGAATATTAGGTGTGTTATGCAACTACCAAGAGATGATGATTCGTAAAGCCTACTTATGGTTCTTTTTGTATGAAAGAGTTATAAATACAAAACAAACCCTTAGAAGGTCTATAGGGTTGTTATATTCCGTTTATCTTCCTCATTTTCCATTCACTCTCATAATAAATCTCTTTTTCTTATTATCTATCCATATAACATAGACAAAAGATGACATATAACAATACTAGACCTTAAAAAAGTATTTGAACCCTTTTCAAACAACAAAAGAAGCAAAACAAGAGTAAAAAATGAATTTCGGAAATTTTAAGTTGCTTGACAATGCTATTTCATTCGGGGTTTCTACCCACCGAATCGTACGATACGAATCGTAAATCACCGATTCACTTACGATTCTTAGCTATTTCCGATTCGGTAGCCTATTCGTATCGATTACCCATCGAATCGTATGATACGAATCATGAATTGTACGATTCTGACAACTATGCCTATAATCATTTTGTTATTTGTTCTGTGTTAATTTCTTTACATTTTTTGCCCCGTCCTAAACTTTCTCCAGATGATCGAGTTAAGCAAGCTTCTAAGGGAGCTAAAGTCGATTCTTTATGGAAATAGTGAAACTGAACCAGTCTCAGAAGCTTGTGCACAACTGACCCAGGAGTTCTTTAGGGAGAACACGCTGCGTCTCTTAATTGTGTGTCTTCCAAAATTGAACCTAGAGGTAATATGAAATCAATTTTTGTAGATAAACATGGATTTGGATGGTCTAATTGAATAGATTTATTAACCTTTCATTGGTTGCATAGTTTTTCTCATGTTCCATTCGAAGGAGCCATATCTCTTTATTTTGCCATTTCATTTTGTTAACTTTCACAGGCCCGTAAAGATGCTACTCAAGTTGTTGCAAATTTGCAAAGGCAACAAGTTCACTCA
Organism: Rhododendron simsii; assembly: GCA_014282245.1. Taxonomy (NCBI): domain Eukaryota; kingdom Viridiplantae; phylum Streptophyta; class Magnoliopsida; order Ericales; family Ericaceae; genus Rhododendron; species Rhododendron simsii. The sequence goes on from CM024954.1 coordinate 16,005,432, forward strand.
CGTCTTATTGCTTGTGATTACTTGGAAAAGAATCTTGATCTGATGGATATTTTGGTTTTAGGGTAAGCTGCTACAAGAAGCAATTGTGACCTTGTCATTGTCATTCCTTCTTTTGGCTATTTTTCAGCTTTACTTAGTCTACTTTGGTGGACCGGTGGTGTATAGAATCTTTTATGTCATCCTTGGCTTTGCTGTGCTTCACTGAATGTTCTTGGGCTTCCCTGTGGGAAGAAAGGATTAATGTATTATTGAATTCAGATAAACTCTATTTATCCTTGCTTAGATGTTTAGTCTCGGACTTTGCTGGAGACTGCTTTTTGGGGTGGTAATGAACCATTTTCTTCATCGTTGTTGTTAGATTTAACTGAGAAGAAAATTTTGGATTACCAATGAAACTTTGTTTCCTTTTTAGTGGTTTTTAACTTGGGGCCAAGAGACGTGGAATTAGGAGGATTTTGACAGTAGTCCTTGGTTTTCTTTGAACTGCTGTATTCTTCCTTCTCCATGCCTTTTTTATCGGTTTAACCTTTTGGGCTGGGGGGGAGGAGTAGAAAAAGAGGAATGTGTGTGATTTTTCACTGTATTCGTTATTTCTCGTGTCCTTTTAATCTACTTTTCTGATGCCTATTACTGGTTATGTAGGTATGAGAATACGGACATGGCCTTACATTATGGTGCAATGTTGAGGGAGTGCATACGCCATCAGAGTGTTGCCAGGTGATCCAATTGTTTTACCTCCTAAGGATGGAATTTTATTGTTTCTCCAAGAAGAGGTGTTCATGTACATAATATTCATTCTTAACTATTTCAGTAAAGTTTCACCTTCAGTATCAGAAAAGGTGCTTATCAATTTGCCAAAAGTTACCCGTCCCTTGTATGTTTTGGCAGGAATGTATTCATTTAGGAAGACTGAGAAAGAAACAGTACTATACTTGTAGTTCCTTTCATTTATTAAAGGCTACCTTTGTGGCATGTTCATACTAGTAACTAACTACATGTACATTGTGTATGTGTGTATTCATATGCATAAGGGTATAAACATCTAGTTGACTTTCCTGCTAGTATGTATTTAATCTAAGTTGACAGAATATGTATAGAATCAAGAGAAAACAACTGTCTCTTTATTTAGTTTGAGGGTATGGCTTAGATTACAAATGTCCTTGTTGCTCTGTCTAAAGCTTTGCCGAACATATTAGTTGATGAATTAATATTTTGCATTCCTTTGTTGTAACACAGCGGTTCTTTGACGTGGTGTAACTTCATGCTTTGTTAATTGTGTTAACCTTCTCTATACTCTCCCCCTTCTCTCTACCTCTCAAAAGTTCTGCTAGGGTTTCTCCCTGAGGGAGGGGTGCCTTTCCCACCCGCCCACCCCCCCCCCCCCCCCCCCCCCCCCCCCCCCCCCCCCCCCCGCTCTCTCTCTCCTTCCTCTTCCCTTCTCTCCTTTCTTTCTCTCTTTCTTCTTTTCTCCTTCCTTTCTTCCTCTCCCTTTTCCTTTCTCTTCTACGTTTGCTGTTTTGTTTTTCAATCTTCTCCTGCTTCTTGATCAGACGCCAGTGTTACTGTTGGGTAACTCCGATCTTGGGCTTAACGGCGAATGGATGATCTGGCGGCTTGAGTTGATCGGAGTACCGCTCCCCCTTCTCCCCTTCCGAGAATCCGATCTGATGCTGGACGTTTTCTGTTTCCAGTTTACCTTGGCTGCCGACGGTGGCCTTTGCTGGAAGGCTGCTGGGTTTGGCCAAACGGCAACGGGTGGCTTTGGTGACTGGATTTGGCGGGCAGTTCCGGGCTTTCCGTCTTCATCGCGGGTCACCGGAGGGTTCGCATAATGCAGTCATTGTTTGGGCTCGGGCTGGTTTGCTTCAGGGTGGTGTTGGCGGTTTTGGTTGAGGGTTCGTTGATATCAATGGTGTTTGGCGGCTTCTTCCGGTGGGCTGCATTGTTCCGGCAATCTTTGTTTAGTTTTTTTGGTGTTCTTGTTTTTGGGCTTAACCCTTTAGGTGAATGGGCTTGTCCCAATGGGTTTTTTCTGGGCTTGGCCTATTAGGTGTGGGCTTGTCTCAATGGGTGTTTCCTTGGTTGGTTTCTTGCTAACCTTAGGTTTGGGTCTTGGATGGCATATGATTATTCTTAGCTTTGCAACACAAATGGATCTCGGGTTAGGAACAAGGTTATGAACCCAGTACCGTACCGGCTGGTACATACCGGTATTGTCCAAATCTGGTACCCTACACCTCTAATTTTGTTTCGGCTCAAATACCGGTCAGTACGGGCCAATACCGGACGGTATTGGAGATCCCGGTCAGTACCGGATGGTACCAGACTACTTTTAAATTTATTTTTTTCTTCAAGTACCGGACGATACTGGTCGGTACCTGTCAATACCGGACAAATACTGGACGGTACCGGACAAATATCGGAATGCAATTTATTTATTTTGTTTAAAAATGTGTATATTATACTATAAATCCTTTGATGTGGGAATATAACACTAATAGCGATCAATCCGAAATGGTACTCCGTTTCTCACCGGTACGGTATATACCGTACCAGTCGGAAAACCGGTACTCTAGCCGGTACGGTATTTAGAACCTTGGTTAGGAATATGATGCCAGCATTTCTTGTTCCTGTTAATCTTTGTAACAATTTCAGTGATGAATAAAAAATTTATGCCCTCCAAAAAACAAAAATATTGTGTTAACCTCTCCACTCTGTTTTCTCAGATATGTTCTAGAGTCAGAGCATGTGAAGAAGTTTTTTGATTATATCCAGCTTCCAAATTTTGATATTGCTGCAGATGCTGCTGCCACTTTCAAGGTTGAGTATGGTTGCCAGAACTTGTCTCTCTCTGTCTAACACATATACACAGTCACAAAGACACACAGTCTCACAGACTCTGGCACGCTCTCTCTTGAACGCACATGCACTCTAGTCTCTCTGGATTGAAAGTGCTAATCTAGGATTAAAATTTTGTTCCTGTTTCTGCTGAATATGTTCCCAAGGTAGAGCTGCCTGATGCTGTGATCCTTTAATTGCTCTAAAGAAAAGGTGCATTACTGCATCGTGGTTTTCTAGATTCCATAAAATCCACTTTTGCAGAAGAAATGGGGCATATTGCTGTTAAGTTAATTTGTATTTTCCTTGACCTTCATCCATCATCTATACCTTATTGGAAGATGTGTAGTCCTTATAATAAACTGTATATCCTGTCCTAGAGGTTAGCTAGCCGACTGTTGGTTCTTACTTGATACTTGTTAGTTTTGTCTATGAATAAAGGGAGAGACCTCATGATCAGCTTTTGACATTTGAGATCAATGAAATTTTCTGAGCCCTAGCATGGCTTGTCTCTAAATCAATTTTTGTTGATAGTTTCTTCTCTTTAATTCATTGATTCCTCGCTTGGTTCCACTAGGATATGTCAAAGTGGGATGGGGAATGGTGATTATGTTCTGTTCATTCATTATGTGCTTTTACTCATGCCATTATTAGGACTCAGATTGGATTTTTATTATTTATTTATTTGTGTTGCAGGAACTCATGACAAGGCATAAATCAACTGTAGCTGAATTTCTTACCAAAAACTATGATTGGGTGAGCCATATTTTGATTATTCGTAAATGTAGTTACATTGGTTATCATGCATCTGTGTACCACCACTAGTTAAGAAGCTTCCTGATGTGCTTGATGACGAATTATGTTACCGATAAATGGAGGTAAAATCTGAATTGGGACTTGGTCGCATCTAAAATCTAGGCATTCCAATTTTTGCAATTTTTATTTATTGGTATTGTGTTTGGGTGCGTGCATTTGTGTGTGTTTTGAGGGCTGTGGGGATGTAAAGTTGTATGGCTTGGTTATCTTGGCATTGATGTCTGCATGATCTGATCTCGTATGACTTGCAGATGTCAGCTAAGAAACCACCTTCTGTGTAATTCTTTCAATTGCTAATGAACCACCGGTTCCGTAAGCCAGGCCTTGGTTAATCGTACAAATCTATCTGATAGATGGTTGAAGTAGTAATGTGTTGTTTTTTAAGAAGTGAGAATAGGAGGTTTTTGCTAACACGTATTAGCATCTCTTGTGTGTATCTTGTATGAATAATTGAATATGCCCACAGGTTCTCTGCTACATACACCAGAGAACATCAGTATTTGCATGTGATAATTTATTTATCCTCTTAATGTGATTCCATCTCATCATTGCTATTGTTGTTTTAGTTGTCATCTGCTTGATCAGAACTTGAAATTTCCAGATTTTTTTGTTTTAGTTTTTTGCAGAGTTTAACACGAAACTGCTGGAATCTACCAATTACATTACTCGGCGACAAGCTATCAAGGTAGGACAAAATTTTGAGCTTTTGCGGACATTTGGCATGGGCATAGCGAAATTTTATCTCTCTCTTGAGTTTTCACCGTTCATGGATGTTGGATGTGTTATTGGTTTAGTAGTTTAAATGTGTCGTTTATCTCCTATTTTGCATAAGATGGCATGTTGCAATAAGAGCTGTTAATTTGGTGTAACTCCGCCTGTGTCATGCTTCGAGTCTTATATACTATACCACACAGCCGGTCCCAAGCCCGGACAAAGGAGGAGGGTTGTTCGTTAGGTAGCTGACATGCAGCATGTAAAAAATCCTGTTACATCCGTAGGACCCTTGACATAATCTCAATGGAGAAAACTGACTCATGTAGCTAACCATAATTGATTGGGACTTAAGGCTTGGTTTTGGTTGTGGACCTGTTGATTTGGTAGCTCTTGTACCGAGTCAAAGTAGAGGTGCTCACGGCCCGGATTGGTCCAGTTCTCTAGAAAACCAGTAACCGGACCATTTCAAATGGTTCTAGAAAATTAGGAACCTAAACCTAACCAAAATATGTGTGGAACCTAACCAGAACCAAACCGCAAGACCGGTCCAGTTTTGGTTTGGTTCTGGTTCAATCCGATTAGCATCCAAACACTTAAGGGCTTGGTAGGGTAAAGTAAGTATCGAGTAAAAAAAAAAGAAATTGGGTATGCTCAGTACTCTGAAGAATCCTTAGGGCCCGTTCTAGAATCTAAATTAAGTACTTATTTTTTAAGAAGGTAATTTCAAGTTCAAAAATAATGTGTTTATACAAATAATTTTCCTAGTAATATAGATTTTGTTTGATAGATCTCATTGAGATCTTTTGAACGGTGCAAAAAAAATCAAAAAATTATTTTTTATTTACATTATTTTTTAGTTTGAAAATGTGTAATAAGTACTTATTTTTTAAGAAGGTGTTCTGGAACAGGGCCTAATGGTTTAGATTCCTTCAAATATACTACTAGATATTAGTAAAAACTTTCTTGAGATTTCTTCTTTAAATAAATTAACTTTATCAAGTAAAAGATTAACTTACCAAATAAAATACATAATTATGTACATATATTTATATATATGTACATCGGGGCGGTTCCGGAAACACCAAAAAAAAAACACCTAAAAATTAACGGTCCGGATCGGTACATATACATATATTATTTTTTAATATATTAGTTCTAAACAGTCCGGATCGGTTCTAATCGCGGATCTTTAATTGAAAACCAGTAACCGAACCAAAATTAACGGTTCTTGTTTGTTTGGAACCATAACCTGACCAATCCGATTTGGTCCGGATTAGACTGGTTTTGTAGTTCGGGCGGTTTTCTTGAGCACGCCTAAGTCAAAGTGTTACCCTGTGTTACTTGTTTGAGGAATTTGGTACTTATGACGAAGGTACATGCTCATGCCGTGTATTTGCACATTGTTTTTCTCCCCTTAAGAAGACTGATTGCCCCTGAACCAACTAAATTGGAACCGGGAATTTTTTTTATTTTGACATCTAAGTGGTAATTGTTTTCTACCAGAGAATGAGTGGTCTTATTAAAAAGAGCTTTGTTGGTGCTTATGGATTTCGATGGCCGCTAAATATTCTGTTCAGAGAGACATGCAGAATGATGGTTACAGACTCACATATGGAGTCAAAGGGTGGTTTGAAAGACATACGAGCTGACTGCAGTTATCGAGTAATGTGGAACAGTTTCCACTCCAAAGAGGATGGGTAGTGTGGAATATTCCTGTTGTGCCTTTTCCTACCTCCCCCTGGCAGGGCTCATTTGGTCTTCCTTGAATCCCGGATGCCTGCAACCTCCTCCAAACCATATGTATCAGTCATACCGGGGGAGAAACCAACACAAGTCTGCCAGTGTGTCTTCCATCAACTGCTGGCATGCCCATGTGGACCATGCAGTATATTTGCACTAGTGTCCTTAATTTGTCATAGAACTGGTTTGGGGAATGTGCTGACGTGATCATGTATGAATTAAGAACTTTTTTTTCATAGGTAAGTTGAGGAAACTCTTATTGGGAATGCGAGCAAAGCCCTTGGGGTGTCTCCAAAGGGGGACTCACTTTATAAATATAGCGATTGATGGTTTTTTTTTTTTGGATTGGCAAAAGTAACATTTTATTAAGGGAAAGGGGAAAGGGGGATTCCAACCAAAGGTTGGAAAGTACAGATGGGACAGCCCAATCACACCTAGGGCAATACTGCTACATTGATTTTTCTCATATTGGGTTGATATTTTTGCGGTCTCACACTCTTTATATTTGGGTGTGATTGCTATGTTGGTAGCTAAGAAAGCTGCTTCTGCTGCTTTTTTTTTTCTTTGGTGCAACGGAAATACTAAGAAAGCTTCTTTTGTTGTTACAGCTGTTGGGAGACATGCTGCTGGATCGTTCAAACTCTGGTGTGATGACACGTTATGTGAGCTCAAGGGACAACTTGAGGATTCTTATGAATCTTCTCAGAGTATGATATCCTTCCTGATTGCTTGTTTCTATGCTTGATCACTGATGCCATCCCCCCGGATTTTGTATAACAAGCAGTCCCCCTTTGTTTTCTTTACTGTAGAAAACGTACTCAAATGAATCTAAAGTGTTGTTGGTTGAAGATTGTTAAATCTTATGAAGAGGGGTTTCTGTTTCTCAGGATTTTTGTTAAACCAATATAATGGTGCAGTTCCTTTTTGCTTTTGGCAACTGATAACCCTTTTGGAATTATTGGTAAAAAGGCGCCGAACAACCCAAAATATGGAGGGGAACAAGAGTAGTATGGAGGGAAAAAAGTGTACAGTTTATCTGGAGTCTGGACATTCTTCATGATTTATTTTTCGTAACAATTATGCCTAATTTGAAGTCCTTTATTCCTCAGGAATCGAGTAAGAGCATTCAAATAGAAGCATTTCACGTTTTCAAGGTACACTTTGTCAAGAAATATTGGGGCCAATGTTTGCAATGACTATTGAATAGTCAAGTTCAGTGGGTTCTTACTAATTCTCAATGAAATGTCCAGTTATTCGCCGCTAATCAACATAAGCCACCGGATATTGTTAGTATACTTCTGGCAAATAGAAGCAAGCTGCTTCGTCTGTTTGCTGATTTCAAGACAGATAAAGGTAGAAATAAGTTCCCATTTGGGCATATTTTCATTAGGAGTCTTGGCAGCATTTCAAAATATTTGCTTGTTATGGTGCAGAGGATGAACAATTTGAGGCAGACAAAGCTCTGGTTGTCAAAGAAATTGCGGCCCTTGAAACCCAAGACCAGCCATGAACTGGCTTTGTCGTACGTATAACGCTGGTAAATGGTCTTTTTCCAATCAAATTGTGTGAATCAATAGTTTTACTAGTCCATGGCAGGATTATACTTTGTATCTGTAGAGAATTCATTTATCCTCTTTTACCATCTCTATTTCCCCCCCTTTTTGTTCCCCTTTCCCTATTTCTCTACTATTTGTGATCAACCTAATGTATCTTAAATAAAAGTACGACTATACCTTGAGAGATAGAAAGAAAGACAAGATCAATGATAAGAGGTGTGTAAACCAGGTATTGGAGCTGTAAAATTGGTGAACTTTTCATGTGTGTTTTTTCTTCCTGGGTTTTAAACACACCATACCAGTGTGCCCTTTTGTGCTTGGGAAATCAAGTAGCAAGAATTCTGTCTTCAAAGATACGTCATGCTATGCCCTGTGTTTGAAAAAGGGAATTGTGTTGAGGGAGTTGATATTTGGTTTGATGCGAATTTTTGTGGAAAAAGGGGAAAAGGGGTTTTGTCGGGGATCAATCTCCGGGACAATTGGTGTATTTTTTGAACTAGGACAATTTGTTAGCTCTGAGAACATTAGGTTAATGCTATAAAAAGGGTAAATCACTGCTGCTTTTGTGCATTGTTTGTACTGTGACTGAAAAGGTGAAAAATTATTGGGTGGTCTTGGGGCATTGACACGTGGTGCCCAAATATCCTTCTCCACCCACACATTCATAAAAAGATTGGTCTTGCAAACTAATCGTTGAATTTCCAAGAGCTGAATTGCAGCTAAACCTATTTTGAAATGTTTTATGGTTTATCTCCATCTATCTGTAGTCAAGTATCCAATTAACCTCTTTCACTTTGCATCTGTGGTCAAGTAAGAATGGGTGGTTTATTTGCCAAGAAGGTCAACCTTGATCAAGGGGGTTTTTTTTTTCTTTTCCCGGAGAAAATGAGATAATTGCTCATGAAATTCATTGGTTGTTTCTATGTCTTGCTTCGCCAATAAAATCCCTTTGTAAAGGCCTGATAGAGTCGCCCCTTTGTTGGGGTGCCTGAGGTCGTCTTAGGAATGAGCATGTACCCTGGTATCCAGAGAGAGAGAGAGAGAGAGAGAGAGAGAGAGAGAGAGAGAATGAAAAAAAGGGGCGTATTGGATGAGAGAGAGAGAGAGAGAGAGATAGAGAGAGAGAGAGAGAGAGAATGAAAAAAGGGGCGTATTGGATGAAAAAAAAGGGCGTATTGGCATATTCGTTTATGCTCTTTTATGTATTGGCAGGGCTATCCTCAACAATGGACTATTTACAAAGAAGACCGCAATTACATAAAAACATTTTATATCACAGTATAGTTGTATGTTCATTTGCCTAAATAAACTTATAGGTATTTACTAATATAGGATGAGTAATTATACCAAATTAATATTGATATGATTAATAATAGTACAGTTTCGATGATTTCGTATATTTTGCAATTTTGAGATTCTCTATTTGTCATCATCTCAAATCTGAAATGGAAAATCGGATAAAACGTAGAATATGTGATGGTTGAAGAAATGGAAAATCGGATAAAATGTAGAATATGTGATGGTTGAAAATATGCTTCAATCCGATGCCTGAAAATTGAAAGAACAAACAGACCTTAAGATTGAAGACCGAACCATGTGGGCATTTGATGCCTCATCATTTCAAAGATGCCCACAAGGATATGTTATGTCATTTTCGGTAAATGCCAATATTCATCCGTTTTTAAGGTAAAATGATTTTTGCACTCTACTTCCGGTATAAGTGCATTCTATAATTTTGAAATTTAATGTTCTTCAAAAATTACTATCATGTGTGATTTTAAGCACTAAACCGGTAAACCATTTTTGAAGTGTTCTTTAAGAAGGTAGATTGCAAAAAACAGTTCCTGTTCCAAGCCTTGGATATGTCCCTGTAATATTTGAGCCTAAAATTCTCACTGTCAGCATCGTGATTCCAAAAATATCTAGGGGCATTCTAGCCTATTTCCATTTTCATAATCTAGACCCTCTTTTCAATACACGGGATTCTTTAGTGCGGGGTGCATTACTTGTGAAGTTTGGCATTTTAGTCGTCCGTTTCGACAATTAATGATTCAAATTTCATTTCAATAATGGACAATTTAAATTTTTTTGAAGCAGAGATGAAATCTGAATTATTGATTGCGGACGAGGTGAAATCTCGACCAATGATTGCCGTTGAGACCGCTATCCTTGCGGATTTCCAATTCCTTTGTTACTGGCGTCCGCGCTGTTATTTTTCTCCATCTTTTCATTTTGCCACCTGAAAGCTAGTACAACAAGAAGTGCTCTCTCTCTCTCTCTCTCTCTCTCTCTCTCTCTCTCTCTCTCACATCAGCCAGTTTCGAGAAAAGTAATAAAAGAATGGCCGAAAATGGTAGGACCCCGTAAATCTCTCCTAGTGTTGTCTAATGGATAAGTTTAGTTTCGACTGAATTTGTTCAATTGCATTGATTTCAGATTCACACTCCAAGTTCCTCGCCATTGCAGTAGAAGCTGCGGAGAAAGCTGGAGAGGTAAATTTTATTCGAAACCCAGTTATCACGGGCTCTTGTTTCTTCATCTTTCTTAATCAATTCGCTCAATTTGAAAATCCCAAAATTTTCTTGTTTGCAGCTTATCCGTAAAGGATTCTACCAAACCAAGCATGTGGAGCATAAGGGCCAGGTCTATTCACTTGCTTGCTAGTACTTGTTTGCGAGATATGTATTTACATATACATTTGTATTTGTATCTAGATTTTCTTTGGTAATACTGGGTGTCTCGGGCCAACTTGCGCATCTGGGACTATTCCATATAGCCCCTCCTGCAGCCTTTTCACACGCTTATACACGTGGGTGAGGTGGCCCAAGAATTGTTGGCAGGAATCCAACGTGAGACGTTAGGAGGGAGCAAATCCCCCAAGTCTCAGGCTAAGACCACTACGCCAACCCCCCTTGGTGTTGTTTGTATCTAGATTTTGTATTGCTGTATTTACATTAGATTATATGCATCTCTTTTCTGGCCATGCTGGATATGGAAAGGAAATATGCTAGAAGAATAATCTTCTGCTTAGTGAGGGTAGACTGGCTTGATTGGCTAAAAATGCAAATTCTGCAGAGACTCAGTTAGAACAGATGTGAATGCTTAAGTGGTGAAAACTGAAAATTATGGAGTGTGAACTTGGCAAGAATTGTGTTAAATTGGTCAATTAGGTGCATCTGTGTGAATTGAGATGCATGGAAGGAATTCCGTAATTAGGAAAAAAATGCTTGTGGTAATACAAATCCTTCGGTGACTTGTTCTTGTTTTAATCGCTTATTGTACACGAACCAGCATTGTCAACCTTTGGGCGTGATGCAAAATGATCGCCAATCTGAGTGCTAAAACATTGACATTTGAATTAAGTTCATTTGACATTGTTTTATGTTGAGTGAGTGGCAGACACTGAGAATATGGTGGTGGCAATGTTTCCATGGTGGTTGAGGGAAAGCAGGGAGAAAACAAAAGCCTAACATAATAAAGTAAGAAACATGGAAACAAGAATAAGAAGTACAGTAGTAAATTACATACGAAAATAGCAAAGAGAGAAAATTGTTTGGTCATGCACATTTAAAGGCCAATGACTGGGCCATCAACGGTAACAGAAAAAGGTTCAGACTTCAGAGTAGTCTTAAGACAAGAAATGAGTGACAATCATCAATGCTAGAATCTGAAATTGCAACTAATTATCTACTATCCATGTTTGCCAATGCAGGTTGACTTGGTCACGGAAACTGACAAGGCATGTGAAGATCTAATATTCAATCATCTTAAGCAGTATTTCCCTAGCCATCAGGTTAACCATTCTGTCTTCTGGATAATTGCATGTGTTTGATGAAATTTTTGAGTTGGGGCTTAGTTGGCAAGTTCGGGTAATTTCACGAACAAGTTTCTAATTATTTCTTTGAATTTTTGCTTGTCTCTTAGTTTATTGGCGAGGAAACCACTGCTGCTTGTGGCGTTACGGAGCTGACAGATGAACCCACGTGGATAGTTGATCCTCTTGATGGGACAACTAACTTTGTGCATGGGTAATTCAAAACACTTTCTTGTCAATTGCGGAGACTTTATTGTTTGTATTGTATTCACTCCAGTTCATTTTATCTCATTGTGCAGGTTCCCGTTTGTTTGTGTCTCCATCGGTTTAACAATAGGAAAAATTCCCACAATTGGTGTTGTTTACAACCCAATCATGGATGAGGTGAGAATTTTCATGCTACGAGTATGTATTACATTTGGTTTGACCATCGGGAGTATTGACCACACACACATGCGAAGGGATGTATTGCCTGTTTTGCTTAAGGCAATAGGAGTGACAAATACTTGCTTAACCTTTTAAAAGCCCTTCATTACTAACATGGAGATTTACCTTGGGTGAGCCAGTGGTGGAACTTAGGCAGTCACAGGGGCCATGACCCCCTGACGATTAGATTTTTTGTTTCTAGGCATAGCCCAAGCATGTCCTAAAAAAAACAGGTCCTTGAAAGAAAAAGTTCAAGCATTTCCTAAAAGATCAGGTCCTTGAAATAAAATCCTAACTCTGCATGCTTCATAATTATGCTTCCCTTCCCAAGAAATAAAATCCTAGCCTGTCCAGGAGTATTTGTCAAGTTGATGGATATATTGCTTGGGTAGTCTCCTAGGTGTCACTCAGCAATGTGATCTGACCTACCCAGAGAAGAATAATGTCCACTACTTCTTGGCAAAACTAAGATCGTGAGAGCATACATCAACATAGGGGTGGGCATCGTGTTGTGTAGTCTCGTGTTATTGTTAGAATTTTCTCAATCTTAACCTGACCTGTTTAGTTTTTTGTGTTATCTTGTCGTCTCATATTCTTGTTCCATGTCAGAAATAGCCGACCCTAACCCGCTAACTTCGTGTCCGGTTCGTGTGTCCTTCCATAAATTCTCACCCCGCATCGTGTCGTGTCATATGGTGTTTGTGCCAGAATTCTCCCAACCCTAACCTGACTTGTTTAGCTTTTCGTGTTATCATGTCGTGTCATATTCATGTTCCATGTTAGAAATATCTGGCCCTAACTTGCTAATTTTGTGTTGGATTTTTGTCGTGTTCTCCTATCATGTCGGAAATTCCCACCCTTACATCAACATAGTGGGATTCAGTGTGTCTTATTTGTCACCAAGTGTAATGACCAGTAACCTCATGCACCACAACGTAGAAATTAAATTTGTAATGACCTGTCCCACATCGTTACTACAACCAGCCACAAGCCGTTCGTACATATAATTATGCGTGAAACCACCACCCCAGCCAACCCCCACTGTGGGAGCACCTCCAACTGTACTGTTCCTATTTTTCTTTCCCACAAATCAAGAATAAGAATAGCTCATATCAGCCAGTTTTTCCTCCCTCCTCTGCCTCGTCCTTCTTTCTTTTCTTTATAATTAGTCTCATGCACAACATATCTAGGAACTTGTGCATATGCCATGCACACACCACAGATTGATGGCTCACACAACACCACACCACATCACCCCATGCCACACCCATGTGCAGCACACCCAATACTTGGACACATAACCCTTACATGCATCCACATAAAGTTAACTACTCCAAGCTTCTAACTAATTTCCGAAATGAAATTATTAGATGCTTAAGTATAGAAAATTGGTTAAATTATGATACGGGATATTATACCAAGTGTCTTATATAGTGAATTTCGGCCATGTTTGGCACAACTGTCAGGATTTGATGAAGAACAAAAATCAGTTTGATAAGTGGTCGAGTGGAATAAAACTTTTTGGGTTTCCAATATGCAGCTTTTCACTGGAATCCATGGGAAAGGTGCTTTTTTGAACGGAAACCCCATTAAAGGTGACTCATATTTTTTTCTCCATCAATTAGTCTAGCTGTTTTTTGGGGGCCGGAAATAATGTACAGGTTTCTAACAAATTGCATCAAATCTTTGGGAGATTCTGCAGTGTCTTCTCAGACTGTACTGATGAAGTCCCTCCTTGCTACAGAGGTATGTGTGGAAACTGTTGTTGCATATTACTGCAATGTGGTCCTCTTGTCAGGTTCTTGTACTCTTCTTACTATAATGCTGCAGTGACTAAGAGTCTAAGACACGTTGAACTTTGGCACCTAGCAAGTAGCATGTCCATATTTTGTCTGTAATTCGACTTCCTGAAGAGTGAAGAGCATGATGCATAAAAATGACTTGTAACAAGTGCTGGTGGTAGGGTTCTGGCTTATAGTTCTGCACTCCGTTTACCTGTTGCTCAAGTTACAAGGGTGCAGTATTATCTGTATACAGGACATACTCTGTTGCGTTAAGTGATAAGTATTGCACTTCTATGTTCATGAGTAAAGGTGGACAGTTTGTGCACCGACATACATACTATTAAGTTGTCCTTTCTTTTTGATCGGCATTGAGAAGTTTTTTCTACTGAATAAAGGGCTTGTCAAAGTCGAAAATTTCTAGCTGAGGGGAGAAAGTGAACTTTGAGAATTATGAATATATAGCTCTCCTCAGTTGTATCGAGGTGAGGTCATATTATCTTCTTGGCTTCTTGCAATACACCTGAAACCAGCTTCCACAATCTTATAAACATAAATTTGCCTTGGGAAATCGTAGATAATAACACATGCTGCAAATTGTGAAATGTTCACCTTATAGGGAAAGGCAATTGAGCTGCATCACTAGTATCACATATAATGAACTAATTAATTTTTATCTTGCTGCAAGAGCAGGCTGGAACTAAACGTGACAAGTCGACGATGGATGCAACCACAAACAGAATCAATAGCTTACTTTTCAAGGTAAAACCTGAAGTTGGTGATTCAAGTTACTGATTTTGCTTAAATAGAAATTTTTTACCAAACAGAATAAATTTCTATGTGATCAGGTGAGATCTCTTCGAATGAGTGGCTCTTGTGCATTGAACTTATGTGGGATTGCATGCGGAAGACTTGACCTATTCTATGAAACTGGCTTTGGGGGCCCTTGGTATGGTTCTGTCCTTTGGATTAAATGAATCATAAAGCTACACAATATTAACATGCTTGACTCCTTTTACAGGGACGTGGCAGGTGGGGCTGTGATTGTTAAAGAAGCTGGAGGTGTTCTGTTTGATCCGTAAGAAACATATTTTTTCATGAAATTTCCTTTTTAAAGTTTGTTTCTGCTCTTCGGAACTTTCTCAAAAAGGTTTAGAACGGCTAGTTAATATATTTGATGACACAGAGTGATTTTACTGTAAGGAAACAATCATTGCATTCATTTTGATGTCCAAGCACTTGGAAAGATTGTTATTACAGTAGTTGATTGGTTGTTTCTCACATATTTGCTTTTATCTGGATAGTGGTAAATATCAAAAGATGCATTTAAGTACATAGTTAGCTTAAAGCAGTTTCCTAACTTGAAAATGCAATGTTTGTTTCGCATCAGATCTGGCAAGGAATTTGACATCACAGCTCAGCGAGTTGCAGCTTCAAATCCACTTCTTAAGGATGCATTTATCGAGGCATTGCTTCAATCCGAGTGAAAGCCTATGAAAACCGAAAGCCTCATTTAGGAAAGGGTACAGACTCCATCAAAATGGTTTTCAGTGATAAGAGTTACTGAGAGGATTACTAGGCGATTTTAATGATTTTTCATTGGCCCGGGGACTTAAACCAGTGCCAAATTATCTCTTAAAAACCCAATTGATCTGACAAATTCATAGTTAATAATAGCCATTTAAGTTTGTGGTATTTTGAACCATTTTGAGTTTGATCTTACATTACACTTCCTGAAAGTTATCAAGTCTTTGCCTCCGAATTCAATTTCGTGTTTGAGCAGTGTTTTTCTTTCAGAGTACAGATTGCAGTTCCTATAATACGAAACAAGCTTTTACTTTTTTGCTCTCTCTCTCTCTCTCTCTCTCTCTCTCTCTCTCTCTCACACACACACACACACACACACACACACACTGAAGTTCACAAAATCGAAGAGAATAAACCTAAGTTTTGACACTGCTACCCACTTAACACTATCGAGGCAGAGCAACAAGCAGAATGAACTGTAAAGCATCCTTTGACGGTATTTTCTCTTGTAGTACAAGAAATAACAAGTCAAGGTTACTCTTTAAATCTGATTAAAAAAAAAAGGTCACTCTTTTAAAACATTTCTCTGAAATAATGTTAGTCCAAACTCCATAGTTCTCAATATTCCAAATACCTTAACAGTTCATGTTAAGAAGTATTATATATCAGAAACAAAGTGCATATGAAAATAGCATTCTGAAAAAGATACAAATGAACGGAAATCATACAAATTAAAAATTAAAAAAAAGGGCATAATGTAAAACTAGGTTAATTTATTAAATCCAAGCCAAACAAATTCATGTTTTTAGCACAAAGAATGAGACTCCTCTAAGAAGACACAACAAACAACTAGGAACTAAGCGGATCAAAAAAAAAAACAACCAGGACCTAAGCAAAATCTTTTACTATATATGCATAGGTATCAACAACAGTAATTACGTCGAAACAATCATGATCTAGACTTTGTTTTCTGCACTTGTGGGAGTTGCATTGACTTGTGCTCCATTGGTCTTTCTATCTCTTGTCATTTTCTTCTAAACTTCTAAAATTAGCGAGGTAAGCATGATTGCACCGGAGATAGAACCATATCCGATCATCCATCCCTTTCCAGGCTTCAAAATGGTGAAGCCTACCCATATGTTGATCAAGCTCAAGAGAAGAACTAAGTAGCCAGTGAGATGGTGGAACAAATTCCAAATATGTTTGTGTTTGTGGTCCTTTGCAGGTTGCAGAAATAGAGTAGAAATCTTAACACAAAATAAAGAAATTTGTTAGCATGACATATACTCCCTCCGTCCCTAAATAAGTATCTGGCGCGCAAATCTAGGCATTTAAAAAAGATGCATTTGTTTCGTTAAAAAAATCAAATTTTTTTTTCACAAATCAATAGATAGCAATGAGTTCGATCTATTAAATTCCTCGTGTTCGTTTGGCTTGTGGCCAGTTTGCGCATTTGAACTGTTATTCGCTGCATTTTTTATTATTTCCTTCGTGATTTACTTTGTGGGAAATTCTGCATAGTTTTCCCAACAACAAACTTATATAATAGCCTACAAATTAGATTAGTGCGAACCCCCACTTTTCACTCACAGTAATAAGGTTTATTTCACTACGTCCCCCTTAAACCTTATTACCCGTCAACATCTCGTCACTCGTCTTTGCCCATGATAACCTCATCCATGAGTACCGTTGCATCACCCTGTCTCTGCCATATTCACTTGCCCGTCTATCTCATCTTTTTCCATACAGTCGTAGACATAGTGACCGTACTTGAGACAATTAAAGCACTGAACGTCCACAGTGCAGCCCTTGCTAAAATGACCGTAGTCGTTACAATTACAGCATTTTACCTGGCTCCTATCAAAGCCCCGTCCTAGTCGTCTACGTATTAGAAGAGTAGTTGGCAATAACTCTTGTGTCAATTGTGAGGAGTCTCAATTGCGTAGTAAGATCGATTATAATCACGCAATGTTATTAAAGTGTTTGATTTCTTCCAGGAGGTGGAGCTTTGGGCGTTGGGCTGGATTGTGGTAATGTAGATTTTTTTAATCTTTCTGATTTCAGTTTGTTGTTTAGTGTCCTTTGTTATTTGATTATAATTTCGCGGAGCCCATTGTGTATTAATTTTATTTCGAAAGGCAAAGAAAATTTCATTAATTATTCTTTGAAAGGAGGTACAAAGACTAATAGAACAAGAAGAACGACATCATATTTCTAACAATTAAGAATAATTCTTTACCCAGTCCGAGACCCAATCCGTCTAATTGAAAAGAATCCAACCATAGACCACACATAAGTGCCGCCCATTGTGTATTAATTGGATTTCAGCTTATTGCATTCGTCGAAGTGCTGACGGCATCTGAATGAAGTGTGAACCTTCTCGCTTTATCAATTATGGACAATTAGTGTGGAGTTAAAAATAACGTTGAGAGAGAGAGAGAGAGAGAGAGAGAGAGAGAGAGAGAGAGAGAGAGAGAGAGAGAGAGAGAGAGATGTTTACTATGAGGGATTAATAAAACATTTAGGGCTTTGGGGCAGTTTTTGACGACCAAATATGAGCATCAGGTGGACTAATCCAAAGGAGTAGTCGACAATTGGTCTCGAGACAATTGTGAGGAGTCTCAATTGTGTAGTAAGGTAGATTATAGTCACACGATGTTATTGTTAAAGTTTGATTCCTACCCGGAGGTGGAGGTCTCGGCGTTGGGATGGGTTCTGGTAGTGTGGAGTTTTTGTTAATTTTTCTGATTTTATTTTGTTGTTTTATTACCTTTGTTATCTAATTAGAATTTGATAGAGCCTATTGTGCAATTAAATCTGAGCTTGTTGCATTCGTTGAAGTGTTGCAACTTCTGAAGGTAAGGTACTGTCAACCCACTTGCTTTGTTAATTAAGGACAATCAGTGCGCAGAATTAAAAATTCTTAGGAGTAACCTGAAAGAAATTTGCCAAGGATTAAGATAATAAATGTACGACGGTGACTACCAAATATAAAATAAAACGAAATGCGTGCATCTGTCTATTTAGAGGTTTTACATTTTTGGGGTCACCTCCTAAAGTTTATGCTTTATGGAAAGAAAATGAAAATAAAGAGAAAGGGAGATGGTAACAATAGGAAATTAACAAACATTTAGGGGCTTTGGGAAAATTTCTGTCAACCAAATAGGAGCATCACATGGACTATATATCTAAAGGGCCGGGCTATTCGCAGCCACGTATTTTCTTCCATAGCCCACTCTGTTTCGGTAAATGGTTGTTGAAAATTATAAATAACATTTCGGTAAATAGCTATTGAAAATAAGATTATATTTCGGTAACTACATGTTGAAAATATATTTAACTTTCGGTAGACAACTGCCAAACATGCATTTTCGGGCATTTTCGGTAAATAGCTGTTGAAAAAAATATCATATTTCGGTAATTTGATGTTGAAAATGTATCTTAATTTCGGTAACTAGCTGTCGAGTCTAATTGAAAATTTTTAACGGACTGTGGGAGAAAATACGTGGCTGCGAATAGCCGCGCCCCTAACTGAGTAGTCGAAAAAAAGTCTTTAGTCGTGCGAGGAGATTCAATTGTGAAGTGAGGTCGATTGTAATCAGAAAATATTTTATTAATTCATAGCGTTTGATTCCTTCCCAAAGGTTGAGCTCTAGGCGTTGGGCAGGGCATTGGTAGTGTTGAGTTTTCGTAATTTTTTTCTGAATTCAACTTTTGTTGTTTTGTGTTATTAATTTGTTGGGGAAAATTTCAAAAAACCCCTGAACTTTCATTGAATTTGCAAAAAAATATTTGAACTTTAATTAATGATAAGAAGACATCTGAACTTACCATTCCATTAAAAATTACACACCTGTCGTCCAATTCCAATAGACAAGCAATGGATTGAGCTAACGGAAGGCGTCAACCTTCCTTTTTTAATTTTAAATAAATCCAATAAAAATCTTTTTGTTTTTACTATTTATCAAAAATTATTTTAACCCCATTAAACTATTTAAAAAAAATAACTTAGACCCCGCACCACCAATCAACCCACAAACAATAGTCAAAGCCATAGCTCCAATTTCAGAAATCTGAAATTGCTTTTAACCTCTTTTTTTTACTTCCAAAAATTACTTTTAACCCTTTCTTTTGTTGGTACTAAATAATTATGCATTAAAGTTCTTTTTTTCTTACTATTTTTCAAAAATGACTTTCACCCTCATTTTTTTAACTATTTACGGTAACCCATTTTCACACACACACACACACACAGAGAGAGAGAGAGAGAGAGAGAGAGAGAGAGAGAGAGAGAGAGAGAGAGAGAGAGAGAGAGAGAGAGAGAGAGAGAGAGAGAGAGAGAGAGCAGTATAATTTGAAAGAAACGGGGTTAAAGTTATTTATGTAAATAGTAAAAATCAAGGTTAAAGTAATTTATGATAAATAGTAAAAAACAAAAAAGAATTTGATTGCATATTTAATTATTACTAAAATAGAGTTAATAGAAATTTTTTGAACTAAAAAGGAAAAAAAATTAAAGAAGGTTAAAAAATGAGGATAAAAGTAATTTTGAATTTATGAAATTGGAGCTAGAGCTTTAATGCTTGGTTGTGGGGTTGATTGGTGATGTGAGGTCGATTTTTCTATTAAAGTTCTTTTTGTAAATAGTAAAAAATAGAGTAAATTTGTTTTTTGATAAATAGTACTCCCTCCGTCCCTTTTTTAGTGTTCAAAATTTCATTTTGGGCTGTCCCTTAATAAGTGTCCATTTTGTAAAGTTAATGGGTAAAAGCTGATGCATTTTCTATTTTGCATCTAAAAGTGAATTCTATTTTGAAAAGTTAGTAAGTAAAAGTGTAATGATGATGTTTTCATAAAGGGTAAATAGGAAAAGTGGAGGTAAAAGTTGATGTGAAACATGTAATGATAATGTCTTTTTAATAAATTGAAGTTATGAAATAGGACACTTAAAAAGGGACGAAGGGAGTAAGTAATTAATAAAAAGAGCTTTATTGCATATTTATTTGATACTAAGAAAAGAGTTAAAATTAATTTTTGGAAATAAAAAGTAAAAAAAGGAAGGTTAACGCCTTCCATTAGCTGCAACCGTTACTTGTCTGACAGAATTGGACGGTGGGTGTGTAAATGTTAGCGGAATGGTAAGTTTTGGTTTCTTTTTGTTATTAGTTAAAGTCAAGGTGTGTTTTTGCAAATTCTCTAAAAGTTCAAGTACTTTTTTTATAATTTTCCCTATTTGTTGTTTGATTAGGATTTCATGCAGCCTATTGAAATTTCGTGAAGAGTGTCAGCAGCTAAATGTGAAGTGTGAACCCACTTCCTTATTAATTAGGGACAATTAGGCCCCATTTTCACTAAAATTTTGCATTAGGACTTATTGGATTTTGTGAAGTTGTTCATACTAAACTAAAACTTTTTGTCAAAACTTAATTTGTTTCCACTAAACTAAAACATCCAATACATTTTCTTCTACCAACCCCGATACATTTTCCACAACTGGTAATTTAGTGAAAACTACTTAAATACTTGACGTTTATGACTACATGAAATAGTCCATAACTTAATGAATAGCGAAAATGCGTGCACAGTTAATAATTCTTTGAAGTTACTTGAAAGAAACTTGCCAAGGGTTAAGATTATATGTATGTACGTCAATGACTACCAAAAACAAAACAAAATGAAATGCCTGCATTTGTCGATTTAGGGATTTTACTTGTTTAGGGTGAGTTGATAAATGAGTAGTAGACAATAAGACTTTAGTCTTATGTGAGGACTTTCGATTGTGTAGTGAGATTAATGAGATTTATCAAACAAGATCTATATTGGTAGAAAAATTATTTGCGTAAATACATAATTTTTGAACTTGAAATTACCTTTTTTTTTTTTAAAGTTTCTTTTTTAGAAAACTAAAACGGCACCTAACACAAACTAAAATATAAAACTTAAAGTGTTGTTATAAAAAATTGAAGTGCGAAAATCATCTTTTGAAAAGTTATTGCATTACTTTAACAGTTATCTCCCTCTCCCTCGTGCTGCAAAGCAAATCCCGAAAAACCATGCCTGCCTTAGTCATGCATCCACACTGAAACCATCTCCACAAAGCCGAGAAACCGCAGGTACTTTATGTCCTCTACTAACATTTTTTATTCAAGTTTAGTTTCCTGCTCCATTAAAACCCACTTGCAAAATTCACTTTTATCCACCGAATTTCTGTCTTTTTCCTCCATGTTGAGTTTTGGTTTAGTTATCAAAACATCTACTCTCCATCACTTAAAGTACAAAATGGAGAAAGAATGTGACATATTGAAGAGAAATTTTATAATTTATTTTCACTTTTTACACTTTATAAGAGAATTTAGTAGAGACCCATCGTACTTTATGAGAGAATCTAGAAAACAAAATCTCTAAAAAGTATGATGGATCTCTCATGCATTCTCTCATAAAGTATAAAAAGTGAAAATAAATTACAAAATTATCATCTAATATGTCACATCCATTCTCTATTTTGAATTTTTAAAGATGGGTTGGAGATGCTCCCATGCAACAATTTTTGAAGTTTAAGAGTTAAGTGATTAATGCATCTTCAATTCAATGTTAGTTTCAAATTTTGGGTTTGAGTTAAAAAGTTGACATTTATGGTCTGGGATGAATTCAATCAATTTAGTAGTAATTCTTTTCTCCCTTTTTATTTTTCCTTTGTTAAGTATTCTTTAAATTGAACCAGTTTAAGAGTTTAAAAAAAAGTACCGCACAACTGCACTATAGAAGTTTTTTAGCCAACCTCATGTGCGTGTGCATTTTTCTTTTTCCACAGGTTTAGAAATTGAAAAGAAAAAAAAATTACACGATTTACACTATTTTTTACATCATTTTTTTTGCTAAGTAAAAACAATTTATTAATCTTTATAAAGGATTATAAAAAATGACATCAAAATTTTTTTAAATTAGAGGTCGGGGCACACGCATCAAGTTAAATTTGTGCATATTTTGATCAAATTTTGAGTTGCACACGCATCGCTTGTACCCGACCTCTAGTTAATATAATAAAGGGTTCATATTAGCTTAAATACTCGGCATTGATGGTGACTCGCTCTTGGTTAAACTTGGCATTGATGGTGACTTGCTCTTGGTTAATGAATTATCCTTTTAGCTTTTAGGGGAAGTTTTTGAACATTGAGTTGAAATGATATAAAAATATGACTCAAAGTTGAATTTTTTCAGAAACGGCCAAAAAAAAAAAAAAATTTACTATCCATCTCATTTTCCCACTATCTATCTTATCTTGTATAATTAATAATAAAGGAATCAACATTGTGGAAACAAAAAGGGGGACCATTAAGGTCGATCGAGTGGAGAAACTAAAATTAATAATAACAAAAGACAGAAGATTTTTCATCGTAGACGGTCCGGATCCCATAACACTTTGGACAATATTCCATAACATCCAAGTTTTCCCTTACCATCCCCTTTCTCTTCATATCCAAAGCTACTCACTCCGCAAACAAAACAAAAAAACCAGAAAAAATGGCAGAGGGTGCTGTGTTCGAACTTCTATCCAACTTCGCACCCTATCTCCGGGAGGAGTTGAACTTGTTGACCGGAGTACAGGAAGACATCGAATACATAAGAGGCGAATTCGAGCGCATGACACATTTCCTTAGAGTTGCTGATGCTATAGAAGATAGAGACCCGAAACTCAAAGTATGGGTGAAGCAAGTTCGAGAAGCTGCATATGACACTGCAGATGCTCTTGACATGTACATGCTTCGCCTCAGGCATCGTCATAGCACCGGATTCTGCCAGTTTGTTCATAAGGTTTCGTTCTTTATAAAGACTTTAAAAACTCGCCACCAAATCGCCTCTGAAGTAAAAGGAATCAAGTCCAGAATCATAAATATTTCTGAGGGATATCAGCGATATAGTGACATATATGGCAAAATAGACCAACGCTTAGGCTCTACTCATTCAGACATCGCATGGTATGATTGTCGTGGCGATGCCCTTCTATGCCAAGAAGCCGACCTTGTTGGCATTGACAAACCCAAATCACACTTGATTCGGTGGCTAGTGGATGAGGATCCACAACTTAAGGTGCTTTCGATAGCAGGAATGGGTGGATTGGGCAAAACAACCCTTATGAAAAAGGTCTACGACGACGCAACTGTGAAGAGGCACTTCCAGAACCATGCTTGGATCACTGTTTCCGAAACATTCAAGGTCGAAGAGCTTTTAAAAAACATGATTCAAGTGCTCTTTGAAGAAGTTAGGCAACCACTCCCACGAGGAGTGGACAATATGGATGCAAACAGCTTGAAAGGTATAATTAATGCTTTTATGCATCAAAAGAGGTATGTGCTTGTTTTGGATGATGTATGGAGTATTTATGCATGGCAAGTTTTAAGAATCGTACTTCCTGAATGCAATTGTGGCAGTCGAGTAATTCTGACAACAAGAAATCTAGATTTAGCCTCTTTTGCTAGCGAAGAATATCATGGCATGGTGTATAATCTGCAGCCCCTGCCTCCCAAAGAGTCATGGGCCTTGTTTTGCTCAAAGACATTCAAGGACAATTCTTGTCCTTCATATTTGGAAGATCTTTCAAGAGACATCTTGGGAAAATGCGAGGGGTTACCGCTTGCAATAGTGGCAATTAGTGGTTTGCTATCAACAAAAGAAAAGAGTGTGGATGAGTGGGAGAGAATTTATCGTGGCCTTGGTGCGGAACTAGAAGAAAATGACAAACTCATGAGCATGACTAAGATATTGTTCCTCAGTTACTTTGATTTGCCTTACTATCTTAAGTTATGTTTTTTGTACTTGAGTATTTTTCCAGAAGATTGGTTGATTGATCACTGGAGATTAATTCGGTTGTGGGCGGCCGAAGGATTCATAGAACCAAAAGAAGGAATGACAAAAGAAGAAGTTGCTGAGGGCTACCTTAATAAGCTAATAAACAGAAGCTTAGTTCAAGCAACACATGTCGGGACAGATGGAAGGTTCAAAGCTTATCGGATCCATGACCTTTGGCGTGAAATGATTATTGCGAAATCGAGAGAGCAAAACGTTGTCACAATAACGAGTGAAAGGGGCAGAGTGTGGCCTGAGAAATTGCGACGCCTCTCGGTCCACCATAATTTGGAAGATATTCAGCAAGGCATCTGTTTTTCTCGCCTTCGTTCTTTGCTTGTGTTTAGCACAACAGATTCATCGTCCATGTTGTCAAAGGTTGCATCCTTAGGCAAGGGTGTAAGGCTACTAACGGTGTTAGACTTGAGAGGAGCCCAATTGGAAACATTCCCGCATGAAGTTGTGGACCTCCTTAATCTAACTTATCTAAGTTTGAGGGCGACAAATGTTAAAATGGTCCCGAAATCAATCGGAAGACTCAAGAAGCTAGAAACATTGGATCTGAAACAAACGAATGTCACCGAGTTGCCTGTTGAGATCTTGAAGCTCCAACGTCTTCGCCATCTCTTGTTGTATCGCTACGACAACGCCCATTGTTACTTTCCTTTTCACTGTACAATTGGCTTCAAAGCCCCGGTGGGAATAGGAAGTTTGTTGTGCTTGCAGAAACTATGTGATATTGAAGCAAACCAAATTGTGCTAAGAGAGGTAGGGAAGCTAACTCAACTGAGGAGATTAGTCATTTTAAAAGTACAGAAGGAAGACGGGACAGTGCTATGTTCATCCATTGAGAAGCTAAACAACCTTCGCACGTTGTCCGTTGTGGCAATAGAAGAAGATGAGATCGTTGATTTAGATTCTTTGTCTTTGCCGCCTCGACTTCTTCAAAAACTCTACCTAAGAGGACGTTTGGAGAAGATACCGCACTGGATACCATCTCTTGACAACTTGAAAAGGTTACAATTAGTGTGGAGTAAGTTGAAAGATGTTAATCCACTGAAATCCCTTCAAGATTTGCCCAATTTGGTTCACCTTGTACTTCGTACTGCGTATGAAGGAGATGGATTATTTTTCAAGGCTGGTGGGTTTCGAAAGCTTAAAAAATTGGGTTTGGTTAACTTAACAGGATTGAAATGGGTGAGAGTGGAGCCTAGCTCGATGCCTCTTCTTGAAGAGCTACATCTCCGAGACTGTAAGTTGATGATGGAGTTGCCCTCAAACGTTGAACATCTGGCCAACCTTAATTATCTTGAGTTGACTGATATGTCAGAAACATTAATTTCGAGCTTGAGTAGCGACTATTGGAAGATTGCACACGTCCCTAAGGTTTGGGTTGGGGACTCCAAATCTGGCTATTGGACCGGTCGTTATCCCCGCTATTGATGTGCCTTTTTTTCCTTGTATTTTATTGGCATTTGTGAGAGCTTGAAAACTTGTTTGTGTTTCATGTTGTGTATTAGATATTTCATTTGCATACCTTTTTTGTCTTGATTTAATTAATTTATCAAGAGTCTCATATTTGATGTAATCCTTGACAGAATTTAGAACTTCGAAGCATGCGTTCCGTTTATTGGTTTGCAACAATCTTGATTTAGATTATGTGAAGTTCAACACATCTCTAGAGGAACCTAATTTCCCTTGGTGCTGATTAAAAATATTTGTATGTTAATTTTTTTCCCCACTTTTAGACGTATGCAAAAAGCATTTACTTTTAGGGGCTACAGCATCTGAATAGACCAACAATCTGGCCCCAATTTGATTCAATACTCGAGACTCTCTTTAGAAGTGCAGTACAGATGTTTCATGAATAAAATGGGCAGATAGTTGACTTCGCAGAGGTGGTCATCCATCCAAAAATAAACTTCCTCAAAGCACATTTTGTGGAAGATAAAATGGACGAACAGTCAAAGTGGAACCATCTGCCTTTTTCTCTGTTTACCCACAAAAGTAGGTAAAATGGTGCTTAATATAGTCACCATTTGGGGGGGGGGGGGGGGGGGGGGGGGGGGGGGGGGGGGTGTTGGGAGGGAGCGGGTTTGGGGGCGCGTGGTTGGCACACAACGACCCAAACTCAAACAATAAAGGACCTTATCCCATGGATTAGGTAGTTTCATTGTTCATCAGAGCATCTCGAACCTTGGCTTCAAATCTGACATGGCATGTACAACGGCTCTAAGTGGCATTCAACAAGCTCCATCAAGGCCTGCCCATTGTGATGCTTATCGTTAGGTGGCATTTGAAGGTAGGACTTTGATGCCAAATTTGAAGCCCAAAGTATCTAGAGATGCCAAATACTATTCTGAGATAAACTAATTCTAAAAGTTTGAAAAAGATCAGTGAAGCATAGTTGTCACTTTTGTACTCCTTCCCATGTTTTGTACAGCTGTGAAAATTTGATTGAAGGGAAAATCCTGTTTTGATAACAACTAGTGGTAGATTGAAATAAGAACTTAGCTGTTGTTTTGGTTTTCTTTTCGGAATTCACGAATGGATGTCTAACAAGTTGCCTCCCTATGTTTTGAGATTTGGTACCTCACTGCATTCTCTATGCATTTTGAACAAACAAATCTGGCCTTTGGCCTTGGTATCCCGAGGCCTGACAACAGAGTTCAAGTCAGATTTTGCTGAGTAGCATCCATTAGCATTTCGAAGCAAAACCACTGTATCCACTATCCATGTTAATGTCCGCCGAACTTTCTTGTACTTTGCTTTAGGTTACAAAGCTGTAGTATCTTTCGCCTATATGAAGAACTTATTCTGTTATAGTCATCGAAGTACTAAATTAAGCCACCATGTTCTTGTGAGAGGATGTACTAGCTTATACACCAACTCGCATTTAGGTAACAAATTCCTTGACGTGGGTTTTCTAATAACAAACTTGGAAAATTAGGGAAGAACTTTTTTGGAAAATTAGGCATTTATCTCATCTGTTTAATCTAGGTTATATGGATCTTCTGGCAATACACTGAAGAAAAGAAACACCAGTTTCTGTGTTGGCATTGATGTTCGCCTTGCGATGGAATTATGACGGGTTTCGAGTGGTTTAGTGTTGGAGAACAGAAGAGAAGATCGATAAGGTGAAAATTAAGGCTACGGCGGAAGTAGGGAGAAGAAGAGAGCGTGAATTTTGTAAATGACGGTGAAAAATCAGGACATTTGCGGTGTTGTTTATATAGGTTATGCTAAGTCTTGCCTAGCATGCTATTCAAAGTAAAAAGTGTCTTGGTTAGCAAGGAATTTGTGCGTTCAAATCCTGATGGGATTAGAACTCTCTGCTTCCTACTTACGGGGTTAGTGAATCGACTTGTTGATTACTTACCTGATAATTAATGATGCTTCTCTAAAGTTGTAAAAATTAAAGTTTACTACGGCAATGGTTGGTGAGTTTTGGGCCAATCCCTGTCCGGCCTTGATGATCGGGACCGTTAATTTGGAGGTCTCTAAAAAGATCATTTTACCAAAACATTTGAGTTTATCATATATCGTTACCTATATGAATGGATGAAATTTAGTTTCACTATATGGATATTACACTTTGAGAATTATACTCGTCACCAAGACATGTCATCCGGTCGCCAGACTACTTAAATTTGATTAGTCTTTTTTTTAAATGAACGATCATGTCAAAGAGCTCGATCTACAAGTGAACGACT
The DNA here is from genome assembly GCA_014282245.1 of Rhododendron simsii. Taxonomy (NCBI): domain Eukaryota; kingdom Viridiplantae; phylum Streptophyta; class Magnoliopsida; order Ericales; family Ericaceae; genus Rhododendron; species Rhododendron simsii. The sequence goes on from CM024954.1 coordinate 16,033,201, forward strand.
CGTATTGCGATATTGAGCTTAGACTAAAACTAGGACCTACTAAATTGAACACTTTGCCATATAATTTACTCCTTTTTAAGCTAAGAACAAATCTATCACAGGCTGCTCTTTTATTGTCTGATTTTTAGAGTGGTGGCAAACAATGCTGCTTTCGGTGCGGGAGATGCAAGACCGTTGGGCCCTGCATACATGCTTCCCACCCAAAAGAAGTGATCACTAGCTAGCCATAATAGCAATTGCCGAGGTGAGTTGATATGTGAAATTATCCTCTTGCCCTCATTCAAAAAAAAAAAAGCTAGCCATAATAGTTGGGCAGGATGGACGAAAGGCCCAAGTTATTAATATCAATGGGTTTATATTACTCGCCTGATAGTGATGCTTCTCTCAAGTTTAAAAATTAAAGTATTTTTTTTCCTGATAAGTTTGAAAAATTAAAGTTTACTACGGCAAGGTTGGTGAGTTACTTTGGGCCGATCCTGGTCCGGCCTTGATGACCAGGACCATTAAATTTTTTTTTTGTGCCAATTTTATATACATGGCTGTCGGGGTGTTATTAGATTAGTAAACCTGGACAGTTTATCGGATATCATTAACTATATAAATGGATGAGATTTAGTTTCACAATGTGGACGGTTTACTTAGAGAATTTTACTTGTCAACTAAACAGGTCATCTGGTAGTCATGAGACTACTTATATTTGATTAGTCTTTTTCTTTAATTTTCTTTTCTTTTTGAAATGGGTGACCATATCAAAGAGCTATACAAGTGAACGATTTTTATCATGATATTGAGTTGGACTTTAGCATAGAATTTACTCCTTTTTAATAACAAATCTATCACGGGGTCATTGTCTGATTTTTATAGTATTGACGAACAATGCTGCTTTCGGTCCAAGCGATGCCCACCCGTAGCATACATCAACATAGTGCTCACTAGCTAGGCAGACTTGTTGGGCCATTCGACGAAAGGCCTGGGTTATCCCTTCCTGCTTTCCTTAAAGAAGATTGGTAGATGGACGAAACCATTATCTTGAAATACTTAAATGCCCTTCTTGTAATCGGTGAGTGTGTGCTTGCGACCTTAATGTGTGTTGCAATAAGAATGCCCCAAGCGTAGGGCTAGGTCGGTTGAAAGCATAATAAAACCCGGAAGTCCGGGGTCGAATCCACAGGGAGCGCATCCATAACTCGTTCGGAAGGTTGTTTTGAAAGAGATTGTAGCGTTAGGACCGCCAACCAAATTCGGCGTTGAGACGGCCAACTGAGAGATTTCAGAGACTGGCTACTTAACCTAACTACGGCTTCTTTTTACGGGAGATTAAACTAAAGGCGAGGTCTAGGGATAATCAACACCAATAACACAAGGATAAACTCGATTCTTCTCTTTTAACCGAAGTGTTAAACGTGGCTCGGGCCCTTTTAATTCATTTTGACAAACACCAAGAGGGACATCGCTCCGAGTATCCAATGTGACAAAAGGCTTATCTCTTGCCTACATTGGATCAAAGAGATTAACACCTCTAAGTTTTGATACATAAAATCAGTCCCTACCCATGCTTAAGCTAGAAAATGGAGTTGTACACGAGAAGAACGAGTTTCACCCTTGGCTACGGGATGTTAACCATCCCACAACCCAACCTTGGTACACTACTCACTCATAGTGCAAGGAAAGATGAAATAAGCTAGGTTAAACATAAGGAAAATACCAAACATGAACTAAACGCGAAATAAACACCAGATCCTCGAAGAGGAAGAAGTTCTTTACAACTTTAATGAAGGCGAAATGCTTCGGAAGTAAATAGATCGTACCTAAATTCACCCCTCAAGACATGAATGAAGAGAGAGGTTGGAGCTCCTTTAATGGAGGTAGAGAGAGAAAGTGCAAAAAGTAAAGTCCCCTACATTTCGGACAAGGGCTGGTATATATACCCCCTTTACAAAAGATTTACAAAAATGCCACAAAAGTGTCCGCGCAGGAGTGAGGGATCGATCCCTGGTCAGAGGGGGATCGATCCCTAGTGCCACTGGATTGTTCTTGCTGAGTTGGAGGGATCGATCCCTGGTCAGAGGGGGATCGATCCCGGTGGCTACTGGACTGCTCTGCTGCCTTCTTGCTGCTGCCTTCAGCTCTTGGCTGCTTCGAGTACTCCCCTATTGCTCCGGTTCGCTCCTTTAGAACTCGGGATCACCCCTCAAAGCCACCCACGTACATCCAGCACATCCGCACTCCTCCGGTGATTCTTAGAAACCTTGGAAACTATCCATATTTACTCCAATTACCTGTCGCTCCACAAAAATACACTTGCGCACAATATTAAACAAAACCGCACAAGTATGCATGCAAGTGAGACAAAACGGAAGAAGATAAGCCTCACAATTTACACTATTCAAGGCTTATCACACCCCCCAACTTGGACTTTACTCGTCCCGAGTAACGACAAAAAGCTATCAATGATCTATACAATCTTCCCAACTAAAAATAAGGTACAAAACATATGCTCGACACCTTCTGAAATGGCAAAAGTCTAAAAATTTTCATCACAACTCACCCCGCAAGCATGCCATGCACCATGATTCACAAACCTTATTAAAGACAGCATGTGAGAAGGTTAACCACGATGAGCTTTGGTTCCGATTCTCACGAGGGTAACGCTCAACAAAGAAATCACTAGACCAATATAAAATGTATCCCATGATCAAGCACAAAGGGTTTATGCAATAACCGAAACAAAAAGTTACGCATATCATTCAATGAATTCGCTTGCAACGAAGTAAGAGCTTATTATGCACAAGGACTGAAAAGAAAATCACAAAAGAACATAACTAAATACCACAAGCTTTCAGGAATGCATAGCATGGAAAACATAGGCGTACTCAAAATCTACTAAGGACTTTCATCAGCTTTTAATGAAATCGGGTTACAACGAAAAGGTTAGACAAAATGGTTGGCGGTCTATGCTAGCTCAGGAACGACTACCCCATGACCGGCAACCAAAACCTACCATTACTCTACTCATCTGGCCACAAACCTAAAAACTCAACTGCTGAAAGGACGCTAAATAAAGACTCGACAGGCATAGATGCAAAGACAACCACCGACTCAAAAAAAAACAATAAAGAAAAACATAGTACTACTACTACTACTGCTCCTGCCACAAACGACTACTCATCACCGTGCCCTCCACTGGCGCCAGGGTCAACCACAAACTCAGTCCCCTCACCTCGGAATATCCCCGGATTCAATTCCTCGTCTTCCTCATTCTCGCTCTCATCGCTATCCTCCGATTCAACTTCTGGAGGGGCAACATACTCCGCTGCGGCAGGAGATTGTTGGACCAACCAATCCACTTTGTGTGCTTGCCTTGCAATCACTTTGCGGTCCACTTTCCTTTCTTGTTTCATTTTCCGATTTTCTTTCACCAACCACGCGGTCATGCAAAACAATTTTTTCACCCATGAATCCAGCTTTTCCTTTGGCCCGGGCATTTCGGTCATTTCGGCTAACTTAGTTTTCCTTTTTGGGCTCGGTGGATCGTGAGATTGAGATTTACTTTTGGTTACAAATGAAGCATCAAGAGGCCCGGGTTTCAGTGGTTCAAGATGAGCATATCTCGGTCCCCGCACTTTTTGACTTTTGCATATTTTGCTTATCATGCACGGAAAAGGCATACGGGCCGTATTTTGGGACTCGGCCTGGAAGTTATGAACCTGGTAGAAGATCCATAGGGCGGCATCAAAAACCAACTCCTCACTTGCAAATACAAACAATAACTCTGCCCCTCTCTGACGCGGATGGTGTTCGGAACCCCTCGGGAAAAGATTCACATGGATAGCCTTGTTCAATAGACGATACTCTTCCCTAAAAAGTCCCGGCTTATGGTGCCCATCATAAAGTCCCATGTCGGCGTACAGGGCACTGTTAACTAGAGCCGGGTCAATGTACGCTCCACCGGGGAGGGGGTAGTTCACTGTTGAGAGCGGGGGTCGAGTGTACCCCAGATACTTAGCAATAATGTCAGGGGTTAATGCTACACGCACATTATCAATCATTGACTCGATACGCATTTCTTCCACAGGCACATCCAAGACCGACACCATATTCTGATAAAATTCTACAACACATGCCTTATTATACCCTTTTAACTTCTTAAACCAAAAAGTCAAACCTCTCCGAGTGATGTGGGGGATGCCATGTAGTTCGGTGCCCAAACTTTTGGTGTCGACTTGGCGCTCGCACTTGAACCCCCGATCTGCCATTCCGCTCTTCCAATTTTTTCGCGTGCCCCCTTGAGACTCCTCCGGTTCCCCCATTTCAGCGTCAACCTCCTCCTCCTCTTCCTCGATTGCCCTAGCCCTGTCGGAACCACCTCCACGAGCCCTCTTGGCAGTGACCTTTCGCTTCCCCCCCGCCATTCCGACTACAACCATTGAAAGCAATCCAAAACCCACAAAAAACATGAGAACCCATGCAAGGAGGGAAGGGATTTTCGGATTAGGGGTTGAGTGGTTGAGTTTGGGTGAGATTCTAGCCATTTGAGTGGTTTGGGGGTGGTTTATATGGATGGAGATGAGAAAAACGTGGGCAAGGAGAGGGAGAGGGTATTTTCGGATTAAAGAGAGAGGGAGAAGTGGGTTACCTTGTTTGGTGGGAAACCCTTTGAAATTGATGCTTGGATCTTGAAGCTTTGAAGATTTCCTGAAGATTGGAGGAAGAATTTTGAGATTTGGTGGAGAATTGAGGGAGATATGGGTGAAAGAGTGAGAGGAATGGCTATGGAGTTAGGGTTCTTTGGCTGGGAAATGGCGTGGGAAGAGAGAGAGAATGAGTGCAAGGTTTAAATAGTGGTCCATTTTTTTTTTCAAAATAACCGACGGGGGATCGATCCCTGGTCAGAGGGGGATCGATCCCGGGCTCTCTGGATTCACGGCTGGCTGCTGGGGGATCGATCCCTGGTGTTTGGGAGATCGATCCCGGTGCTTTCTGGATTCTGCAGTTCAGTTTTCCCAGTTCAAGCGGCCCGACAATGGTTAAGACTTCCTCGATCATGTTCCGAACACTCCAACTGATCCCAAACCACCTGAACCCCGTTCTACTACTCCAGACAACCCTCCAAACGTCCGGTTTCTTAGGGTAAACAAAAAAAAGAGACTCGGACTAGGCTCACAAAAGGGGTGCAACGGTAATGATATGAGGCTAAATCATAGAAGGAATGCCTTGTTTCATCTTTCAAGTACGCCAACAGCTCCATTATAATGCATAACCAAAATCGAGGGTACTCCAGTATGTACAAGAGTAGAAATTTAACTAATCTACGGGTACGAAATTCAAAAAGGAAACATGGGAAACAACAAAAAATTTAACCTTCACTCTACGCGGTTAACTGACTCAAACGCACTTAGCACAATTCGATCCACATACGACATGAACATGCTAATGGAATGAGTTGGTTATTTCCAAAAAAAAATTTGGTTCATTCAAACCGGTGCTTTTGCCACTTACGAATACAAAACGAGCATATGCTATGTATCTTAACAATGCAAATCTACTACATACAAAGGAAGATTGCCCAAAAAAAAAAAAAAAAAAATTCTCTACGCAAAACCGAAAACACAAAGTAACTATATTGCATTTTCCCCCCCCAACTTGAAATGAGCAGCGTCCGCGATGCAAAAAGACGGACAAGAAGAGAGGGAGAACAAAAAATGTACCGACGGGGTGGAATGTCAACCACCCGATACCTCGACCAAGTTGGAGGATTTTCCGTCATTGCCACTGTTCGTCATCGAAACCGCTTCCAAGGCCCACTCTTTCGGCCCCATCTTCGGAACCATAGCTAGTCACACAGAGCCATCGCCGGAGCTTTTTGGTCTGACAACCGCGACACATAGTCGCACCCATGCTTAGGGCTCCTGAATGCCTCACTCACCCCGGCTTTTAGACCCAAACTACCAAGGCTGGTGCGGTAGCATGTTACCCTGCAAAAGACTTAAGAACCAACTACCTACTAGGAAACAAATGACATTAGTCCCGCCGGCTCGTGATAGCCCGGCAACAAAAAAAATTTATTAACAAGTATTTAAACCACCGAATCGTCACATGATTAAACGGGTACTACTTTTCTCCCCCTGTTTCGCTTAAGGTGTCGCAAAGCAAAAGAGACAACACCTTAGGCGAAACACAGGTGGCTATACCGGACCACAAAAGATTTGCCCTTACTAACCGGAGCTGGGTACACGAACCTTGTTTGAATAGCGGCGTGCGAAGCTATAAACCCAAGTCAATGATGGGTACCTCCGAAGAGGCCGGGCCTTCCAAACAATTAAGTCCAGAAGTACGCAAAAGCTCCCCGTGAAAACATTTTTTTTTTTTTTTAGAACTCTTCAAACCAATGGATCATCCGGATAAACCGGATCAACTAACTCCTCCACCGTGTCCTCTACCGCAAAGTTTTCCAAAAACGGTTTTAAGCGTTGACCATTCACTTTAAAAATATGACTATTTGCGGGATTCATGATTTCAATGGCACCGTGTGGAAAAACTTTGTGCACAACATAGGGCCCCTCCCAACGAGATCGCAATTTTCCGGGAAAAACATGGAGTTTAGAATTGTACAACAACACTTTTTGCCCCACCTCAAAATTCTTTCTTTGGATATTCTTATCATGGAATGCTTTGACTTTGGATTTGTAAATGTTGGTGTTATCATAAGCATCCCGCCGGATTTCCTCAAGTTCATTGAGTTGGAGTTTACGATGAACGCCGGCATTGGGCAACCGAAAGTTTAAAAATTTTATCGCCCAATATGCCTTGTGTTCCAACTCAACCGGGAGGTGACACGCCTTACCGTAGACAAGCCGATAGGGCGAAGCGCCTAACACGGTCTTGTACGCGGTCCGGTATGCCCACAAAGCATCGGTCAAACGAAGTGACCAATCCTTCCGGTTTGGATTAACGGTTTTTTCCAAAATGTGCTTTACCTCACGATTGGCGAGCTCGGCTTGGCCATTGGTTTGCGGATGATAGGCGGTGGATACCTTGTGGGTAATGCCATACTTCTTCATGAGGGCCGCAAAAGGCCGATTGCAGAAGTGTGAGCCTTGATCGCTTATAATGGCCCGGGGTGTTCCGAACCGTGACAAAATATGCTCCTTGAGAAAAGCAAGCACCACTGCATGATCGTTGGTGCGCGTAGCAACGGCTTCAACCCATTTGGACACGTAGTCCACCGCCAAGAGAATATAAAGGAACCCGTGAGAATTTGGAAATGGGCCCATAAAGTCAATGCCCCAACAATCAAACACTTCCACGACTAGGATATTGGTGAGGGGCATCATGTTCCTCCGAGTCACCGCACCTAGTTTTTGGCATTGCTCACAGGCCCGACAAAATGCATAAGCATCCTTATGGAGACTTGGCCAATAGAACCCACATTGAAGAATTTTGGCGGTGGTCTTTTTATGAGAGAAATGGCCACCACACGCCTCAGTATGACAAAATGAGAGAATGCCCCGTTGATCTTCATCGGGCACACACCGCCGGATAATTTGGTCCGAGCAATACTTGAAGAGATAAGGATCATCAAAGAAAAATCTTTTCACCTCACTAAAGAAGAGCCTCCGGTCTTGTGGGGTCCAATGGTCTGGAATTCGCCCGGTGACAAGATAGTTGACAATGTCGGCATACCAAGGGCAACTCGAAACAGCAAAGAGTTGTTCGTCCGGGAATGTATCAACAATTGGGAGCTTAGAAGAAGAGTCCTCAAATTCAAGGCGAGACAAATGATCCGCCACCACATTTTCCACCCCCTTTTTATCCTTGATCGTAATATTGAACTCTTGAAGCAATAAGATCCACCGAATGAGCCGTGCTTTCGCATCTTGCTTCGTGAAGAGGTATTTTAAAGCCGCGTGATCGGTGTAGACAATAATGGGGGATCCCACCAAATATGACCGGAATTTGTCTAAGGCAAAGACAACGGCAAGCAACTCTTTTTCGGTGGTGGAGTAGTTCATTTGAGCTTCATTTAGAGTCTTGCTTGCATAATAGATGACGTATGGATTTTTATCTTTCCTTTGCCCGAGGACTGCCCCAACCGCGTAGTCACTAGCATCACACATGAGTTCAAAGGGTAAATTCCAATCCGGTGTTTGGACAATGGGAGGAGAAGTGAGACTTGACTTCAACTTCTTGAAAGCCTCCTCACAGGCCGGAGTCCATTCAAACGGGGTGTCCTTGGAGAGGAGGTGACACAAAGGACGAGATATGGCACTAAAATCTTTGATAAAGCGCCGATAAAAACCGGCGTGCCCGAGGAAAGAGCGGATGTCCTTGACACATTTAGGGGTCGGGAGGGTGGCAATAAGATCAATCTTGGCCTTGTCAACTTCGATCCCCTTTGACGATACAATGTGGCCCAAGACGATACCCTGAGTTACCATGAAATGGCATTTCTCCCAATTGAGCACCAAATTTTTCTCCTCACACCTTGCCAATACCCTCTCCAAATTTTCCAAGCAAGCTTCAAAGGAGTCGCCGAACACCGAGAAATCATCCATAAACACTTCGACGATCTTCTCAATCATATCGCTAAATATGCCCATCATACACCGTGAGAAGGTTCCGGGCGCATTACACAAGCCGAATGGCATGCGTCGATAAGCGAACGTCCCAAACGGACAAGTGAACGTCGTTTTCTCCTGATCAGCCAAGGCGACCTCAATTTGATTATATCCCGAGTATCCATCCAAAAAGCAATAATAAGCATGTCCTGCCACCCGCTCCAAAATTTGATCAATGAAAGGAAGAGGGAAATGGTCCTTCCGAGTGCTAGCGTTAAGCTTTCGATAATCGATACACACTCGCCATCCGGTAGTGACTCGAGTAGGGACCAATTCATTGTCGGCATTGGGAACCACCGTGACACCAGATTTCTTGGGAACCACTTGGATTGGGCTAACCCATTTACTATCGGCGATCGGATAGATAATTCCCACATCTAAGAGTTTTAAAACCTCGGCCTTCACCACATCTTTCATTATGGGATTCAACCGGCGTTGGGGTTGGCGAGAAGGTTTAACATCATCTTCGAGGGCAATGTGGTGGGAACAAATTGAAGCATCAATTCCTTTTATATCCGCGATAGACCAACCAATAGCCTTGGTATGCTGCTTGAGAATTTTAAGGAGTTGGGATTCTTGCGGGCCATTGAGAGAGGAAGAGATCACCACCGGGTAGGTTTCATTGTCGCCCAAAAAGGCATATTTCAATGTTTGTGGGAGGACCTTCAACTCGAGCTTGGGTGGTTGAATGCTCGAGGGAAGGGTCTTGCACTCGAGAGGAGGCAACTCTTCAAATTTAGGAGACCATATGTCCGTCCCACAAACATTTTCCACATTGAGCAAAGAATACAAATACTCCACCTCCGGTGAATCAAGAAAATTCGCCTCTTCGGCGGTAAGGCATATCTCCAACGGATCCTTGCACAAAGTAGTGTCTACATGCTCTTGGACCAAAGAATCGATAAGGTTGACTTCATGGATGCACTCATCGTCCCCCATTTGGCTTCCAATGTTGAACACGTTCACTTCCATTTTCATGTTGCCAAAAGTAAGGTTGAGCAAACCACTTCGGCAATGGATAACGGCATCGGCTGTGGCTAGGAATGGACGCCCGAGAATGACCGGGGTTGACGTTGATGCTTGGGAGGTAGGTACAGGGCAAGTGTCCAAGACGACGAAATCCACGGGATAGATAAAATTGTCCACTTGCACAAGTACATCCTCCACCATCCCTCGTGGAACTCGGATGCTTCTATCGGCCAATTGAAGGGTCACCGGTGTAGGCCTCATCTCTCCCAATCCGAGTTGTTCATAGACTGAGTACGGAAGCAAATTCACGCTAGCCCCCAAGTCAAGGAGAGCTTTCTCGATTTTTGTTCCTCCAATTGTGATGGAAATGGTGGGACAACCCGGATCTTTATACTTTGGAGCCACGTTGGTTTGGATGATCGAGCTCACTTGCTCCGTCAACAAGACCCTCTTGTGAACATTCAACTTACGCTTTTGAGTGCATAAGTCCTTAAGAAATTTGGCATAGGTAGGAATTTGCTTGACCGCATCCACCAACGGGATATTGATTTTCACTTGCTTGAAAAGCTCATAGATTTCAGAATTGGTATTGGCATGGGCCGGAGCTTTCAATCTTTGGGGAAATGGAGCCGGAATTTGAGGAACGGTAGCCGTCGGCTCTTCCACTTGTGACTTGGCGGGATGCTCACCAACGGGGGAAGGCTCCGAGGTTGGTGAGTCAATAGAAGGATCCAGAGCTTGCGATACAATGGGATTAACCCGTGGCTTGATAGGCTTTGGGAAGAATAGCCTTATCAATCTCCTTGGCCACTCCGACAATGTTGTAATAGGACTTGGCTTGCTCGGGGGGACTAAGCACCGAAGAGCTCGCCAACATAATTGGTTCCTTGCGGATTTACTTTGGGGTTGAGTTGGAAGTTCCCCTTTCTTGTTTAAGCCATCCCCCACCGTATTAGTCAACTTGGCCATTTGATTTTGATCCCCCGAGCGTTGAGTGGTTTGCTCATTGAGGGTC
>CM024954.1:16043878-16178876 GCA_014282245.1 Rhododendron simsii
AGTAGTAGGACCACATGGGTCCAGTCAAGCATTACTGACAAGTGGCAGAAGGGTGGGTGGTGAGTGGAAGGTGACACTTGAATATGAATATTGGTTCCAAGAGGGCTAGTGAGAGTTTGAGATGTGGTTTATGGGCTTGAATAAGGAATATTTTTGTGTTTCCATGTTTGATACATAATTATGGCAATGTTTCTAAATTGTGGTACACCACATGTCGAGAATGTGGCACACCACATGTCTAAATTGTGGAACGCTTAGGGTAAGCTTCTGTAGATATCAAAATCAATACTTAATCTTTCCAAGAGATAAAACATTTAGTGAAATTAACTATCATGTTCCAAATTATTTGTGCAAAATACATTTCTAGAAACGTAGTGACTGAATTTTGCCGTTCTCTCTCACCAAAATTCCATTCTTTCTAGATTTTTTACATTAATAAGTTCATTTTTTGGGGGAAAAATTTGGGAATCGCTTTGGATCGCTATATCTACCGTTTTGGAATGGAAGTGTACCAAGTTTCGAAATGTTCATACTGGTAAGCAATTCGCTAGAACCCTAGTAACATAGGTTTGTACCTACATATCTCAAGTAGCTAGACTTGTTTGAATCTGGACAATCACAAAGAAAAACTAAAGGGCAAATTACATTAAACCCCCTCCAACTATACCTCAGTAACGAGTTGCACGCTTCATCATTTGACTCGGACACTTAACCCCCTTCATCTATTATATCACGAGAAATTGAAGATGCCGTTGACGGAATGTGTGCAATTACCAACTTGCCCATCTTATTTTATGAAGCGAAAGGGTAAGAACATACCCTAAGATCACGACTGAAGTTTAGCGGGAGACCAAACCCACTTCCCTCCAATTCTAGTCCATTTCCCTCCGTTTTGACCTTGAAATTGGCGCCCTTTCACGCATATTGTACCCTGTATAAGTATCCCTTTGTGCTAAATGGTGCTCTTATACCACAGTTGCATAACACATTTGAATCCCCATCGCAAGATCCAATGCTACCTTCCATGATCAGAAGAGAGAGAGAGAGAGGGGGGGGGGGGGGGGGGGGGGGGGGGGGGGGGGGGGGAGCGGGGAGAAGGACCGTTGGGAGATATAGATGAGTAGAGAGAGAGTGAGTACCGTTGTAGAAGATGATACATATCTACGTACTTATAAGGGCAACATCAATCATTGAAAGGTCATGTGCTGCTCACATGACCTTCTTCCCTTTGAACTCATAAGGGCTCACTAACGGGAGGTGGTTAAGTGTCACACGATAACAAATGAAGGGGGCTAAGTGTCCGAGTTAAACAATGAAGTAGCAACTCGTTACCGAGGTATAGTGGGAGGGGGTTTAATGTAATTTGCCCAAAACTAAACTTGTTCAACATACTCAGGCATTAAGCTTATGGACTGTATTCACTTTGGCTATGACCAATAATAGGTTAAGCTTGAATGAAAGCCATATTTGTCGTCCAGAAAATTTTTCACAAGAATTTGGACTACTACAGAGAAAAATTGTAACGAATAGTTCTGCATACTCACTTAAATATTAGGTGTATGGACCAGATTCACTTCGGCTACGACTTATAAAAGGTCAAGCTTGGAAGAATGCTCTATTCGTCATCAAATTTATATTTGTCGTCAAGATAATTTTCTGCTACGCAGGTATGAACACAGAGACTCGTTGAAGTCTTATTCCTACCGGGTTTTTTTTTTTTTTTTTTTTAACGGAGTTTACTGCAAAGATGAAAGTCCTAAATCTGTATATGATACTAAGTTCTAAGTCTATATCATACTTCAAAGTGAAAATGATTTATCTAACTTCATAACAGAAAAACACTGAACACTAATCATCATATACGAGATGCACCATAACTTCAAAACACAGTCTAATTGTTGAATCTCAACTTCTAACAAGAGCTCTTCAAGATAATAACATTCCTAATATGCTGTTGGGGCACATTTATCCGGCAAATGAAATTACAGGGAATATCACAACTTTCGCGAGGAACTTGACACAGGATTACCTCGAAAATCTTCAACAAGCATGAAAGGATAGATACAATAGAACACAGTCTATGGAAGCAACAAAATCATCTTCAGTCTAACCTTTATTTATCATCATTGTACGGTTGTACCATTATAAACAGTTGGGAAAAGGGGGAAAGAAGTTACAAATTGCATTGTAGAACGACAAAAGGGAGGCCAACTTCCTATCTAGTTAAATAACAAAACGGCTAAACACTACGCTGTGATCTGTACAAAAGCAAGGGTGGACAAATATCTTTTACCTGCAAACAGTAGCCCTTTCGTCCCAAAATTGCTAACATCCTCGCACATGTTTCACCAAGTACCAAAGCTGGAGCCAACATGTTCCTGGGTTATAATGCGAAGACGATTCCATAACAGCCATAGATGGATAAGGTGCGAAACACAGCTGATAGAAGCATGTGTGAGAGGAAGGGAGGCGATTATAGGACTCTGAAGCCTTGTGGATGAACAGTGGAGAAGCCAAACCACCAAAACCCTCCACTGGTAGGTATTTCACCGAAGTCCAGAAAAAGAGAAGGACCTTCCTCTGATCTGCTGACATTTGTCCGACAATCTGCGAGATTATTACGATACAAATGGTCAAATTAAGGACATCTACGAATGAACTTGACCAATAGTATCTCATAATCAATTTGCCCTGCCCTTTAACCTCATTAGACAGATAGCAACACAGTCAAGTACATGGTTGATTTCTGCCCAGCAACCACAAGGGCTCAACAGGAATTCAGAATATTGGGGCAAAAACCAACGCAAGGGACAAATTGAAATTGTAAAATAAGAACTACAGAAAATTTTAAATAAATCCAAAATCTCGGAGGCAATTAAAAAACTCTGATAAGCACAGTTTTCTACTTGGGGTCCCCACAAGGCTCTGCCCATGCTGCCGCAACCATATCAAAGCGGTGTCTCTATAAACTATAAAAAACATCATATGAGGTCAGTTAAACCCAAGATACGCAATTAACTCAATGATATACAACTCATTATCACAGAAAACCCACAATTACATAGAACCTGAACAGAGAAAATGAAGCCATTTGCAAGGATATAATGTTGTATCTGGTGGCCTGTGGGTTTCGAGGTCTATTTATTGATAAGTGAAGGGCCTACTAACAGTCTGCATGTTTCAGAGTGGCTGAGATACAATCTTTTCCTTCATGTTTAATTACATTAAATTGCAATCTTGAAGCTCTAAAGATAACAAAAGAAAATCATCATTTTTACTATAATGAGCAATATTCAGCTAAATTGATTTTTACAATGTGAAACAAGATTGCAAGAAGTTCCTTTAAAAGAGTCAAGAAAGAGAAGTGAGACAGAAGGATGCCGTGCAGGCAGAAGTAATGGAGGATATATTCATAATAACCAAATAAACCAACACAATGATTAGCTAATACTAATACTATACAGCGCAAAAGATAAAATAAATTCAAACGTAAAAACATAGTATTGCCCATGACGTACCTTCCAAAACCAGAGTATCTGTGGATCAGTTTCTTTGTATCCCCTGTATTCCGTGTGCGCCTTCCAGTCCTCGACAGAAATAGCATTCTCACTCCCATGCAGCATCCAATCAAGATCTTCGAGCTCTAAACTTTCGAAAAAGCACTTCTGGAGCTTCGACTCACAAAGAATATCGGAGAACCCTTGCGCAAAACATGCAACCTGTTCAGTGATAGAGGTGACAAAACGGTGTTCAATCAAATATTTAACATACACCTCCCTATTCCTACTATTCACAACAATGTTTTTCCCGCCTGGGCAAAGTTCCACAATTCTCCTTGATCCTAACTCTTCGACATCTAGCACAAATGTTAGACCTAGAGCATCTGAGTCAACCATCTCAGCATCCATCTCCAAAATTTTCTTGCAACTGCTGTACAAGCATGGATCTGCATCATGAATATCTTCCAAAGAAACATTCTTTCCAGCCAGTTGCAAGAAAAACACACGATCAAAGACGATGCCAACTTGCACCTTATGCATCAAAGCTAAGGCAATTACCCTGCCAGAGAACTTAAAATATTTAAGGTGTAATGGATCCACCTTGGAAGCTGCAAACAAATACAATCCATAGAATGCGTTACTAGTCTTGCATGAAACAAATCCTAATCATCTACATTGAATGTGCACAAAAATTCATAGTCAATACAGGATATATAAGCACTTTTCAGCTGTGGTTGCTAGGAATGTAACGGTTCAAAAACATTGAAGAGGAGAGAGCGGGGGGGTGTTGTGGGGGGGGGGGGGGGGGGGGGGGGGGGGGGGGGGGGGGTGGGGTGGTGGGTTGGAAGACTGAAAAATGCATCCAGAAAGTAGTCGTAGTGCCTAGATAGATTAGTGACAATGTCCTAGCTACATAATTGGATATAAATAGGCTTATCAAGGGTTTGTGAAGGAAAAGGAGCTCTGACTAGGAGATTGTTTGCAAACATCTGAGATTGTGTGTGATCCATCAGCGTGGAAGTTGCCATTCATTTGTTCGACTACAAGAGAGGACAGAATGGAAAATCAAAGAAAAAACAGGAAGAAGATATATGAGACAAAGTAAAGAGAAAATAATGATACAAAACATCTCAACCGAAAAAAACTGCAAGTACACCAACTTTCATTCTCCAAAATTCCTCCCTGCCCTCCACCCCCTTTGAATTTAGATAGTTTCAGATGAAAGTCTACGCAGGCGAAAACTTATACACCTAGGTTTCCTTCAATCACCTGTTTTCTAAAATGGAAAAGCTATTAAAAAAGTTCCTCCTTTCCTTATTTTTTCTCGTCCCTAACACAAACGAGCCATTAGTTCTCACTGTAAGTATTAGAACAGGGAAGCAATGTGGAATTGAGAGCAAGCTACCCAGTTTCAGGTGTGATCGGATGGTTGAATTAGGTAATTCCATGGTGGGAGCTTTAGAATTACAATCAGGTATTTAAACTAAAATCAGCTAACAAGGGATAGCTGCTTATTTCAGAAGTAACAAAGCCAAACTAACTCAACCAATTTTTTCTGCCGTCAGCCCAACAAGTGTATTTGGAAAAGAATGTTGAACATTGCAGAGAGATTAGTCAAGGAGTATGGCCAGAGTAAGGCAGGCTTTTATATTATATTCCAACTCCTCCAGAAACCTCTTACATGAGATAAGGACAACTCCCTATCCCCGAGGCTGGGTGAAGCTAGACTCATCGGTGATGTTGATGACGACTTGCCCCAGAAAAAAGAAGTATCAAAGTGAATAACTATTAGCAAATCAATGACTAAATTAACCAACCCAACTATGTCCACATCTTCCCTTAACCTAAGCACTACAATTTCCAATGTTGATATCATCGTGGGTGATGTCATTATATTGCTTATTGTCATCTCATCTATATCTAACATCTTCTGAGCAAAAATAGTTCATTATGGATTTCAAGGGTCACTTTGCCCTAAACCTTCGAAGTTGGAAGAATCCAAAAGGCAGACCATTTGCCAAAACCAATAGCTTGTCTGAGGATATATGGAACAGAAACCACTGCCACCATGACGCCTTACAATTATCCCACCATATAATACGAAGTTCTCACTCAGTTCCAAAAAGCTCAGTCTGAAATGTCGTGCAATTTTCGGTTCATAAAATAAAGTGCTTCCAGGCATAATTTTTTTAATCCCTATGCACCAAATTAAAGTTCTCCTAGAGTAACAAAGTTTTAAAAATTATGCATAGAAGTATTTTATTTTTAAATCCCAAAATTGCACAGTTTTTCATAGGGGTCCA
The DNA here is from genome assembly GCA_014282245.1 of Rhododendron simsii. Classification (NCBI taxonomy): domain Eukaryota; kingdom Viridiplantae; phylum Streptophyta; class Magnoliopsida; order Ericales; family Ericaceae; genus Rhododendron; species Rhododendron simsii. Next base: position 16,049,682 of record CM024954.1, read on the forward strand.
GCAATTTAGAATGGAGGGAGCCAGAATCCATTTACTTATATCCGATCCTATAATGGGAACCAGGCTACTCCCTTCATTGATGGGTTGAACTCAGAAAATCTGACCAGCTCTGATCACAGACCCGATCCGAGAACCATATATACTACCTCTGGTATTAAATGATTTTTTCTTGGATATTCTTCCTCAAACAGTCTAGTGTGTATTTTAATATAAAAAGGATGAAGAGAACAAACATTAAATACTCCTTGCAGCCTTGCCTCTCCAGTTTCTCTCGGGAATATACTCCTCTTTGCTCTCTCTCGTTTCTCTTTCTTGAACAACATCAGTTACATCTTAAAGGTCTACTTCCTCACTGTTTTCCTCCTCTCTTCTTTCTTGTAATTTTTTCCTTGCAAAAATTACACTAAACCATAAGATCGATCCTCCTATAATTCATCGTAAGGTAAGGCACCATTCGATGAACAATCAAAATTTAGGATAGTGGTTCAGGAAACTTAGCTTGTTAGAGCAAAGAACTGAAAATCCTTATGGAATTCATGAACGAAAGGTCTAGTCACTTCTACATTCTTAGTGGACAGAAAAGGGGTCCTAGGACGAGGTTCAAAGCTCCAGTTAATAATTATAAAACTCATTGACGTATCAAGAAGCCACTTGGGTTTAAGAGATAAGCTGAAAAATCTTATGTACTAGGCAAATAAGATTCTCAAACCACTTGGATATGGGAACGCCTCATCTCTGCCTTGCTCCCTGACTTTCCTACTTCACTTGTAGTAATAACCACCTGAATAGGAATATACGCTAACAGACGCATCACATTCACCAATTCCTTACATTTTACACCACACAATTCTAGAATGCCTCAATTCTTCCCCATCGTTGACTAAGAGCTGCAATTCATTAATCAACATCCATTCAGGAAATACATGATCTAGTGACTAAGTCCTTGCTTTATGTTGAATAGTTTATTTTGTGATTAACCTCAGCTATATTGAAAGGCTTAGATATGCTATCATAATTCCAAGTTTTTAACTTGTACTTCGAAACTTAATAATGCCAATACGATTTATGCTTTCTAATCTTCCACAACCCACAAGATATCAACAAAACACAGGACTCCATCAGACCTGAAAAACCTTTCAACAGAAAAGATCCTTCGAAAGTAAAGGCGTAATAAAACAAACTAATAAAGTTTGAAGAAGAATGCAGGAAAAACAATTATAACATACCAGGATTGGGAAAAAATCTTCTACGATCATTCGGGCAAGCTAGAAAAAGGGCATTCTGGGGATTGAAAATTGCTTGGCATACCAAGCAAAACCACTCTCGCAACACACCGGGTCCTGTAGCTTCCTCATTTTTGAATTCCATAAACAACCCCGCGCGTAACGTCTCAGGAACTGCGTGTGAAAAGTACTCAAATGATTCTGCCAAAATTTGTGACCTGTCGATAAGCATCTCATGAATCTCCTCATAGTCCTCCTTCGCTTCAGGGAGCATCATCATCGCAAAATGCCTCCTACATTCAAAATCCGTCACGCCCTTGTGCATGAGAAGCCATCTGTGATCATTACTCCGCGTAGCATATTTGATAATAAGATGACATACGGCCACCTTTCTGCGCTTCAATATCCTGCCGAATTTGTCTTGAGCTCCACAATAAAGTCTCGAGAGACTATTCATATCCTTCAAAATAGTAAGATAGTGGGCACAGCCTAGGGGAAGGTGTTCACCTTCCCTTTTCTCCTTCACAGCCAAGCACTCCTCCAATTTCTCAAGGGATTGTTCCAAACTTCCCACTAAGGCATCAAACTTATCGTGAAGAGACTTAATCTCCGGAGCATAACAAGATAACTTATAATCACCCTCGCGCATTGGCAACGGGATTGAACCCATCGAACCACGATGTTCCACGATTGCCGTGCACAGGGGGACCAAGAAAGCCGTCAAGTCACTAACATCGCACGAAGACGGCCCTGGGCTCGCTGGCGGCATCACGCTTGCCTCCAAATCGGTACACAACCTAGCCATAAGCTCTATAACAAACAGGTGAACGTCTTGAAAAGAAATCAATGCCTTACTACTATCACCACAAACATTATGCTTCGACCCATTCATAATGCGAACGCAATCCATCATCGACGCTAGACTACTCCTACAGAAGCAATACAAAGGGTCGCGACGACTACTACCACCTCTATTCATCAACTTACAAAACTCTAAAACGATGGGCACGCAGAGGAATCGCAAACACTTAGGCAGCACGTTCAAGCCCCAATTAACAAACCTCCTAATCGATTCGTCGCCGCATTCCTTGTTACCTTTATACGGCGACATATATAGCATGACTAAAGCATCAGGGGCACACGCCGTCGAAAACACCTGAAGGTGCCCCGCGGTGGGGACCTCCGCAATCAACTTACTATCACTAGTGATCTCGCTTAAAAACTCTTTTACCTTATTGGACAGCACCTTGCTCAACACCGTGTTGCAGTCTTTTTCTTCGCCCTTGCACAGGCGGAGAATCAGCTTAATCAGCTCGTCGACCAACCGCCAGGCCTTGGGGTAAAGCGTGCTCCGCATCCGGCCCACCAAAACCAGCCCGGCGTCGTTCCGGACCGAGCACTCGGCCAGGGTCTGCTCCGTCTGCAGCTGTTTCCCCTCGTAGATCAGCCGTTGTTCGTCAACGGGTATCTTCGTGATCTCCCGGATCATCTCGTGGACCGACTCGATCGTGTCGAAGGAGTTTGCTTTGAGGACTAGGGTTTTGCTACGTCCGGACGAGGACGGCATCGTTCTGACGAAGAATTGGAGCTGCTTGGGGGGAGGATTAATCTGGTGCAAACGACTTAGTGAAGAAGAAGAAGAAGAAGAAGAAGAGGAGGAGGAGGACGGGGCCCACTGGGAAGAAGATTGTTGTTGGTGGTGGTGGGGGTGGTGAGGCGGAGGGATGGGATTGGTTGGGAGGGAATTGACGGCGGGGATGGGGTCGTTGTCTTTTCTCATCCTGACGGAGACTAGGTCGGTTTCGTCGTCGGTGGGGCCATAGTCGTCCAGCTTGCGCTTCGAGGAGGGGCGATCGAGGCGTGGATGAGTGTAATCGAGAGACATTGAAGGGGGCCTAGGCCAGTGGTGTGGGCTGGGGTTGTTTACGGTAGGGGTGAGTCCATTGAATTGGAAGGCTCAGGATATGGAAACCCTAGTTTGACGAAGAAGACGAAGCAGAGCGAGCAAGACAGAGAGTAATGACTAATGAGAAAAGAGAACGCAAATCAGGTTATGGAGAGAGAGAGAGAGAGAGAGAGAGAGAGCGTCAGGGGGAAGGATCAGACCAAGGACACGCAGACATTTTACGCGACCTCGAATTACCATGTACACGAGATTTTATGGGGAATTAGAAGTATCGCTCCCGGGGTTTTTTGATAAATGCAAATTTACACACCCATATGTAGTTTTCTTTTTCTTTCTTTTTTAAAACGGACCCACATGTAGAGTTGCAAATAAGTCGAGCTGTTTTAGGAATAGTTAGTGGCTCGACCCTGCAGATAAATACGCGGGTTTGAGCTGCATTTGAAGATAAAACTAGTCGGACCCAACGAAATTTTGTCTCGGCTCCTGCAGTGTAACGAGTCCAGGGCAAGGATAGATAACTATATGAAATTTGAATTATAGAGGGAGAGGAGAGGGTTTAGGAAGATGTAGAGGAGGGAGGGTTTACTAGGAGGCAAAGGAGGGAGAACAAAGATTTGGTGAAGATTTGTGATTGGAAGATTATTTGTTCCACGTTTTGATATGCTGATGTTTTCTTTTCCTTATTCGCCTTTATATTCGCAAATTGGATATTGAGGTATCAAAATATTGCGTCACATTGATTTGAATTTTTATGAAAGATGTAAGTTATGCAATAATGTTAATTGACATGTTATGTAATGTTATTGGTTGGTCTTTGACCATGGCCTCATTACGCTCTAAGTCCCTTCATTTTATGTAATTAAGGATTGAGATAATGTGTAGTCATTGCAAGTTTTTTTACTTAATTTGGACAACATAGTTTATAGTATTTACGTTCGTGAAAATTCGAATTGGTAAGAATGCAATAAAAATTAAAAGAGTGTGACCAGATACGTTACAAGTTATTTAGTGAACAATTATGAGATAGTGGGTTTGGTGCATCTTGTTACGTAGAAGTATTATTTTATACGTGGGACTCATGTAAGGGGTTTTTTAGGTGGTGTTTCACTTTAAAAAAAAATACTTTTTTTTCAAACGAAGGTAATTTTAAACTCAAATATAATGAAAATGAAAAATATTTTTTCAATTTTTTTGTGCTGTTTAAAAGATCTTAATGATATTTATCAAACAAGATTTATATTGGTAAGAAAATTATTTGTGTCAACACATGATTTTTGAGCTTGAAATTACTTTCCTTTTCTAAAAGTTCTTTTTTTAAGAAACCGGAACACCCCTTATTCTTGTGGCCCAATTTAATTGTCATCCTACTCATATAAGGATTACAGTCCTTTATGACTTATATTTATATGACTTGTGTATATAAAGATTATAAGTACACAAGGGGTTGGGCTCTACTCCCACTTAACCGTCATCATTAAGTCCGAAGGCCCGCAGCCCGTCCGAAGCTCGCTTGGCCCATCGGGCTTTTACCTGGCCCGAACTTGTGAAAAGGGCGGCCCGACCCGGCCCGTAGTTTGTAATGAGCGGGCTTGGGCCTGTGAATTTTTACTCGGCCCGCCCGAAGGCCCGGCTCGTGAGCCTGCCCGGTAGCCCGCCCGTGGTACCCGCCCAAAATCCTTTATTTTTTCCCTTGCCCAAGGAAATTTAAGCCCGCCCGGCTTTTGGCCCGCTCATTGGCCCGTCGGCTTTTGGCCCGTTAGCCAGTCAATTGGGCTAGCCCGTGGGCCGGACCTGGGTTCCAATTTATGGTAGGTAGTCCGGCCCGTAAAAAATAAAAAGCCCGATCAGCCCGATCCCTGGGCGAGCTTGGGTAGTGACTTAGCGGACTGGACCGACCCGGCCTGACCCGGTGATGACCCTTACTCCCACTCAATGATTTTGCAGTCTCCCCATTGGATTTGGCAACCGAAAGGCGCGAACAAGAGAGTAGAAGGCCTCCACCCACGGTTCATATGTCTGAATTTTTGTTGTCACGATCATGAATTCATGTACGAGTCTGACCTACAATTGAAATAATCTATGAAATTATTAGTCATGACGTCCTGAACAAGCGAAAATGACGGTCCAACACTTGTTTTGATAATTAATATTACTCGTCAAGAATATGCTAAAAACATTTGTTAATACTGAAAATGTTCTTAACGGGTATTAATTATCAAAATACGTCATTGGCCATCATTTTCCCCTTAAACAACTAATCACATCCCAGTAGACTCACTCCATTTTGACATGTATAATCTCTCTTCTTCTTTTTTTGGTAATTGTAGATAACCCTTTTTGTGGCATGAAAAATCCTATATCAAAACTAGGCAATAGGATTAAAAGGAGGGTCGGAGTTAAATCTTCCGCCTGGGTAAAAGAAGGAAAAAGAAGGTGTCTATAGCAAGCGCGACCGCGTATGTTATCTAGTATCCGCATCTTCGTACGACATCTTTTATATTCTAATTTCCAACTATCTGTTTGTTGTTGACAAAAAAAAAAAAAACTAGTATCTGTTTGTTTTTTAAAATACCCAACAGTTTGTTTAAGACCGCCAATCTAACCCAACACCAACCCTCAGAGCATCTCCATTTGACATTTAAAATGTGTGTCAAGGATGTATATTTTATATATACTAACAAAAGTTAAAGTGTTTTTTTTCCCTCTTCTCGGATAATTATATAAAAGGAAGGGCCCTAAAAAGAAATAAAAGAATAGAACCCAGTTTTGAGTATTTGGTTTTGACCCTATCACAATCCTATCTTATTGCCTAACATTCTATCTCTTCTCCTTGCACACAAAAAAAAAAGGTTCTCTCTCTTCCCTCCCTCGAAGGCTTTTCAAGGAGCCTATCCCCCACTTTTAGGGTTCCCCTATGTTAGGCTTTTCATATGATATGGGCCCATGGATGTGTGGTTTTACATGTGCAAGAGAAGCGTTACAAATAATTATTGCATTGAAAATTTTTTCACATCAACTTAACGATTAAAAAATGCTCTCCCCCTCCCTTCAGTTTTAGGAAATATTGTATGAGAAATATTTTTTCAAGAAAGGTAAAGTGAAGCAAATTGAAGGACAAAAATTATTTTCTGTGTGTTCTCTTCACATGTAATCTTGTAATACAAAATGTACTATTTTGCAAGAATCTTCGGTACTTCTGGTGTATATAAACAAAAAGTCTACCGCCACTCTGTTTCACCGCTCTCTTCATTGTTTTCAATCTCTAGATTTTAAGAGACTCTTCTAGGGCTGGAAGAAAATTTTCAAAGTCTGTACCATTAATTATCGAGATGGACGAGAGACTGAGTGTTGCGGTGGGGGAGCAACAACGCTGAAAGGGGGAAAAAAAAAGTTGACTTTTTTTTACCTAAAAGTAGTTATTTCCCAAAATATTTGGATAAAAGTAAAAAAATTTACTTTTCCGATTCGTTTCAAATCAAATAGTCAAAAAAATTAGCACAAAATGAACAATCGCGAAAAAAAATTGAATAAAGACAAAAATACTAAAAGATAAAATTGTTAGCTGGACGGGATCTAATGACTTTTGACTTGTCAAAAAAATGCATTTCGAGAACTTCGGTCAATTAGTTAATTAGTAGGCGGTGATTCCTAGCTTACTCTCCTTGTTAATATGACCATTGATTACTTGGAAGATTATTGTTGCTACTAATTTTATATGAAATAGTTAACTACCGATAAGAGATACGCGTCTTATTCAGGTCTCTCCAGAAATTTTACTTGAAGTGTTAACTACAAACCGGAAACTTCAGCATGATACTTTAATTGGTTCATTTTAGTGTGTGTGTGTGTGTGTGTATATGCACACATACACACACAAAGAGTCATTTTCAAATGAGGATAAAATAAGGACCTCTCAATTTCTCCCATTTTCCGTTCGAATTTCAATGATCCGAGCTGCTCAATGTGTTCAGAACGTGATTTTAAAAGTACTCGCTAGGAATCAGCAAAAAAAATGACCGGAAAGGGCTTCATCCGAGCAGTTTTTATTTGAACCGTTCGATAAAAAACAAACAAAAACTGCACGGATGAAGCCTTTCCGGTCTTTTTTTTTTTTTTTTGCTGATTTCTCGCGGTACCCTTAAAATCAAGTTCTGAACACATTGAGCGGCTTGGATCATCGAAATTTTATCGGAAAAGGGAGGTTCTCACTTTATTAAATTAAGGTGGTCCTGAGGGGAAGGGGACTTTTATATATATATATATATATATATATATATACACACACACACACACACACACACACACACACCAAGGATCCTATGAGGGATCCCTCATTTTGTTAAAATGCGGGACTTTCATTTCCCGATCAAAATTTGAAAATCCGAACCGCTCAATGTGTGCAGAACGTGATTTTAAGGGTCTCCGCGAGAAATCAGCAAAAAAAATGACCAGAAAGGTCTTCATCCGAGCAGTTTTTTTGAACCGTTCAATGAAAACTGCTCAATGAAGCCCTTCCCGATCATTTTTTTTGCTGATTTCTCGCGGGGACCCGTAAAATCATGTTTTGATCACTTTGAGCGGCTCGAATTTTTGAAATTCAATCGGGAAGGAAAGTCCCGCATTTTAATAAAATGAGGGATCCCTCACCGGAACTTGACTGTATATATATACACACACACACACACACACACTCTCAGGTTCAGGTAAGGGATCCCTTAAATTACAATTCGTGTGGGACTCGCTTCTCAGCCGTTGGATTAGATCCAACGACTGGCGTTTTAAAGAGCCATTCGCGGGTAATAGCCAAGCGGGTCACGGGTAAATGGAACACACGGGTCATTCCATTTAATTCGGATCCCTTCTTTCCCCTTTTTCATTTGGCGTTCCAGATACGCAGAAGAGAGAGAGAGAGAAGCGACAAGGCGATTTCACTCTACTCAGACAATTTCAATGACGAGAACACCACAAGGTCTCTCTCTCCCTCTCTCGTTCCGTACAGAAACTTGTGGTGTTCCCTAACCCGTTGTGTTTGAACACAGGAGAACGGAGAACGAAATCGATCTCCGTCGAAGCCAGGCGACGAAGAAGAAGAACACCACAAGGTCTCTCTCGATCTATCATTCTCTCTCCCTCTGTCTCTTTCTCGTTCCGTACAGAACCGTAAACCTTAACCCCTTGTGTTCGAACACGGGAGAACGGAGAACGATTTTGATCTCTGACGAAGTCAGACGACGAAGAAGAAGAACACCTCAAGGTACCACAAGGTCTCTCTCTCTCTCTCTCTCTCTCTCTCTCTCTCTCTCTCTCGTTCGTATAGAAATTAGGGTTAGGGCTGCTGCTCTAGATTTATGGCTTTTAGGGCTTTGCTTGATTTGAAGGGTTAGGGCTGTTGCTCTAGATTTAAGGCTTTGCGTGATTCGAACTAGAAGCCCTGTTTGTATGTTTGATTCGAATATGTTGAAATATCATTTGAACTATCTTAACGTTAGTGATTACAATAGATGGTTGAGCATGCAAATTCTGTTTGATATCTTAAGTATATACTTTTCTTATTGCATATTATAGTTTGGCTAATAGAACTGGTTGTGGATTAGAAGAAGCCACTATCACTTAACTTTCATGGCCATAGTATGTTTGGTTTATCCATTTCTTTGTTTCATGGCCATGTTTAATGGTTATCCAACATGGATGAACTGAGGAAGTAATTACCAGTTATTTTCACAGCTTTAGAAGTGGGTATTAATGATATTAGTAACTTGAGGTCAAAATTTGACTGTATCCTCAATGGCCCTTTCATGGGGGCAGGTTCATGGTTGCTGTAGAGTAGACATATCAATCAGCTCAATAAATTTTAACATTTTCGTAGTGTATGTGTGTCTGGAAGAGAAAGAAAAATAGGTGTATAGATGCATGACAGTAGAGATTGGTATCTTGTAGCTGACCGGTTATTAAATCAAACATTTGCTTTTGCAGTACACAGATGTCTACTTCATCTTCATCTTCCCATTTCAATGGCATAAGTGAAGGCCCTCCTTGCAAATGTGGAATACCATCACCTATAAGAACTGCAAACACATAGGCTAATTGGGGAAGAAGATTCCTAAGTTGTGCAAACTATAAGGTAATATTTTGTTTATCTTATTTATTATTTATTCCATCCATTAGAAACTGATGTCCTATTTTTGAAAATTATCCAGCTACCTAATAATGGATGTGGTTTCTTCTATTGGATTAACCTTGAAAAAGACACGAAAAAACAAATGTTGAAAGCTGACAACAAGAATATGGAGAGGAAAATTTCGGATTTGAGACGAGATAATCAGGTTTTAAGCTAGGAGGTGGAAGAATTTATAAGAGACAACGAGAAGCTGGGAAAGAAATTACAAGAAGCTAAAGCTAAATTGTTTGACTACAAAACAAAGTGTTTGATTATGTTGTTAGTTTTATGCATTGTTGTGTGGTTCATGAAGAACGTTGAAACTGTTCCGAACACGAGGAACATGAAATACTTGCCTTAGTTGTTGATCTGCTTTTGGCCTAGCCCAGAAATTAGGGATTTTGTTTGATGGATGAAACGCATTTAAGGAAATATTTAGCACTCTTTTGCTTTTAGTGACCAAGTGTAGAGTATGACATAAGTAATGGAATTATAAAGTAAATGTGTTCTTTCGCTTGTAGACCATTAGGAAACTCTAAAGCTGATAAAATAGTCTGGCATAAAATATCACTGTGTCAAGGACAACTTGTATTATGAGTTGTTTGAGTTATAATGTAAGGGATGCTGCCATAAAATATCACTGTGTCAAGGGAGTATGGAGCAAAGATTTCTGACTTACCTTACCATCACAGATGATTATCATGCCAATGGAATTTGGTCCAAACGTCTACCTTGTTTGTGGTTGAAATCGACTAAGTTTTGTTATTGAATGGTGGATCATGGTATTGCTCTGTTACCCCCCCCAATAGAACACAAACGAAAAAAAACTTCTTACGACCAAAGAAATTTAAAAAAAAAAATACTTAGGTTCTGGTGCATAAAAAACAAATTAAGATTAAAATTAGATCTGATACAAATCAAATTAAGACCAGACAACCCTTACAAGAAAGAACACCTGAACTCCAATTATCAACTGCATTACTTAGAACAGAAGCAGCAATTCGTAGCCGATAAGATTTCGAATGAAAGTGTTCAAACTACTACAAATGTTGAACACACAAGCTGGCCGCTGGCCATAGTCAAACTACTACGTCAAACTACTACACCATTACATTAACCAAGCCCAATTATAAGACAAAAAAAAGTCACAAGTCCTGTTAACTCAAGATCTTCCAAGTCATCACAACCTTTGTATCTCTCTATTGCCTTGTCATTTCCATCTCCGTAACGGCAAACCCATTAGTTCCTGAAGCACAAATAAAATTAGCATTCAAACCATGCATAGTCATAGTCGATGTCTATTTCAAGTGCGTATTTCATATAAAAAAAAACACTTATATTCATCGTCAAAGTCGTCGTCGTCGTCGTTGTTCAACCTAACATCTTGTGAAGAGCTAAGGCAAAAAAAAAAAAAAAAACTAAATTAAAAGGCCACTATGAAATGATTAAAATTATAAATGAACATATTTAAATGCATTCACCTACATGTTGAGAAATTTTGGACAATTTCTTTTGTCATGCGACTGCCCCGTTAACCCACAACCATTACATTTCCTACTTTTCTTCACGGTCTTCTCTTTTCCTCCTTTCAATCGCTTACCACAACCCTTTGCCCTAACTTTAAGTTGTTCTTTAAAACAATATTGGCTTCTGAGAGAAACAGGCACTTGGGTTTGACTCGTTGAACCATCATTGCAAGCACTCCTCATGAAAGTAATTTCCTTCTTCGCAAGTGATAGGTGCTTGGATACCACTTCAGTTCCTTCTTCATCTATTACACCATATTCAATCACATCATGAGCTTGTTCAAATAGACCCTTTCACCTCACTAAAACCGAACGGTCACATATTTTTTTCACAGCACTACCCAAGTTATCCATAACTCTGCCCCCTTTTGCTGTTTTAGTCCACCTCTACAAAATGTACTCCGTAGGGAGTTCCCTAATCTGCATTCTAGACAAGCACGCCAACATGTGTCGACATAGAATTCCGTCGAATTCAAACAACTTACAATTGCAAGTCACATGGTTCGATAACTTGTCTATTGAAACCTTACGACCTCTCGAAGCTTCCATTTCTTCCCTTCAAACTTCCCACACACATCGATGTTCATCCTCATGTGTAAGCATAAGCACATAGGCGCCAATTTGAAATATTTCCTCTTGAAATTTCTTAAATATATCTAGTGTGTATGTTTCACTTATTCTCTTTTCCATCAAATACGAGGTTTTCAAGATTGGCTTCTCATTTACATCCTTGTGATCCAAATGCAATTCATTATGTCGTAGACGTGAAAGTGCACTATTGAACCATGTTACAAAAGCCAACATTGAATTATCCAAAGACACATACCTCTTGAAGAATGAATGAGAAATTTCAGCTCTTTGACTACTTGTCATGTGAGCAGAGAAAATGTGTTTTGTAAATGTTGGCACCCATCTCTCACGAATTTCGTACTTGCCCTGCAACCATTCATTGTTGGACAGCATAGATTTTTTGACAAGATCTACGCATATTGTTTCAAACTCTACGGCGCTCTCGGAATTCCAAATACATTTTTTGAACTCCTCATAATATTGTTCATATGCCAATGCACCTTTCTTTTCAGAAAATTTTCTAACAATGTGTCAAATGCAATATCTATGAAACGTAGTTGGAAGAACACAAGCAATTGCTTTGGTCATTGGTGGATCTTGATCAATAATGATGATTTTAGGCGGGGGTCCAGGCATCGCTTTCAAGAATTCCTTGAAAAGCCACTCAAAGGAATCACTTGATTCGTCGCTTAAGAATGCACACCCAAAAAGCGTTGTTTGCCCGTGGTGATTAACCCCTAATAGAGGTGCAAATATCAAACAATATTTGTTTGTGTTGTATGTTGTATCGAACACCACCACGTCCCCAAAATATTGGTATGACTTCTTAGAGGTTGCATCGGCCCAAAAACAATGAGTCATTCTATCTTGATCATCTCTCTCGAATGTAAACGTAAAATCGGGATTCTTTTCTTTTTTCCTCTCAATATGCTTGTACAACATGTTGGCGTCATGTGTACCAACAAATGCCTTCTTATCCCTCTCATAGTTGCAAAGGTCTTGACATGTAAATCCAACATTTTCAAAACCCCAGCTTGCACCTAAAAAAAAATTCATTTGTTGACAAGGTGGCACATTTGTAGCTGAAAGTTGTTGTGATAATGATTTTTGTGCATCTGACACTCGATGGTGAGATTTCAACAAATGCACCTTCTTTGGTGTCGTAAGTTCGTGGCTATGTACCTCAACAAATTGTTTCACAACAAACCTTTCACCTAATTGGTTTTTCACGATCGACTGACAGTTTTGCACGACAACCCTCTCTAGTTAAACCTCGATGCCGTTTATTGGCTTTAGAATTTTTCCTCAACCCTTATTTGAAACAAGCATATTCCTTCCTAATGGTTTCCTTGTTCTTATTCGTCTTGCTAGAATAGATTCGCAAACTAAAACCAGCTTCCTTAGCGTAATTGTTGTAAAACTTGAAAACCTTGTCTAAGTTATCAAATTGTTTTCCAATTTTTGGTATCAATTTGGCTTTCATTTGAGGAGTTAAAAGTCGTTGGGTAGAATTACCAGACTCCACACACAGTTGAGATGGTGACGGTGAGGATGGTGATGGTGAGACTAGTGGTATATCATCCAAAGACAGCATTCTAAACACCAAAAGACAACAATAGCTATTTAGGTAACTACACTAGAAAAATAACGTTCTACACTATTTGTCTACACCTGAAAGAGAGAGATACCTTTGAGGTGGTGGTTGAAACATGGGGGTTTGATTGACGCTAGAAATTTCTTCATGTTCCATTTCTGCTTCAAACATATAAGATCCGTACAAGAGTGCAATATTCATATTCAGTAAACTACTATGCCTATTCCATAGCTAGTGGGCATAGTTTACAATTTATAAGCAACAAAAAATAACCTAGTCATACACCAACTAATAATTCATGCATAGAACCATGACCAATTACAATTTCCAATGACTAGCTACATGTACTGCCGTGTTGCAATTTTTTATAATACTCATCAAACTATCAAATTTAACTACATCACATGAAGTGTGGGAATATAACGGGTTAGGGTTTATGGTTTAACTATCAAACTTTTCGTTTGAGATCAATCGTTCTCCTGTGTTCGAACACAAGGGGTTAGAGTTTATGGTTCTGTACGGAACAAGAGAGAGACAGAGAGAGAGAGCAACAACCCTAACCCTTCAAATCAAGCAAAGCCCTAAAAGCCATAAATCTAGAGCAGCAGCCCTAACCCTAGTTTCTATACGAACGAGAGAGAGAGAGAGAGAGAGAGAGAGAGAGAGAGAGAGAGAGAGAGACCTTGTGGTACCTTGAGGTGTTCTTCTTCTTCGTCGTCTGACTTCGTCGGAGATCAAAATCGTTCTCCATTCTCCTGTGTTCGAACACAAGGGGTTAGGGTTTACGGTTCTGTACGAAACGAGAGAGAGACAGAGGGAGAGAGAATGAGAGATCGAGAGAGACCTTGTGGTGTTCTTCTTCTTCGTCGGCTGGCTTCGGCGGAGATCGATTTCGTTCTCCGTTCTCCGGTGTTCAAACACAACGAGTTAGGGAACACCACAAGTTTCTGTACGGAACGAGAGAGAGAGAGAGAGAGAGAGAGAGAGAGAGAGAGAGAGACCTTGTGGTGTTCTCGTCGTCGAAATCGTCTGAGTAGAGTGAAATCGCCTTGTCGCTTCTCTCTCTCTCTCCCTTCTGCGTATCATGAACGCCAAATGAAAAAGGGGAAAGAAGGGATCCGAATTAAATGGAATGACCCGCATGTTCCATTTACCCGTGACCCGCCCGGCTATTACCCGTGAATGGCTCTTTAAAACACCAGCCGTTGGATTAGGTCTAACGGCTAAGATGGGAGTCCCGCACGAATTGTAATTTAAGGGATCCCTTACCTGAACCTAAGTGTGTGCGTGTGTGTGTGTATACATACATATATATATATATATGCAATTAATTGATTAGAAGAGAGATAGGGAGAGAATAGGAATAAAAAAATTGCGAACTTTCAAATATTGAACAATGAATTTTAAATGAATTAGCAGCTATTAACTTTGAAATTTAAATCTTTTGAAATCACTGCTATTTTTTCAAGAGATTTCACTGCTTTTGAAATGAGTTTGGTTTATGGAGAGAGGGAGAGCAACTCACAAGAGAGAGAGAATTTGGTTGAGGAAATTTTTTTTTATGTGAGAGAGGTACGGAGTCATTCCACTGTTTTTTGCTAGTGGATTATATGCATGCCTTATTAGGTCTTATTAGGTCATTTAAGTTGACCCAATTAAGATCTATTAATAAATGGGTTGAAACTCATTCTAACTCAAATTATAAATGGATTGGGTTAGGTCAATTTTTTAGTTGATGAGTTTGGGTTTGTTAATGAGTTTGTGTTCAATTCTTCACTTCTACTTATCCTTATCGGTACCACCGTAAATTCCCACAACAAACAAGCCCATTTCCATCCGAATCTCCTCCGTCTATAAATTCAAACCGACAATCCTCCCACCTTCCCCAAAAAACGCCTCACACAATCCAATCCAATCCAAACCATGACTCTCAAATCTCAATCTCTCATCCTCCTCCTCTCTCTCTTCCTCCTCTCCGCCGCCGCGCAAGGCGGCAACCAGGCGTCTCCGCCCCTGGGCGGTTGGCAGCCGATCAAGAACGTTTCGGCGCCTGAGGTGATAGAGACAGCGCAGTTCGCCGTCGCCGAGCACAACAAGAAGGCCGACTCGACGTTGAAGTTCCGCAGCGTGGTTCGGGGCGAGTACCAGGTGGTTGCCGGCATGAATTACCGGCTAATCATCGCCGCTAAAGACGGTGGCGTCGCTGGAAAGTTCGAGGCGGTTGTTTACGCAAGGCCTTGGGCGCATTATAAGAGCCTCACTTCGTTCACAAAGGTCTAGGACTGGGAATGTGACCGCGGCGGATTTGGTAACATGCGGTGTAATGTAAACATCATTTTCATGGTAAATGGAAGGGGAAATGTTTCGTGTATGATTTTCTTGTTCCGTTTCTTTTTCTCAGGGGCGTTTCTGCTCACCAAAAATTATATTAGTTTTGTCTTTATTCATGTTAGAATAATGAGAATATTCTAATTGATTATAGTTAATAGAATCGATTGTAATTAATTAGAATAAAAAATTTGATTATCTTTTCATAGTATAAGATTTTATTTTATTTCCTATGGGACTCCTCCTTCATTAATTCAATCACTTTATAGCTTTTATTACTGTACCCAATTTCTTTCTCCTGCTCCTGTTTGTCTACTATATTGATCATATTTCTCTGTCCATTTTCTTCCTCTTTAGTTTACACTTGGATTTTGTTTTGATAATGATAGGAGTGGTTACTTGTGGGGATGGATTATGGACGGAGGAGTAATTATTCATTGGCTTGGCCTGTTATTTGATGTCCACCACTCTTTTTGACAAGCAAGATAATCTATATAATATCTATATATATAATAGGACAGGGAAGTGTTTGAATCAAAAAGACAATCAACGCTCAAGATTTGTCCACTCCTTCTGCATAAATTTCCTCCCTTCATTCTATATTTCTTTTTTAGTCTTAAATGTTTCCCTAATATATAAGTAGAGGAGTCAGTAAAAAAATGGAATTATTAAAGGAAAAGGAATGAAAATCTGAACCCATCTATCCCGTGCAAACCATGTTGGTAAAAAACGGAATTAGAGGGATAAATTTGGAAAGAATCTATGTCTATATGGTACGGGATTAGAAGATATCTGTTAAAATTATTATGCAGCTTTAATGCAATGACTGAAGATTTCGAAAAGGAAACGTAATTCATCCGTCCAACTAATGAAACGTAATTAATCTGTCCAAAAAGGAAATGCAATGACTAAAGATTTCTTTGCATAACATGTCCAACTAATTCATTTCAAACTCAATTTTCATCCGTCCTACTATTGACGCGTGATTGATGGATTTAAAAGGGAAAGACAAATTAACATAAATAAGTATTGTGACTTTTGATTGTTGATAGGAAAAAACATCTATGTTGATCATATTGATTGAGGCGTGAATGGTGGGGATGAAGGAAAATCTAATTTGTTTTCCAAAAAAGAATAAAACCTAATTTGATATTTATGGTAATAACTCCAACAGAAAAATGTATTTCGAGAACTTCGGTCAATTAGTTAATTAGTAGGCGGTGATTCCTAGCTTACTCTCCTTGTTAATGTGAACATTATTGTTGCTACTAATTTTTTATGAAATACTTAACTAATGATAAGAGATACGCGTCTTGTTCAGGTCTCTCCAGAAATTTTACTTGAAGTGTTAATGTAACACCCCGACCCAAAATATATACGTGACTCAACTAAAAATGAAGACAATGTTGAGACCGGCATATTAAATTATTTAGTTTTATTTTCGAACGGAAAATTTGAAGCAATTTTCGTGCAATAAACGAGCAACAAAAAAAAGAAGAAGGGGTGAAATACAAATGTCTTTTTCTTAAGTATGTGTAAATATATCATATATGTAGTAGTTTATATGTAGTACTTAGTTTCTGTATGCTCTAGGAATTAAAAAAATAGGAGGGAAAATTGTAAAAAACTGCGACATTAGAGCATCCACAGTGGAATAAGCAAAAGTGAATAATCAAAATATGCCACATCAGATTTTGATTATCCATTTAGAGGTTGCTAAAGTTAACAATGTCAAATCTCACATTGGTTATTTTTTGCTCATAATCAAAAACAATAGGACCTTGCTTCCTTCCATGAGTTTTCTCCAAATTTTCCCCTTCATTTCACGTAAATCTTTTGAAAAACTAGTTTATGTTAAAAACAGTTTTTATAAAAAAAAAATTTGTTCTTGAAAAAAAAAGTTAATTAAACAGTTTTTGGAAGAAAAAAACAATTTAAGTTAAAAATAGTTGGATAAAAAAATAGTTAATGAAAAAAATGTGTAAAAAAACAGCTTTGTGTAAATACAATTTTTAAAAAAAAATAGTTTTAAAAATTTGAACAGTTTTTATTTTTTAAAAAAGAGTTCATATAAAGACGGGTTTTTTTTTTAGAAAAAAGTTTCTGAAAAGAATAGTAAGAATAGTTTTTTATAATTATTTTTTGAAAACATTGTTGAGAGAGAGAGAGAGAGAGAGAGAGAGAGAGAGAGAGAGAGAAGGTTTTTGTGTAATGATGAGTGTACTTGATTGAGAAAATATGTGGATCACTAAATTTGATTATTGGCTAAAGGTTGCTAGTTTTGATTATTCAAAAGCCAAAATTTGATGAGTTGCTAAAAGGTTGTTAAGTTTGGTTATTCCAATGTGAGCACTTTTTTGAACAAATATTACTAACTTTAACAACTTTTTGTTTTGCTTATTCCACTGTGGATGCTCTTAGTCCATAGCTAATGTAGCTTAGCCAAGTCATTCCTATGGCTTGGCTTACACTTACTAAGAGAATGACACCTCACACTTGTAGTGACACATGGAGAATTAGGTGTCAAGTTTGGGAAGATTAGAAAGCTCTCTAAATAGCAAGTCCTATTTTAGTACATGACCAAAAATAGTACCTTCATTCTAAATCACTTGTACGGAAAAAGAATAGGGAAAGGTTCAGTTGGTTAGCATAACAAAAGAAATAAAGGAAATTAACAGTAGTCCTGTCCAAAGTTATACGCCACTACCGAGCTATCGCGTTAGCAAGAATACGAGTTAAGTCTCCTCCAAGCTTACAAAAAAGTCCAAGGTGAGATACTTGTACTTTAGTTACATGACTTTATGTTGAGAAAAGATTACAATTTTATTAAGATATACCATGGAAAAGGATATGATAAATTTTTCATGTTAAAAATTAGAAGCACGTCAAACAAAAGGGATGGCGCTGTAAAGTTTAAGCGTAGAAAATGAAAGCGGTCAGACAAAAGAGATAACCTATTGATGCATCCAGACTGTTGTCCAGAGTTTGGGAGACGCTTAAAAAGATGTCATAACACAAAAGGGAGTTATACAGACGGAAAGAATAGGGCCCTAGTGGCCAGTGACTTGATCATTTCACACAGCAAAAAGGGTCGCTCCTCTACAGAAAGATTAAGCTGTTGTATGAACATCATAAGATTATTTGTTTCAGATTATACAAGCATTTATGTTAAAATTGTTTCCATGATATAAAACGTGCAACTTTTGTATTTGTATCTCACACGAGCATATATTCAACTTATGAAAATTGATATTTTCCACAGATAATGAAGAATAGAGATGGAGTTGCTGCTGCCCTGGGATATGTTTGTACTTTTGTGTAGATATTGTAAAAATGTTATCTTTTCAGAAGACTAGGGTTTTGTAATAAGTGTTTTTTGAAATAAAACAATTATGTTATTTTCAAACCATTGTCTCCAAATTTAATTATGAAAAAGAGGCCTGGATGAGCGTTAGGACTCATCGGCCGGTCACGATGACTCGACAAAGTTCCTAGAGTCGGGGTCGTGACAGTTAACTACAAATCAGAAACTTCAGCATGATACTTTAATTGGTTCATTTTAGTGCGTATGCAATTAATCGATTAGAAGAGAGATAGGGAGAGAATAAGAATAAAAAAATTTCGAACCTTCAAATATTGAACAACGAATTATAAATGAATTAGCAGCTATTAACTTTGAAATTTAAATCTTTTGGAATCACTACTATTTTTCCATGGGATTTCACTGCTTTTGAAATTAGTTTTTTTTATGGAGAGAGAGAGAGAGAGAGAGAGAGAGAGAGAGAGAGAGAATTTGGTTCAGAAATTTTTTTTTATGCGAGAGAGGTACGGAGTCATGTTTTTTTGTTAATAGGTTATATGCATGTCTTATTGAGTCATTTAAGTTGACCCAATTGAGACCCATAAATAGATGGGTTAGATGGATTGAGACTCATTCTAATTTAACTTACAAATGGGTTGGATCAGGTCTATTTTTAATTAATGGGTTTAAATTTGTTAATGGGTTTGACTACAATTTACCACTCATACTTATCATTATCGGTAGATTCGGTACCACCGTAAATTCCCACAACAAAGAAGCCCATTTCCACCGGAATCTCCTCCGTCTATAAATTCAAACCGACAATCCTCCCACCTTCCCAAAAAACGCCTCACACAATCCAATCCAATCCAAACCATGACTCTCAAATCTCAATCTCTCATCCTCCTCCTCTCTCTCTCTCTCTCTTCCTCCTCTCCGCCACCGCGCTGGCGGCAACCAGGCGTCTCCGCCCCTGGGCGGTTGGCAGCCGATCAAGAACGTTTCGGCGCCTGAGGTGATAGAGACAGTGCAGTTCGCCGTCGCCGAGCACAACAAGAAGGCCGACTCGACGTTGAAGTTCCGCAGCGTGGTTCGGGGCGAGTACCAGGTGGTTGCCGGCATGAATTACCGGCTAATCATCGCCGCTAAAGACGGCGGCGTCGCTGGAAAGTTCGAGGCGGTTGTTTACGCAAGGCCTTGGGCGCATTATAAGAGCCTTACTTCGTTCACAAAGTTCTAGGACTGGGAATGTGACCGCGGCGGATTTGGTAACTTGCGGGGTAATGTAAACATCCATTTCATGGTAAATGGAAGGGGAAATAATCAATAAAATAATGGGAGGGGAAATATCGAAGAGTATGATTTTCTTGTTCCGTTTCTTTTTCTCAGGGGCGTTTCTGCTCACCAAAAATTATATTAGTTTTGTCTTTATTCATATTAGAATATTGAAAATATTCTAATCGATTATAGTCGATAGAATCGATTGTAATTGATTAGGATTAATGATTTGATTATTTTTCCTATAGGATTTGATTTTGTTTTCATATTTTAGGATTCCACTCTTGTATAAACACAAGAGTCAATGTATAGGTTAATATCGAATTCAATAAAATATCTATTTTCTCATATTTAGCATGATATCAGAACTATAAGATCTAAGGCACTGCGCATATTTGCTCTTAGAGGGCGGCTTAAGTCTCGTTGTCGTCCGCCAAGCACTCAGTTACTTTGTCAATCTCCTTCACAATTTCCAATTGCTTGCACCCGCCGTGCCTCTTCACCATCGACGCTCGTGGGTTTTTCGACTTTTGTTGGTTTTTCGACTATTTTTTTGTATTTTTTGTTGGACCCGAAATGAGTCCCATAAAGAATGTAGTGGATGGTGTAGTGGAAGTGTGTAGTGTATGTAGCATCCCTCTATTAGAATAATGAAAATATTCTAATTGATTATAGTTGATAGAATCGATTGTAATTGATTAGGATCAAATATTTGATTATCTTTCCATAGTATAGTATAGGATTTGATTTTTTTCCCATATTCTAGGATTCCACTCTTGTATAAATACAAGAGCCTATATACATGTTAATATCGAATTCAATAAAACATCTCTTTCCTCATATTTAACAATTCAAAAAAAAAATTCCCGTTTATTAATTTTGTGCCAAATTTTTATGTATCATTAGAATCAAAAAAGTAAAAAATTATGACTTTTACACAAGTATATTTTCAAAGTTGAGTTTTGTTCACCCTCCACTTAAGAGGGTGAACATTACCCTCCTTTTTATTGGTTGAAATGATATGGATCTCACCACAAAGTGATGTCATGCTTATTAAAAAGTGTATTGCATGGTAAGCATGACATCACTTTGTGGTGGGTCCACATCATTTCAACCAATAAGAGAGAGAGTAATATTCATTCTCTTTTAACAAAATTGCACTCACTTTTTCAATTTATGTTGGATATTTCAAAAATGGAAATTGATTTTAGCACTCCAAAAATTGATAGAGGGGCTCCAAAACGACGTCGTTTTATGTATCAACACATTGCAGTTTTTAGAGCCCCTCCATCAATGGAGTGCCAAAATCACAATCCTTCAAAAATACTTGTGTAAAAGTCATAATTTTTTACGTTTTAGTTTCTCACAAACCAAAAACACATAACAATTAGGCGCAAAACTAACAAAGGTGAAAAATTTTGAATGAAAAGAAAAAGTTGTAGCCCACAACTTGTCGGTTAGCAGCGGAGTGGGGCTTATAGTTACGCGTATTTTAGGCGTACTTGAAAGTTAAGTTTAAAGTGTACGGCAACGTTTTTTTTTTTGGGTGACAAGTACTATACGGTAACGTTTTCGTATGTATTCTGTTTGTTTGAACAGTTGCACAGGCAAAATCTCTTGTAAAAAAAAAAAGTTTGCAGGATTGTAACGATTGCAACAATTATATGAAGTTTAATGCATTTTAAACTCCTATTTAACGGTATTCAATTAATTTGATTTTCGACGAGTTCTAGAAAGTGTAATTTTGATTATTGTTGTGAATTGCGGAAAGACCCATAAATGACCCAAACCGAAGGCAAGGAAACTAGACAAGAACTGCCTCCAAATTGTAAAATGAACCGGGACTTCGTGGGAATGTGACCCCAGGATTCCACTCCTACTCAATCACGGGACGCTATAGAGGAGTTCACTTTCAGTCCTATGGGACTCCTCCTTCATTCAATCACTTTATAGCTTTTTTTACTGTACCCAATTTCTTTCTCCTCCTCCTGTTTGTCTACTACAGTATGTTGATCATATTTCTCTGTCCGTTTTCTTCCTCTTTACTTCTTGGGAAAATGACGGCTAAAGACGTGTTTTGATAATTAATATCTGTCAAGCACATTTTTAGCATTAACAAATGTTGTCAGCATGTCCTCAACAGGTATTAATTATCAAAATACGTCTTGGGCCATCATTTTCTCTTGCTTTTCTTTAGTTTACACTTGGATTTTGTTTTGATAATGACAGGAGTGGTTAGTTGTGGGGATGGATTAATAATTGGCTTGGCCCGTTATTTGATATCCAACACTCTTTTTTTTTTTTTTACAAACAAGATAATTCAATTATATTAATACAGACAAGGAAAAGGAACAACGAAAAAATATGCTCGTACAACCAAAAACCAAAAACAAAATAAAAGATATAACTGTGGCGTCGAAACCCAGGAGGGTGAAAAGGCCAAGGAATCCACCATGAAATCCAGAGAGGAAAGTCTGATCCCGCTACGATAAAGCCATATCTGGACCGCAAGATTGGAGCCGAATCCGTTGCACATGCTTTTGCTGTCGAGGACAGAAAACTTGAAAAACTATCATAGGCGGGGCAGAATCACCACGTAGTATTTTTGTGGGCGTCGAAACCCTGTGATATTTTAATTAGTTTAGTGATTTGGAGGTACGTATTGCCATGGACATTGTAGAGCTTGCCTTTTTCACGGAGGCTCCATAAATAGAGCCTTTGCGCCGCCCTATCTCACCGTTCATCTTGTCAATGGACGGTCCGGATTTTGAAGAAACTATTCTCGCGAATAGTTTTAACTGTCTAAACTATTCGCGAGAATAATTTTTTTAAAATACGGACCGTCCAACACATATTTGAACGACAGAGATTGATCCGCTCCGCAAACACCCAAATTCCGTGAATTAGGTTTTCTCTTAAAGTTGCGAACATAGTTTGAAATCCGCTAAATTTGTGGTTATGGCGAAAGTTGGATCGAGAATCACGTGTGGTGTGACCCAAGCTCAAATACCCTTTTTTTTTTTTTTTTGTCACATAGCAATAAGTGAGCAAACATACAAAATTATATATCTACTCATACACGTGTGAGATCGGTGTCCAATTAATTTAGTTTCTTGACTAGCATGAGAATTGGGAACTATGTTTGGTTTTAAGTTTTTGAGAAAAAAATAATAATATAATTAGTGGTAACGAGTGAAGAGAAATAAATAGAGAAT
This sequence comes from Rhododendron simsii, assembly GCA_014282245.1. NCBI lineage: Eukaryota > Viridiplantae > Streptophyta > Magnoliopsida > Ericales > Ericaceae > Rhododendron > Rhododendron simsii. The sequence goes on from CM024954.1 coordinate 16,072,780, forward strand.
CGTAATGAGAACCGTGCAGAGAGCATATTTTTTTCCTCGAAACTTGTAAAAGAACAACAATAATTACGATTATTTGTAAAGGTTATGCTCTCAGATTTTGTTTTACTTTTGAAGCGTGAGAAAATTCATCGATAGTAAGAAAAATACAATTGTGTTATCGCCACAAGACAAAGAGCGTCTGCGACGAGCGAAGATCAATATAGGTCTAAGGAATAGAACACAGAATACTGATCCGCAAAATGTAAAAGAAACAAAAACTATGCTGTCGCTTGAAAATATGAGGGCGCCGACGACAAGCGAGAGCCTACGGAACAAAGCACAGTACGTGTTACGAGCCATGTTACGAGATTCAACTAGTTCATTGCTCGTTTTACGGATTACTAGATGTGGGCGTGTATGTTTGAACAAGTTGGGTTGTTTTCTAGCTATGTGGTTTTTTTCCCCTATAAACGTACACTACAAGCAAAATTAAGTAATAAATAGTTATAAATATAATATAATATAATCTACCTATATCCTATAGGAATGTGTCTAGGTCTACTAATCCTCCAAACCTCCATTCCTAATTTTCTAGAATTTTGATTTTTTTTAATTTGTTTAAATTGGGAGGAAGAAAGAGAAGGGGAGAGAGAGAGGAGACGTGGGAGGGGAAGGTGGAGAGAGAGAATGTGGGGAGAGGGAGAGATTTTAGGAGAATGAGAATAAATAATTCAATGCTCCAGTTATATTTTTATGCGGTGGCTCAACTTATCTCTGCACCACACGTTTGAGTGATCTCACTACAAAGTGTCGAGCCCGCACAAATTATTTTTTTGTCTCATGCATCGAACGTGCACAATGCTAGATGATAAAAAGATAGTTTAATATTTTTTTCCAATTCTATGTTCGATGAAAGCTAGCATTTGTCTCACTTTATGCACCGAATGACATGTGTGGTGGAAAATAAATTTGGGGTATAAATTTTATTTTCTTTTAATTTGTTTAAATTGGGAGGGAAAAAGAGAAAGAGAGGGAGAGGGAGAGGGAGAGGGAGAGGGGGGACGTGCGAGGGGAAGGTGAAGAGAGAGAAAGGAAGGAAAAAAAACGTGGAGAGAGGGAGAGATTTTAAGAGAATTGAAGAAAAATAATCCAATGCTCCAATGATATCTTTTTTTGGTCACAACTTATCACTCTATCACACGTTTGTGTGCGTGTGGTCACTACAAAGTGTCAAGCCCGTACAAATTGTTTTTTTGTCCCGTGCATTGAACGGGCAAAACGCTAGATGATAAAAAATATAATTTAATATTTTTTCCGGTCCCCGATGCAAGCAAATTTATATTGGTCTCTCTTTATGCACCGAAATTGTAGAGACCCGTAAATTTGTAAAATTTATTTAAATGTTTTAAATGGAAATAAAAAGGAGAAAATTGATTTGGAATATTGAGATTGGGGTTAATGTGCAAGTGTGTTGTATTTGAGGGGTGAAAGTGTGAAGTGTGTAGTGTGTATATGACTTGTGTGTGTGTGAGAGACAGGGAACAAAATTCCCCTTTTCCTCTTTTCCCACTCTCCCGTTCCTCTCTCCCTCTCTCGGCTCTCACTCTCTCTCACTCACTCCTACCAAATTTCACCCAAATAACACAAAACCCAACCTCCAAACCCTCATTCCCTCGTGTATTGCAGTCCGTATTGCGTTGGTTTGAGCTCGGTGGAAACGTATCTCATCCGGTTCTAAGATTTGGGGCTAGGGCTTGGAGGATTCCTTTGATTTCATTCTTTGATCTTGAGGTAGGGAGTTCTAACTTTCAATATATGTTTATGACTTGTTTCTATTGTCTTGATTCTTGCCATTGATTGTTGTGGTTGTTGTTGTTGTTGTTGCTGCTGAAAACCCAAGCGGTTCTGTCAAAATCTGCTCGAAACCCATTTGTTATCGATAACATTTCCATTGTTATCGATAACGTTACGTTCCCAAACCCAGAAATTTATTGTTATCGATAACATTCGCATCGTTATCGATAACATTACGTTCCCAGACCCAGAAATGCATCGTTATCCCTAACGTTTCTCATTGTTATCCCTAACGTTGCATCGTTATCCCTAACGTGTGTCATCGTCATCCCTAACGTCGCATTGTTATCCCTAACATTGTCATTGTTATCCCTAACACTGTCAGCGTTATCCCTAACGTTGCACCGTTATCCCTAACATTTGCCATCTGTTATCGATACCCTCGCCTCTGGAACGATATTAACCCATTTGTTATCGATACCTCCCTTCATGGTATCGATAACGTTGCGTTTTGATTGACCTCAACCTATTGTTATCGATAACACTCGTTAAGGTTATCGATAACGCTTTCTGTCTGGACAATTTTGCTGACTTGATCCATCCTTTATTGTTTTGGGTTCCGTTCACTTCTGAATCACTCCAAAAACTTTCCGAATGATCCTTTAGCTTGAGTACTCATATCTAATGTCTTCATTTCACGTATCCATGATCTTAATGCTCATTTGAACACGATTGTACAAGAAAAAAACTGATTTAAAGACCAAAGATGGATTTGAACGGTACGGATTGATTGGAAAAGGATTTTAAAATTTTATGGACACAACGAAAATATATCAGGACATCCCGAAAGGGTAAAGAGTCTGGCAGAGGACATCGGGGTCCTATAAATGGCCCGGCATGAGCTATATGCTCCTATCAGGACATCCCGAATGGGTAAAGAGCCTGGCAGAGGACATTGGGGTCCTTTAATTGGCCCAGTAAGAGTTTCGGCTCATGACACATGTGCGAGATACATTTTGATTCACGATGTTTCCAAAGGTTATACGTTGAAACACTTGATTGGTTTTGGAAATAAAAGTCTGGAATTGGATTCTTCCTATTGCTCTCTTCATTGGTTTCGATTGCCATTGTTCCTCTTGTGATTGTTTCTACATTTCATATGCATACATTGTTGGATTAGAGCTTTCTACTGGGCTAGTGTAGCTCAAACCTTACTTTCTTTTCAGGTGCTAACTTTGGACAGTAACTTCATGTTGGGAGTGCATGGATTGTGGACACGATTTTGAAAGCTAACACTGAAGAGTTATTAAGGCATCTTTGTAATTTATTTTTGAAAGATGTATTTGTAACTCTAATTGTAAATCTTTTGATTAAAGAATATTGTAAGCTTTTAATTTCTTTGATATTCAATACTTTTGACGATTTGGGGCCACTGAGCCAAAGATGTACTTTTGTGAAAATTTGGGCGTTAGAGTGAAATTGATAGAAATGGAAATGTCAACTTTCTTTTGGGGAATTGTGCGTATTAAGTGAGATTTTATTTATGAAAATTCCTTTATAATTATGTTGAAAATCGAGGGTGTGACAGAAATAGTTTTTAAAAACCGAAAAACCCCACCTCCATAAAATAAAACCATGTTTCCACTTTCCAGATCAATATTTACGGGCAAAAAAAAAAAAAAAACCCCATGTCCATGCCTAGACCAATATCTAGGTTCACAAAAAAAAAAAACCACCCACGAAAAACCCCACGTCCATGGCCAGATCAATATCTATGTTTACAAAAATACACCCACGTTCACAAACTAAATCCATTCTCCACAACACCCACACTCCCGGACTAACTAACTAGCATTCATGCCCGTTCAATGCACGGGGCCAAAAAAAATCAATGCATAGGACAAAAATTAATGCACTGGCCCGTGCATCGAACGGGCATGAACGCTAGTTAATATCCTATGGAAATGTATTTGAGCCCCACAAACCTCCAAACTCCCATTCCTAGTTTCCTGAATTTTTTACTTTCTTAAAACTCTAAAAATTCCATCACTTTACACATGTCCCACCGAAGGGCAAAACGATAAAAAAAAGAAAAAGAAAAGAAAAGAACCCCAAAAGGTCCGAGCAATCCTAATATTAATTCTTCCCCCAGTGATGGTTTCCATGATTCAAATTTGTTCATGGAAAGTAGCAAGTTCGGCTCCGTTTGTTACGAGAATTGCTCAAAGGTTGATTTCCCTCTCCAAAGTCCTACACATTTATGAGAACTAGCGTGTGTGTCCGTTCTATGCACAGGCAAAACTAACCCATTATATGCACAGGCAAAATTAACCCGTTCTAGTGTTCAACCCGTTCTATGCACGGGCAAAACTAACCCATTTTAGCGTTGTGCCCGTTTGATGCACAGGACAATTAATAAAGTAGTAGGTTCGAACGGGCATAACGCTAGAACGGGTTAGTTTTGCCCGTGTATAGAACGGGTTGAACGTTAGAACGTGTTAATTTTGCCCGTGCATACAATGAGTTAGTTTTGTCCGTGCATAGAACGGACACACACGCTAGTAAAGTAGTAATGATAGTAATAAAATGGTCCGAAGGATGATAAAAAGTCCTCCTTGAAAAGAGGTTTGAACTGTTAATGCGAAGTGTAGTAGCGCGTTTTTACCACCCCAATATTACCCATTTTTTTTTTTTAAATTGGGATTTTAAAAGTTAGAGTTTTATTTTTTTATTACTTCGAAATTGGGAGAAGCCAAATTTTTTTGATCCCACGCCTCTCTAAATTTGACACCACAAGAACCCGCGTCTCCACTTATGGTGTCAAACTTACTCTCGTGGTCGGGAAAAAAATAGTAACTAAAAAAATACTTTATATACTCCAAATTAGAGTGTTAGAAAAGTCTTAGTAATTAGTTGGCTAATCACATTAAAGGAAATGGGTGGAATTGTAGTACATGTTGTTAGTTAGGGAACAAAGTTACTAATTCTATGGGGTCTCTCTCTCATTAGTCATCCTCTCTCCCATTTTCCTATAATTGCTTTTATCTTTGTTCAGATTTTTTTCGGGTTTGTTAATTTTGTGTCAAATTCTTATAGATTATCGGTTTGTCTTGACGAGAGAAATAAAAAAAATATATAATTTTTACCTTCTTTTTTTGGAAATATCCAGGAAAAAACTCAAAAAGTCAAAGCTTCACATCAAGACGAATCAATAATCTATAGAAGTATGATGCAAAACTAACATACACGAATTTTTTTTGAATAAGAACAAAACAAAGCCAAATTGGCTTTTTATTTTGGGAAAGTAAGCCTGAGTATGAATTATATTGATGTAATATTAGAAAATTCAAAGAGAAACAAATCACATTTAGTGGTCTAGCAAATAGAAGATTCATATAAGTACTTATTTGAAATTTTTTTTTTTAATTAGAGGTGATGTATTGTGTGATAAATGACCTGTCTCGCAAACACAAAAAAAAATACTGAAAGAATAAGAACCTTTAGCAGAATGGGTTAAAACACTCACACAGGTAAGAATCAACAAGCGGTGCTTGAGTTTTTCTTTTATTTTTTATTGTGCCATACGATTGATTGAATTGATGAACTTGGGACACTCAATTTAATTTAGAATTCTAATAATTAACAAGATAACTAGATTATTTTGAAAAGATGAACTTGGGTCAATCAATTTAATCTAGAATACTATAACAAACAAAATAACTTTTGCTGATGGATGGTCGGCATATATAAACAAAGTTATTATTTAGAAAATGGAATGATGTTAAAATATAAAGCAATCACACATATGTTAAATTACTATCGTTTATCTGTTTGAATTTATGTAAAAAAAAATATGGATATCAATACATATTACATACAGTACTTTTCAAACCACCTTCACGCGAATTTATGCAATTGTGGAAAACATTTTTATACGTTTTTTTTTTTTTGGATCAAACGGAAATTCATTTTTATACGTTTATCGCACATATATATGGAGGCTAACTTTTTTTCATGGGATGGTTAATACTTTATATTCCTTAATATAAATTGGGACCTTGTGTTTCGAGCTTGCTTTTGGCCTACCCTAATGGAGCCATAATAGTAGTCATGCAATAGACTTGAAAAAAAAAATTTAATTTCAGGGGTTCTGAAAAGTATGGCATTTTAATCACCCAACGTTTCATTGAAAAGTATGGCATTAATCACCCAAAACATTTATCACATTTATACGTGAGGGTAATATGATTTCGAGAGTTATTAATAAAGAAAATTGAACTTAAGACATTAGGAAAAAGCAAACCTCTCAACCTTTGCTGGCAAATCCCTCAATTTGAAACTTTGGAACTTATCAAATAGGAATCCATATTGAGTAGAAGTCCCTCAATTTGAAACTTTGGAACTTATAAATAGGAATCCATATATATTGAGTAGAAGTTTATTTTTTATCCCAATTTTTCTACTAGAAGGTGATAATTATCTTTTTCCGAAATGATATACGAATCGGTGTAGCCTAACTTTATTTTCCTTTCAATATGCTTGTTAATTTTGCGTCAAATTTTCTTATTTTTATGATTTGTATGAGAAAAAAAAACTAAAATAAATAAATTTGCTACTAAATGCCTTTTTTTTTTGTTTACACACAAAAGGTCAAAATCGACACATTTTTTTTAGCTTAACCAGTACTAGGGTATAATTAGTTTTTAATTTTCTCTAGACAATGGGTATTGTTTATGTTTCATAATGTTTTGTATAGTGTAAGGACCAAATTTCGGAGTCACTTGTATTGGTAATTCCGAATGACAAAACATATTGTAATTTTGTTATTTTTTATAAGTTAGTGAGTCTGTATATATAGGACTAGAGTAGAAAGAATTATTATTATTTGTAATTGAGAATGAACGTTCTGGATAACAAAAGAGGTTGACTACAACAAGACGGATTTTCGCAACAGAATTTAGGTCTAATTATGGACTTATGCTTTACCTCCAAGGTTTTGACCACAAACGTATAGAAGGAAAAAGGGGCAAAAGTATCAATACGGTAAAAAAGACAAGCGGCTGTGATGAGAGCTATTTTTAAAAGGAAGATTTTTTCTTAGGTTTAGTGGAGGGCAGGTAGAATAAAGGCTGTTGGCAATCAAGATTATTGGGTGCAGTATACGTGTGACTCGAAAGATATTACTTAGAATGTTGTGAGGATTTATTTCATTTGGATAAATATATCTGTTAGTGCATAATGATTATAGTGATTTGATTTCTTCTCGTGATTTTTTTTAAATTCTGGGATTTTTTACGTATATCGCTGCATTATGCGTTTGATTGCTTGCGTAGTTTTTGCTAATAGTTTTACTTATTCACATTTATATTGTTAGGATTTTTTAGGGAACCCTGATTTTTCATTTAGTTTTTCATCAAAAAGTCTAGATAAAGTGTTTCTAAGGACAATAAATTATTTTCCATCTTTGTCTCTCTGTACACGTGTTTCGGCCTTTTCGAGGCTGGGTCATTATTTTAGTTTCTGAATTCCGTTCGTCAATATGAACAATTGATCGGAAAAAAATCGACGCAAATCTGACAAATATTTTAAAAAAACGACCAAAAAGACATAGCGAGAAATTATCTAGGGTTTCTATTTGGCACAATAAGATTCAGAGTTATGTTTCTTGTTCTAGTAGTACGTAGTAGACTAGTTCATATTTCTGTTGAATACTTGGTATATTCTGAAACTCATTAACCTTTGCGTTTTTGGTATATAAGTTGAATACTGGCCCTCTATTAATGTATTATTTTCATCATTATTAGCCCCTTTCATTTGACCTTTTCGATTGCTAGCCACGATATAAAACCGACACAACACCCAATCATCAGAAACTCGACTATAAAATCAACGGTCCCGCTAACAAGTGCCCCTGGGGCATAAGTTTAGGGCATTAATTTAGTAGCAATAAATGGTGTGCTTCCACTCCGTATTAATTATTTTCTCATTAGCTGTAATTGGTTTTCAGGGTGAAGTGGTGACATTTAATGCATCATTGGAAATGTTTTAATAATTTCCAAAATTACCCTTGTAGTTATGTTATGCCGGACCGCTTTCTTTTTCTTTTTTCTTAAAACTGTAATAAGAAAAAGGTGGTGTACGTTTTATGTTACTTTGTAGTAGAAAATGTTATCACAGTTTTATGTTGTCAAGTCACTCGACAATTAAACTTAATTTAAATTTTGAATTCGAAAAGAAATTAAGGGTGGCTTTGGCTTAATAAATCAAAATGACTTTTTTTTTTGTTTTTATTCAAAGTTTTTCTTATTTGTTAATTTGCATCAAACATTTGTAACTTATTGATTCGTCTCGTCGAGAGGTATCGAAAAAGTAAAAAAATTATGCCTGAAACTCATAATTTTTTGAATAAAGACAAAAATAAGTCAAAAAATAATATGTTTTTTACTTATTTTTTTCTTTATTCAAAAAATTACTATATGAGTTTCGATCATTTTTTTTACTTTTTTAATTTCTCTCGACGAGATGAATCAATAAGTCACAAACTTTGACGCAAAACAAACAAATGTAAAAAAAATTAACAAAGACAAAAAAGTTATTGTACTTAACTTATTAATCAAAGAATTACCAACTTTGGTTAATATACCATCCCAGGGGCACAAATGCTCCAATTAGCATGGCGGCAAATTTTTTTTCCATTTTCCCTCCTTTTTGTTTTTATCAATTAAAAGAAAGATGAATATGAAGAGTCCTGGTCATTTTTGTCAATCAAAATATTGTTGACCTCTTTTAATGGAGTAGTTTACATTTTCAATGTCATTTATTAGAAAGTCTTGGAATAAGTATAAAAAATGTAATTAAAGCAATTAAAGAACCCTAAACCTATGCCCCAAACTTGTGCCCCAGGGGCACCTTATAGCATTTGCCTAAAATCAATTCAGAAAATATTATTCAACAACGCTAAACTTATACTTTGACCATTTTAATCAGGTGTCACAAATTATATCATACGTGACATATTATTTTGGCGGAGAAAAACGAGGGAAAGAGGCAAAAAGCTGCAAGTTGAGTTTTCCGGTCATAGCTAATTGGAAAATATTGTAGTTGCGTTTAATTACATAAATAAAAATTATACGATTAAAATATAATGATATGTGATTTATGCTCATTGGAGCATAAACACGGTTTGATTGCGACATGGTATGATAATTGAATTTTTTTTAATTTGTCAAATAATATATTTCAAATGGTTGCTATAGAGAGTTGACATTATAGTTAAAAAAAAAAGTAACTGATTTTGGCGCTTCATTTTTTTTTATAACCACACTCCAATATCAATAACAAAAAACTACTCCAATATTATATAGAAGTTATAATAGCCTTAATGCTAAGGGGACCAATGGGTTCTCTACCGATAGGCACGCAGGGTTCACTTCGAATTCTGCACGGATGCTCTGAGTCGTTTAATAATTTTTAAAAAAATTGAATAGATTTGTAAAAAATTAGCTCAATTTAATGTATATAGATACTCGATTCAATTTTCCATTTTTTTTATTCAGATTTCATGAGAGCGCTTGAACCCCATGGGTAGTCATCCTATCGTAACAATAGCAGAACTCTAATAATAGGGTCTGAACTGAAACAAAGGGGTGTAATTTCTGACATGATCAAATCCTAGGGTTTTGTATGTAATTGTTGCTAGATATACACAAATTCTACTCGATCAGAACCAGAGGCAGCCCAAAATCTCAAATCGAAGAGAGGTACCCTTTTCTCTCTCTCTCTCTCGCTCGTCTACCTATCTGTTTGCTGTTATTTGTATGTAATATAGATGCTCAAACGTAGTGTATTTAGGGTTTAGTAAATAAAGATTCCTCCTGGAGTACTCGGAGGTCCGATCCACACACCACGAGTGAATCATTTTAACGTCGCTGCACGAGTAACGTACATTTAGGGTTTTGCCCCAGGGCTTGCCCTGGACTGTGGTGTTTTACCAACAGTTGATTTCAATGCTAACCATTCGAAAAATGGAAATTATTTCCGCTCTTATTTGCATTTGAAATGGAACTTGTTTCAGCTTAATCATTGTTTTTTGTTCGTGCCTTTTTGCTGTGTTTACGCAGAAACGAGACTGTGATTTGCGTTTATTTGGTAGGGCTCCTAGGGTTTGTGACGTGTTGCAAAAGTGTTAAGGTTAAGTGAAGAGATCAATGGACCTCTTTCAGGCAATGAGTTGAATATCTCTCCGTTTGGAGATGCCTCGTTGGCCCATATGTAAACACATTCAGCATGTCTAGGGAGTTCGAGATATAGTTTGTGTGTATACATACACAAATTAGGGTTTTGCCCTGGAAAACGGCCACTCTCTGTTTCATAGAAAGTATGACCGTTGGATTGAAATGCAAGCCAACAAGTGTATAAATAGGCTCTTCTATCTCTCTTTATGCTTGACAAGCCACCTGAATTCTACCCTTTTTGGTAGGCCTTCTAGGGTTTGTTGATGTGCTGCGAAAGTGGTAGGGCTGAGTGAGGAGATCAATGGACTGCTATCAGGCAGTGATTTGAATGTCTCTCCTTATGGAGATGCCAAGTATGCGTTCACTGGAGAGTTTGAGATATATCTGTGTGTTTTGGAGTGTGCAGATCAATATGTACCTGACATTTAGGGTTTGGCACTAGACGACTGCTTTTAGTTACCTTATGTTTGGAAGACTGTAATAGAAAATTTGATAGCATTGAAAATGTAAGCCAACAAGAGTGTACATATGCTCCTCTATCTGTTTCATGCTTGACTAGCCTCCTGAATTTTCCTTTTTTTTAGTGTGTGCGGTGTGTGTGATTTCGACAGTGGAACTTGGTTTCATATCCCATTGCCTTCTTACTTTCATCCTTTTGCTGTTTCTTCGTGTGCACGTGTGCCTGAATATAGTTGCACTTGTTTTTATTTTTTTGACTGGCTGCTGAGTAATGCTGTCCTTTTCAGATAATAGGTTAACTAAGCCCAAAGAAAAGCCTGAAATATCAGAATTTTTTTGTCAATCTGATCTGAAGACAAGGAAAAGCAGCTGTTTGGCAAGGAAAACTTTCCTGCATGACCTTTTGACATTCTGCGATGTCCGGATTACTGAATGTATTGTCCTTCTGAAAGCCTTTTTTTTTTATACATAAAATGACATTGAGAGTGTTAATCATATGGTTGTTAGATCGTTGGGTTCATTCTTGCATGAACGTATGGCATATCTTAAGAGTAAAGTGAACTGTTTATAGTAGTTTTGACATCTTCTTATCTTTTTCTTGTGTCGACCTTTTCTAATGTAACTAAAATTTGATTTATTTTTGTGCATCTTCTTATTTAGTCTTTGAAATTGTGAGGCCCCATACCAGAACTCGATTTAAGTACTTATTTTTTGAGAAGGCAATTTCAAGCTCAAAAATAATGTGTTTACGTAAATAATTTTCCTACCAATATGGATCTTGTTTGATAGATCTTATCGAGATCTTTTATACAGTGCAAAAAAATTTTTTTTTTTTTATTTACATTATTTTTGAGTTTGAAAATGTGAAATAAGTACTTATTTTTTAAGAAGGTGTTCTGGAACGGGGTCTGAGACTCTGAGTCATCTTGGTTTGCTATGTATTATCTGTGTGGAATTGGGAATACTGTGTTGGCATGTACTTTCTTAGTGTTGTGTGAGTTTGTACTGAGGGTTTGTGGGCATTGGAATATCTACTAATTAGTGTCAAAGTGGGGACAATGTGCAAATATTACTGGGAAAAGGAACCTCCTCTCTAATGCAATCCTTCCTTTTTTCCTGGAAGTTTTCAATTCTATGATACTTGTGGATAACACATGTGTCTGAGATTTTCTAGATTGATTTTGTTTAACATATATTGGATGGAGTAGTTTTTAACTTCTATAGGGGGTGTATTGTATCTGGGATTGAAAGTAAGAGCAAACACTCGCCAAATTTAATCATTGGTCTCAATGAAACTCACAACTCTCTTTTGACTATACTATACTTTAGTTTTTAGTTGTAAGGGAAATTTAAAGAAATAACAAGGAACTGCTTTGGATAGTACTCTGGTTTGCTAATAATGTACCATTTGGTGGTAATTGCATCCTTTTTCGCAATATAGGTGTCCAAAAAGTGTAAATTGCTAGGTTCCAGTGTTTCTAGTGACACTAGTTTTGCCTATATTGGTGGAGCATCTGTGTATTCTAAATTGGTGGCATGTGAGGAGTTTTAAGTGAGGCATGGCAGGGACGAATGGACCTATTATGGTGTCTCATTGACCAGAGATGTGATTTTTATTTATCTCCGGTTCATGTCCAACTTTTTTGGTTTAATGGGAAGTTATAGAGCTTGGCTTTTACTACATTAGTTTCTCACCAACAAGAATCGAAGGAAGTCTAGGTGTAAAATAAATCGACGTCTAACTTGTCACAACTTTTTTTCCCCATGGTTTTTGTTACTCTGATATATGGAGAAATCTCTAGCATGTCTAGTTAAAGGTTATTATGCTTCTTAATGCTGACAAGAAGATGAACTCATTCACAAGGGGAACCAGCAAACATTTGGCGATAAACTGTATTGACGAGACTATAAGGATGCGTTGGCAGCTGGGCCTTCCATCAATTTCCTTTGCTTGTGCTTAATTGAATATCCGTAGTCTGTTTTCTTATGGAGTTAATTCTCTTTTGTATGCCAATTATTTTTATTGCCCCCCCTGGGTTTTGAGTTACGTGGTGGATAACTTGTACCATGTGTGACACTGGTCAATGGTCGAAACCCCCGCTCTGTTACTTGTTTACCTTTTTTTTTTTTTTTTTTGAAATTCATGCAGTCATCTCTGAACGGAACGGCTTCAAATCATCCAGACAGTACGGTTTCCTCATCTTTCTCTGCTCAGTCCGGTGCCGGCTCCCCTGTTTTCCATCACTCAGGTGAGTAATTTTTTTCTAGTACTGGTCCATCTATTCTAGATTTTTGCTAATAGAGAAACCTTTTGTAGGATCTATGCAAGGGCTGCAATAACATTCATGGGAGCTTCAATGTTCCCAACATCCAGCACACTCTTCCCTCCCCTCTACAACAAATAATCCCGTCAAGTTCTTCCTCAGCCTTCTTTTTGGGGACTCAATCGGCTAGTGACTGGTCGTTATCCCCGCTATTGATGTGCCTTTTTATCCTTGTATTTTGTTGGCATTTGTGAGAGCTTGAAACATTTTTGTTTTCATTTGTGTATTAGATATTTCATTTGCATACCTTTTTTGTCTTGAATTAATTAATTTATCAAGAGTCTCATATTTGATGTAATCTTGACAGAATTTTGAACTTTCGAGCCTTCGTTCGTTATTGGTTGCAAACAATCTTGATTTAGATTATGTGAAGTTCAACGCATCTCTAGAGGAACCTAATTTCCCTTGGTGCTGATTAAAAATATTTGTATGTTAATATTTTCCCCACTTTTAGACGTATGCAAAAAGCATTTACTTTTAGGGGCTACAGCATCTGAATAGACCAACAATCTAGCCCCATTTTGATTCAATACTCGAGACTCTCTTTAGAAGTGCAGTACAGATGTTTCATGAATAAAATGGGCAGATCCAGTTGACTTCGCAGAGGTGGTCATCCATCCAAAAATCAACTTCCTCAAAGCACATTTTGAGGAAGATAAAATGGACGAACAGTCAAAGTGGAACCATCTGCTTCTTTTTTTTTTACCCACAAAAGTAGGTAAAATGGTGCTTAATATAGTCACCATTTTTTTTTTTTTTGCGGGGGGGGGGGGGGGGGGGGGGGGGGGGGGGGGGGGGGGGGGGTGGTGTGGTTGGGGACGCATAGCTGGCACACGACCCAAACTCAAACAATAAAGGACCTTATCCCATGGATTAGGTAGTTTCATTGTTCATCAGAGCATCTCGAACCTTGGCTTCAAATCTGGCGTGGCATGTACAACGGCTCTAAATGGCGTTTGACAAGCTCCATCAAGGCCCGCCCATTGTGATGCTTATCGTTAGGTGGCATTTGAAGGTAGGACTATGATGCCAAATTTGAAGCCCAAAGTATCAAGACATGCCAAAAACTATTCTGAGATAATCTAATTCTAAAAGTTTGAAAAAGATCAGTGAAGCATAGTTATCACTTTTGTACTCCTTCCCATGTTTTGTACAGCTGTGAAAATTTGATTGAATGGGAAATCCTGTTTTGATAACAACTAGTGGTAGATTGAAATAGGAACTTTGCGTATGTAAAATGCAGCTTTCACTGGCATCCATAGTATAAGTGCTTTTCTGAATGTGATTCATATATATATATATATATATATATATATATATATATATATATATATTTTTTTTTTCAATTAATTAATATGGCTAGCTGTTGTTTTGGTTTTCTTTTCGGTCACGAATGGATGTCTAACAAGTTGCGTTCCTATGTTTTGAGATTCGGTACCTCACTGCATTCTCTATGCATTTTGAACAAACAAATCTGGCCTTTGGCACTTGGTATCCCGAAACCTGCCAACAGAGTTCAAGGCAGATTTTGCTGAGTAGCAGCCACTAGCATTTCGAAGCCAAACCACTGTATCCATGTTAATGTCTGCCGAACTTTCTTGTACTTTGCTTTAGGTTACAAAGGTGTAGTATCTTTCGCCTATATGAATAACTTATTCTGTTATAGTCATCGAAGTATTAAATTAAGCCACCATGTTCTTGTGAGAGGATGTACTAGCTTATACACCAACTCACATTTAGGTAATAAATTCCTTGACGTGGGTTTTCTAATACTAACAAACTTGGAGCACAGTTGAAGCTATCTATCAGAAGGGAAGAACTTTTCTGGAAAATTCGGCCTTTATCTCATCTGTTTAATCTAGGTTATATGGATCTTCTGGCAATACACCGAAAAACCAGCTTCCTGCATCAGAGAGATTCGCACAGTACTTTCTTCCTGAATGTGCAACAATTACTCACGATGTTCAGTTTGACTGCGAGTGCAGACTGGAACTAAATGTTATAAGTTAATTGTGCATGGCACTACAGAGAGAATGAATAGCTTACTTTTGAAGGTAAAACCAGAACGTGTCGGTGCAATACTGAATGTGTTGTCATGCAAACAGAATTAGCGGGACTACTTTGTTATGTGATAGGGTGACATCCCTTTGGATGAGTGGCTTTTGTGCATGGAACCTTTGCGGAATTGTGTGCGGAAGGCTGCCTTGACCTGTTCTATGAACTATGTTCGGGTCCCTCTGGAGCCCCTTAATTGGTATGGTTTTATCTGTACAAAAACGTAGGCAAAAGATGCAAATGAATGGATATCATAGGAATTTAAGGGAAAAAATGGACAGACACGTAGGCATAATGTAAAACTGTATGGATATATGAAATCCAAACTATACAATTCAATGTTTTCAGGACAGAGAGTTTCGAGACTCCTCTAAAAAGACACAACAAACAACTAGGAATTATGCAAATCATTTACATTTCATAGGAATCAATAACAAGAAGAACGCAGTCAAGACTCAAAACAACATATATATCAGCGAATACTCGTTATCTAGACTTTGTTTTCTGCACTTGTGGGAGTTGCATAGACTTGTGCTCCATCGATTTTTCCATCTCTTGTGATCATCTTTTTCCAAACTTCAAAAATCAGCAAGGTAAACAAGATTGCACCGGAGATAGAACCATACCCGATCATCCATCCCTTTGTGGGCTTCCAAATTGTGAAGCCTACCCATACGTTGACCAAGCTCAAGACAAGAACTACGTAGCCGGTGAAGTGATGGAAACAATTCCAAATATGTCTGTGCTTGTGGTCTTTGGCAGGTCGCAGAAATAGAGCTAGCAGAAATCTAAACACAAAAGAAAGCATTTTGTCAGCATGACTATACATAGACTAACAAAATCAAATAGCAATGTGCATTAAAAGGATAAGAATGGCCTACGTTTTGATACCTGTAGTAGTCCGAGGGCAAAAGGTGTGATCCCAATATACCCATGTGGCAAGGGTGATGATTTCCTGATGACATGCTGCCAAGAACAAGCCTAGTTGCATTTCCCGTCATGCCAAGAAAATAGCTGGAGAGCTGCAGAGATCCATGAGTGTAGAACCAAAGAGGGTCCGCTCACGGTCCGAGGGCCTTGAGATACCTGGCCACCATAAATCCCAGGGGCAACATAATACCCAACTAACAGCATTTAGAATTCCATGTGCCTACAAAATTGATTCAAAAATACAATTATAGAAATTCAAACAAACCTCGAGCATATATACTTTTAAAGCAGTTGATTGTGGGGTTTACTTGTCAAAGCTCTCCCACACGAAGTGCTTGGGGGAAGACTCCCCAAGAAGCATGGAGCGGAAGAAAGCCTGGGATCTCACAATTGCGAGTTTTTGGGAGCATTGCCTATGCACAAATGCCGGACCAAAAGCTGTCTAAACTTGATGATAGAAGCAAGAAGTATGTCTTCATTGGCTATGATTCAAGGTCCAAAGGCTACAAATTGTACAATCCAAGCAATGGAAAGGTGATTTCAAGCCAAGACGTGGTCTTTGACGAAGAAGGCACATGAGACTGGGAGACTCAAGAAGGGGAGCAATATGATTTCTTTTCATCTTTCAAAGAAAGTTGGGAAGAAAGCGAAGAGCCACTGACACCACCTCAAAATCAAGAAGATCCATCATGGAGGAAAGCTCAAGCGAAAGGCCGCACCGCATGAGGAATCTACAAGAGCTTTATGAGGTAACGGCAAACCAAGACAATCTCACCTTATTTTGTCTTTTTGCCGATTGTGAACCATTAGGTTTTGAAGAAGCGGTGCAAAGCAAGAAATGGAGAGATGCCAGGGACAAAGAGATTCAAGCAATCAAGAAGAACACATGGGAGCTAGCCAATCTTCCAAAAGGCCACAAAGCAATTGGTGTGAAGTGGGTGTACAAAGCCAAGAAGAATGCCAAAGGAGAAGTGGAGCGATACAAAGCAAGACTTGTCGCCAAAGGATACAAGCAATGAGCCGGCATCGATTGTGATGAGGTATTCGCTCCCGTTGCTCACTTAGAAACTATAAGATTAATTATTTCTATAGTGGCTCAAATGAAATGGAACATCTATCAAATGGATGTTAAATCTACTTTCTTAAATGACTTTCTCGAAGAAGAAGTTTATATAGAGCAACCTATGGGCTATGACGTGAAAGAGCATGAAAATAAAGTTTTAAAGCTAAACAAGGCTTTATATGGTTTGAAACAAGCTCCAAGGGCATGGAATACTAGAATTGATAAATATTTCCAAGAAAACAATTTCACTAAATGCTCTCATGAGCATACCCTTTACACCAAAGTAGAATAGAGATATTTTGCTTGTTTTCTTGTACGTAGACGATTTGATTTTCACCGGCAACAACTCAAGAATGTTTGAAAAGTTCAAGAAAGCAATGGCTCGGGAGTTTGAAATGACGGACATTGGACTCTTGTCATTCTATTTTGGAATCAAAGTAAAGCAAAGCAACTGTCACATTTTCATCTCCCAAGAAGGCTATGCAAAAGAAGTGCTCAAGAAATTCAACATGGCTAATTGCAAACCAATTAGCACGCCGGTGGATTGAGGAGTTAAGTTGTCAAAGCTTGATGAAGGAGAAAAGGTTGATCCAACATATTTCAAGAGCTTGGTGGGAAGCTTGCACTACTTGACTTGCACAAGACCGGATATACTCTTCGGAGTTGGACTGGTTAGCCGATTCATGGAAGAGCCAACCATGATGCACTTGAAAATGGCAAACAGGATTCTCCGCTATATAAAAGGTACACTTGATTTCGGCCTATTTTATTCATCAATATCTAACAATTTCCGGCTTGTTGGATATAGTGACAGTGATTGGGCTGGAGACTTAGATGACTGGAAGAGCACAACAGGTTTTCTATTCTACATTGGTGACATGACGTTCACTTGGATTTCAAAGAAGCAACCAATTGTCACCCTCTCTCCGCGTCATGTGTCTGTCATGCAATGTGGCTAAGGAGCTTGCTAGAGGAACTTAATTTTGCACAAGAAGAAGCAACGGAATATTCGTGGACAGTCAATCAGCAATAGCATTAGCCAAGAATTTAGTCTTCCAAGATCGTAGCAAGCACATAGATACAAGGTATCATTTTATAAGAGGATGCGTGGCTAACATGGAGGTCCAAATGACATTCACAAGGTCGGAAGATCAAATTGCTGATATCCTCACCAAGCCGCTCAGGTATGAAGTCTTCTCCAAGCTAAGAAACCTTCTCGGGTTACTAAATCAAGTTTAAGGGGGATGTTGGAGCATAAACTTGACTTAGTATTTTGGCTCAAGAAAAATAAAGTCCAAGACAAGCCCAAATAGAAGATATTTTTGGAGAAGTGTAAATATCTTGTTTCTAAAAGATCTAGTTTCTAGAAGATCCTTGGAAAATATCTATATATTTGTTGTGAGTACAACAAGTAAAATCTAGAAGCTACTTACAAACTATCTTGTATAAAGATATCTAGAACCTTTCATAGAGCACTATAAATATGGATGGATTCTACTCATTATGTACTATGTGTGATAAAGTTTAAGTTCTAAGTGAAATACAAGTGCTCTTTCCCGTTCAAAAAATGTTTGTCTAAATATGGATGGATTCTACTCATTATGTACTATGTGTGAAAAAGTTTAAGTTCTAAGTGAAATACAAGTGCTCTTCCCCTTCAAAAAATATTGTCTAAATATATACTAGATACCTTTCCCTTCCAACAAAGATGAGGTGGAAAGGCTGTGGCAGAAGTAGAGAGCGTCAGTTTTGTAAATGACGGTGAAAAATCAGGGCATGGGTGTGCTGTTTATATAGGTTATGCTAAGTCTTGCTATTCAAAAAAATGTCTTGATTAGCAAAGAATTGTGCATCCAAATCAGGGCATGATGGGATTAGAACTCTCTCTGCTTCCTACTTGCTTTGCTTTCTAACAAAGTTTCTGAATCTCCAGGATTAGTTAATCGACTTGTTGATTACTCACCTGATAATGATGCTTCTCTAAAGTTTAGAAATTAAAGTTCAATATTGCAAGGTTGGTGAGTTTTGGGTCGATCCTGGTCCGGCCTTCATGACCGGAACCCTTAATTTGGAGGTCTCTAAAAAGATCATTTTACCCAAAAAAATTGAGTTTATCAGATATTGTTAGCTACTTGAGTTTCACAATTTGGATGGCACACTTCGAGTATTGTACTTGTCACCTAGAAATGTCATCCAGTCGTCAAACTACTTATATTTGATAAGTCTTTGTCTTATATTTGATAAGTCTTTGTCTTTTTAAATGTGTTGAAGGCGTACCTCCACCTAATCCTGATGACAGGGATTTTTAAATGAATGGTCATATCTAAAAGTTCACGACTCGTATTGCGATATTGAGCTTAGAGTGAAACTAGGGGCACTCTCTGTATCCTTTATTTTGAGATCCAAAATTGATCTCCAAGTCTTTACCGATTGCATATTTTCCCGGTTTTGCTCTACGACCAAATCAAGTGGGTTCTTCTCCTCGTCCATAGATTTTGCAAGAATAGGTTGCGTACGTACGCTGCCCTTTGGTGCTTTCATCTTTGTATTCGAGTAAGAGAAAACAAATACCCCATGCTTATTATACCTATTTTTTTGGTCCCTACAAAATAGACCCGGTTTTATTTTTGTCCTAAAAAATCTTTTGGTTTCAATTTTTGTAAATTCTCAATTTTAAATGCCTAATTATGTAGCTTAATAGTATCCATAGATGTTAGTTAGGACCTATGAAATCAGTCATTGGACTATGTTGACCCTGTAATTTAATTAGTTGATGTACGTAGCCTTGTTCATTTTGGGGTCTCAGAACTCTTTGGCACAGTCTCCAATAAATTTTCTCTATATATCATTCTCCACTGATCAAAAAGGATACATGTTTGGCAGTGAAGAGTTTTCTTTCAAGGGGGTTTTCTCCTATAAAAAACTTAACCACACAAACATTGTGCTCATCCCAAATGTGCCCAACCCTGAATCTTTGCCCCAATTTTGTCCGATAAGCCTTTGTAATTTTTCGGTGAAAATTATCTCAAAAGTTTTGGCCAATCGCTTGAAGAAATTTCTGAATGAAATTATCACCCTTTACCAATCAGTTTTCGTCCCGGGAGAAAATCCAAGACAATATTTTGGTTTCGCCCGAGGCTTTCCATTTTCACAAGAGGAAAAGGAGGGATAAACAGTCCTCTGCTGCTATTAAACTGGACCTTAGCAAAGCGTATGATTGTGTTAAGTGGGATTTCTTGGAGGCAGTTATGCACAAGATGGGTTTCTGTGATATGTGGATTCACTGGGTGATGCAAAGCTGCAAATTGTTTCTACTGTCTCCTATATGGTTACAGTAAATGGCAAGAATCTTTTCACTTTCCTTCCTTGTCATGGTCTCAGACAAGGTGATCCACTCTCCCCATACATTTTTTTTGATCATCATGGATGTCCTTTAAGTTATGCTTTGTAATTGTATTAGAGACAACCATTTCAGTGGTGTAAAGATCAAAAGGGGATGTCCCCTCCTCTCTTATGTACTGTTTGCTGATGATGCATTACTGTATGTGTCAAACGAAAAAAATAGAGGGATACAAAATCTAAAGAATGTTTTGGATCAATTCTTTGTAGCCTTTGGTCAGCTCATCAATTCTGATAAGTTGGTTATTTGTTTCTCTTCCAATACTAGTTAGGATGCTAAAAGGGTTATTTGTAATCTTCTGAATGTCCCTCTCATGGGAGCTGACTCGAAGTATCTTGGTTTACCTTTGTTTTGGGGAGGTCCAAATCAGAAGCTTACAGGTTCTAGCTTAATTGAAAAGGCTATTACTAAGATGCAGGGCTGGAAAACAGAAGAGTTGAATGCTGTTGGCAAAGAAACTCTCATTAAGCATATCATTCAAGCTATTCCTACTGATGCCATGTCCTGTTTTGCCTTTTCTCAGAAGTTTTGCAAAACGCTTAATAAGTCTCTCAGGAGGTTTTGGTGGTCTGGCTCTCTAGAGGGATGCAAAAATTCATTAGGTTAATGGAGATGATCTTTGTTACTTTGTAAAGCAAAAAGTCAGGGTGGTTTGGGATTTCGTGATTTCAAGAGTTTTAATCTTGCTCTTTTGGCAAAGCAAGGGTGGAGGCTCATCCAAATGCTTTTTGGGCTCGACTTTTAAAATCTCTTTACTAATTTTCAAATGGCAATTTCCTTGAAGCTACGTACGAAGGGTTCTCTACCTTCCTAGGCATGGGCCAGCCTTCTCCAAGGGAGGGAACTTCTGATGAAAGGGATTCGTTGGCAAATCCAAAATTAATGGAGCTTCAATAGATTTTTGGCTTGACCAGTGGATCCCTTCTTTGCCTTCCTTCTGCATTCAATCTCCAAAACCTACGTGTGTATGCAATAATAAAGTTGTTGATTTCATCAATCCCACAATGGGTGAATGGAGAATTGCTAAGCTTAGACAAGTGTTGTCAGAGGAAGAGGTCCAAGCTGTTGCTAATATTTCCATATCTAAACTAGGAGGAGCATATGCGATCGTGTGGGGTCTTCATTCTAGTGGGAAGTATAGAGTCAAGAGGGCTTACCCTAAGGCTTGGACTGACTACATTGATTCTAAACCCGAGCATCCTTCCACTTCTATTGTCCCTTGACCTTCCTTCTGGAATTTTCTGTGGAATCTCGAAGTCCCTCCCAAGTTGAAGCACTTTTGGTGGCGTGCCTATCATATAATAGGTTGGCTACCAAGGATGTTGGTCCAAAAGCAACCCAAAAAGGGGGGGTGAATTGGGTTTCACACTGACTTTTCACAAATTAAAAAACTAAAAGCAAGATAGAAACAAATCAATGCTGCAGCACAATTGAGTCGACTCAAACTAGTCAACAATATTGTAAACAAAGCAGATGGAGCTAGCTAAATAGAAGAAACATAGTAGATATAGAAAACTGATTAGCGGATTTTTAGGGCTTTAATATATGGACGAAATTAACTAATTAAGCAAGCTAAATTTCCCGAAGTTAGATTTAGAGATTATCAGTTTATGTAAGCAATATAAATATGCAAAACGGAAATTAAAGGTGTAAGGGAAAGAGAAATCTGAATGCAAGGATTTATAGTGGTTCGGTTCGCAACTTCACGGCCTACTCCACTCCCCAAGTGTCCAACTCGGGATTTGTTGCATTATCTTCAATAGTTACAATCCTTTTAGCTTTGCGAGTGTTAGACAACCTTTACAATGAGCAATCTATTCCCAATCGCTCTAACTATTTTGGACTCCAGTGTTAGTCACACCTAACCCAACTAGTTTTGACTCCGGTGCTAGTAACACTTAACTACCAAGTGATTTTCTCTCCAAAACCACTCACAAAAAGATCTCTCACAAGAGTTTGAATAAGGGTGTATAATCCCTTTTTACAATGAAATATCAACCCACAAATAACACTTTCTCTAAGTGTGGATAAAACCAATTAAGCTCACGATTGATTTCTTCTTCACAATAAGCTCTTTTCTTCAATATCTCTATCATGTTTCTTGCATCCCTCTTTTCTCCATTATAAGCTTGAAAATATAGCCATAGGAGAATAATCTTGTTGCACCAATCCTGCCTTTCCAACTCTTTCCATTTTCTTTTTTGATTTGACTATAATGAAGCTCCTTCCAAAATGCAATACTTAGATATAATCTCCAGTTTGTCATTTCCTTTTCCCAATGACTAACACTTCCAAAATCATGGCCTTCAAAAATTATTCAAATAATTTTGATCACAAGGTAAATCTGCAGGGATTGAGCTGGCTTAGATTTTCTTTGGAGCTAGCTCAATCAGCATGTAAATCTTGTATTCAATCACATGATTGATAATTCGAATTCCACCAACTTGAAGACGATTTTCCTTGCGATACTTTCCTTAAGAGACTGCTCTAGCCGTTAGAATCTTAGAGAAGACTTGTCCTTAGTCTTGCTCTTTTTCCTTTTTGATCTTGACTATTGGAGATAGGAATTTGATGTAGAATCTTTCTTTGTGTACCTCAATCAATTCCTACAACATATACATTCATTCAAATCAATACCAAATATCATGATATTAAATATATTTCAATAAAATAAGGGAAATGATATTGGCACTCCAAAAATTGATGCAGACACTCCAAAAAACAAAGGAAAGTGACTTTGAAGTTATACTGATTTTGGAGTGCCTGCATCAATTTTTGGAGTGCCAATATCATTTCCCTAAAATAAAATATGTTTTGTTATTATCAAAATCAATAAGGTATTCCATAGAAACCTTTGAGCTATATTCAAAAGCCAATTGTTGTTAAAGTTAACAATGTTGGTGCAAAAGATGGCTCACAATAGTATAATCAAACTTAGCAACATCTTTAGAAAGAATCAAATTTTGAGCTTTGGATAACCAAAACTAGCAAACTTTTTCAATAATCAAAATTTGTGAACCCCACACCACATAAGTTAACTGATTCCAAAATTTATATACACGCGTGTTCCAACTAGTATTTTATTCTTCTCTTTTTCACCTACTCTATATCTTCTTCACTTCAACTACATACTGTTTCATCTCTTTCTTTCCCTCCAAAGTAAAGTGAAGCTCATATTTTTCGATCATCTACAATTCAACCCATTGTTGCCGAATTAAAGTATTTCACTCTTCTTTCTCATTTCTATTTTATTCCCTTTTTGGTCGTCCCCCTATGGTTGAGTACATGAAGAACCTTGCATTCTTTTCCAAATTCAAGAACACATCTGATTTTTTTTTTTTTTGAAATATTACGAGAGTGGTGGATTTGTGATATTAGTTTGGTTAGATAGGCTACAAGAATAGGAAGGAATACTACTACAATAAATCATAAAGATCATAGCTATTGGCCGTTATTGTAAGTTTTTCATCACGCTTCTGCTATCGTGATGGATCTGGGTGTGATGAAAGAGAGAAACAATCACGGCCAAAATGCGTGATCGTTTTCTCTTTTATCACGGTTATAAGCCGTGATTATTTCTCTTGGGCGTAATCGTTTCTCTTTTTTGGGTGTGATAGTATGTCACTTTAGATCACAATCTATAACCGTGATTGAAGCTTCAAAATAATCACATCATAAACTGAGATGAAAAATCATTGCGCGTAATCTTTTCTTTGTATCTATTAGACCATCTTTTCTTGTCATTACCAACTTTCGAACCCACGCGCCCTTGGTTGATTTCCCAAGCCCTTACCACTAAGTTAGCCAAAAACTTCTATTATATTAGAAAAATAAAAATATTTATAATTACTTCCTAAAGGGAGAAAACTTTTTTTTTCCTTAAAATTTGAATTTTTTGAAATACAATTAACATGATATTAAAATATATTAAAATAAATATATAAACATTGTTTACAAAATTTTAAAAATATGACAACATATCTTTTGCCAATCAAAATTAGTTGTTGGTCACCAAAGGATTTTCTTGGGGCGAAAAATTTAGTTCTAGCCAGTAAATTTAGTAGACAATAGTGTTTTTTTGTTATAGTGTGTGCTTTGTATATTTATGAAAATTATCACAACCTGTAGATTGTAACATTATGCAGAAACTTTAGATTTTTTTTTTATAAACTAACCATTTCACATGGATTTTGTGTTTATATTGAATTTCAATTTCAATGCTGGCTTCCCAATTGGATTTTAATCCTTTTCAGACAAGGCTAAGCTATAATAATATAATTATTATTTTTACCTAATGTGTCAAACACTTGGAAGACATACGAAATAACTAAATTTCACTACTTTAATAAACCATAATGATCATAGCTCGCCCACGTGAAAATCGGCCACTAGTGGAACAGTCTGCCAGTATCAAAGAAACAACTGGACATTGGTGGAACCCATTCGTGGAATTTGCATTCTCTCTCTCTCTCTCTCTCTCTCTCTCTCTCTATATATATATATATATATATATATATATATAACTTTTTGGGCGTGAAGATGAAGATGAAACATAAAGATTTTTTGGGATGAGTGTAGGGCTTATCTTCTTACCTTTTGTAAAAAAATAAAAAATAAAAACTTTTCAAAGTCCTTAAACGACATCATTTTCCTTACATAACTTTTCAAAGCCCGCCTAAATGAGTGCCAACCCACCCAAGTGAAAATTCAGACCACGCGCCAATATGGGTAGGCTTTTTATCTCGCCGCAAGAGTGAGATCATTTATCTCACTTTTGTAAGCGCTAAAGTTTTTTTATCGCGCTACAAGGGTGATGTCTTTTCTCTTTTGTCCCGCCACAAGAGCGAGATCTTTTGCCTCATTCTTTTCCGCCCTAAAATCTTTTATCTCACCACAAGAGTGAGATCTTTTCACTTTTTTACCACACTACAAGGGTGAAGTCTTTTCTCTTTTATCTTGCCACAAGAACGAGATCTTTTATCTCATTCTTTTTTGCCCTAAAATCTTTTATCACACCACACGGGTGAGAACTTTTCTCTTTTATCTGGCCACAAGAGCAAGATCTTTTATCTCTTTTTTTTCCGGCCCTAAAATCTTTTATCACGCTACAAGGGTGAGGTTGTTTTTCTTTTATCTTGCCGTAAGAGCGAGGTCTTTTATTCCACGCTAAATCCCATTTTTTCTCTCAGCTTTGGACTTAAACTGCGATAAAAAAATTTAAGCACCACTTTTTATTATCCTTTCACTGAAAATCGTAATCTATGTGAATCTCTTTAGTGTGACCCATATCTATTATTGTAGTAGTGGAAAAAAAAAAAGAAATTTCGGTGGTGTTTTGATAGATTACACTAAGAAGAACACCATATATTTGATATATTTTTGCCAAAAATAAAATAATGGAGGAAGTGAATGGCGGGAAACAGGGGAGAGAGAGAGAGAGAGAGAGAGAGAGAGAGAGAGAGAGAGTGTGTGTGAAATTGCAGTGGACCCCTTATTTTGGTTATGAACTAGAAGCGACCATTGTGAACCTCAACATTGTTAAACTTAGCAACCTCTTAAATGAATAATCAAAAGCTAATGTGTCAACTTTTGGTTATCCATTTGATTATACTACTGTGGATGACCTAATTAACAAAGAAGAATCTGGTGCAAAGAAAATGTGCAACCTCGCCAATCTGTCCAAGATGTGGAAAAGCTGTTGAATCAGGTGAGCACATCCTTTTTCTTTGCAAGTGGGAAAGAAAAGTATTCTTTGCTAGTCCCTTGGCTGGGGGCATTTTCCCAAATGAGATTGGTTCTACCTTGGCATGGTCTTTAAGAATCAAAGAAGAGATTGACAAAGGAAATCTTGAGCCTGATTTTTTTGCTAAAGCTGTTTTTCTGTGTTGGTTCATTTGGAAGGCCAGAAACGAGAATGTGTTCCAATCTTCAAAACAGTCCCCACTTTCAACTATTGCCCATGCTATGGGGGTATGGGATGAATTTATTTCAGCTACAAAGACCCCTCTTACCCATCAGTTGCTTCAATCTTCCCTCCCCTCATCTTCTCCCTATTGGATTCCTCTTGTGGCTGGTTCTCTGAAAATTAATTGTGATGCTTCTTGGTCCAAGGATCTTAATAGGGGATGGGGTGCTATTATTTTGAGAGACAATCGTGGTCATCTAATCGATGGGAAGAGATACAGGATCTCAACAACTTCAGCCTCTGGCTTCAGAGAAGCATTACTCTTTGCCAAAGCCTTGAGAATGATAATGCTCAACTTATTTCTTTAAGTGTATCAGAGCTGGTACCTCCATGGGAAGCAATGGCATTTTTCTTCGATATTCGTTTGCTTGCAAATGATTTGAGGCTCTCTTTCTGCTGGACTCTTCGGGAAGGAAATGAGGCTGCTCACTGGATTGCCTCTTCTCAAGCTTCTAGCTTAGGTCTAAATTGAGTGGTTTCACCCCTGCAGTTTTGGTTTCTATTTTATGTAATGACGCTCTTTGTTATCAATGAAATTCAGTTCCAAAAGAAAAAATTACTCTAAAAAATCTTCTTTAAAATCCGAACTGAACAGGGCCCGGGCCAGACGTGTTATATATCAAGAGAGAGAATAAAAAAGGGAAGAGACATAACGAAAGGAAAGAAGCGGTGAAAGAAAGAATCAGGAATAGAGCTCTCCCAGCCTTTGTCTGCAAATTTTTGTAGCCATCACCAATGCAGCGCCGATTATCTTTCCACGAGCGTGCCATCCGGAGATTTCTTGAGTAATCTCTCTCTCTCTCTCTCTCTCTCTCTCTCTCTCTCATAGCAACCGTGGATAACGCGAGTGATTCCTCTTCTATGGTTGCACGTGGCAGCCGACGGGAACTGCAGCGGTGATGCTGCCGTGTAAATGGGCGTGCACTGTGTGTGCATCTACTGCATGTGTCGGTCACTTATGTGTGTGCGTGTCACACACAAGTAAATACCCCTCTGTAAATAAGAACAGGGCCTAAGAATCCAAGTGGATTAGTAGAGCTAATTCTTTTTGAGAAATTAAACTACCGTAAGTGTTGTTTGTCTATTACGTACATATGACAATGAGGTTAGTCTTAATTAACCATTATTTGGCGAACCCCAGGCATCGGCTACAGTCCCTCCAAATAATGTGAAGTTCTTTGTTTAATTAAATAGTGTTAAGAGTCATATATTGACCCCAAACATTTCTAAGCCGAATAGGCCAACTCACAATCAGAAAGGCCTAACAATATTTCGATTATATTACAGAATGAGTAATGACACGTATCCATTCGTAAATAGGTTAGTTTGAGGCTTAAGCAAAGGACTCGACCAAATCATTGAGTAGCTCTTAGAGAATTAAAGGTGAGTTACGCATACCTTAGTTACATGTTTTTATTCAAATGTTTGAATTGAAATGCTATTTGCTCTGAAGTACTGAAAAATGTGAATCATGTGTTCTTAAATGATTTGAAAAATGTGCATCATCATACCCTTAACCTTGCATATTATGAATGTCTAGATTGTGACGAGTGAGGACATTAGATATATATTTCGTAAGAGTTAATGCAATAGTGTCTTTAACATGCACAATATGAAAGAAAGAAAAAAGACAGCTCCTGTAAAAACCCTTGGACATCAACATATCTCAAAACAAATATCAAAAAAAAGCTCCAAATTTTTTTTTAATGTTCCATTATAATTTAAACCTAAAAAAGCAAGATTATAAAAACTAATATTTTAAAATTTAACCACGTCAGCTAGTTTTCAGGATCAACTATATTAGTGAAAATTTAAACACAAGAGCCAATGCTCTGCATTTAACAATATAAGCACAAATCTAAGCACATCAATCAGTGTTTTGAATAATAAGGGAATAATTACAGATCTAAAAGAGAGACCATTTGGATGGTGGATGAGCTGAAAACAAAATGGGTTGGGCTAAAATTATTTCAATTGAAATTTATACACTATAATTTTTTTTTTTTTCCGGAATTGACCTGGGCTACAGCCCAAGTCAACCTTTTACTACTTCCGCCCTTGGGACCATCCAACACACCTTGGACGCATTAGATTTGGCTCCATAAACGTTTATTCACAGAAAGCTCCGTAATAAAGTTTTTCTTCCTAAACTTATGGGGTTAGTCAATCGACTTGTTGATTACTCACCTGATAATGATGCTTCTCTAAAGTTTAAAAATTAAAGTTCACTATGGCAAGTTTGGTGAGTTTTGGGCCGATCCTGGTCGGGCCTTGATGATCAGGAATGTTGATTTGGAGGTCTCTAAAAAGATCATTTCACCAAAAAAATTTAAGTTTATCGGATATTGTTATAGCTATATACATTATTAGGTAGCTAATCCTTTTTGAGAAATTAAACTACCTAATAATGTATGCATGACAATGAGCTAATTCTTTTTGAGAAATTAAAGCAACACTATTATGTATATATGACAATGAGGTCAGTCTTAATTAACCATTATTTGACAATGAGCTAAGGGAATGACTTCGGTGTCCCCAGTCATTTTGGGGACACCGTAACTTTTGGCATAACAAAACCATTATGAGTATAACTGTAGGATCGGTCCGATTTCTGAGTGGACAAACACCCTTAAGAGAATAGATGTGCCGGAGAGGTTGTAATAGCCATGGAAAGGGGATGAAAGGAGTGATCTAGAAGGGTGAAGAAGAAGAGCAGGGGTGAACAGAGAGGGTAGGCAGTGGAGACCCAAACCCAAGAGATCCCTAGGAGGAAAGACAATAGAGCCCCTGAAAGAGGATAAGACCTCCTTTGAAATCAGTGCTCACCAACTTTCTCTCTCTAGGAACTGTTCACAGAGCTTAATCGCTTCTGAGGTTCAATGAAGAAACGTTCATTTTTATAGCCCACACGAGCTAATGCTCGGACGCCAAGTGGCGCGCTGATAAAATGACACGTGTCCCTTCTGTACCCCCTGACCGCCGAGGTGTCGCTACCCTCGCGATGACCGCGAGTATGATGGTATGCGTATCCTCTTATTCGCGGAGATCCTCTTCTTCTTTTACAGCCACCAAACCACTAGATCCCCTTCCTTCCCGTAGGGCAAGGTCGTGACCTACTCGGTCGCGCCAATACCGCTTGCCAAGCCTCAAGGGGCCCCTCGGGTCCTGCCTAAAGGCCGGAGCAGACATAAGAGTCTGGGCAATTTCCCTGGTGCCTTGGTTAAACCGCATTAATCGCGCCAAGCGTCCACCGGAATAAATATAACTCTCTCCTTAAGGGAGGAATTTGAGCTCGCGACCCTTGCATGGGCGCTGCAAAGCTATGGGTAGCGCGAGGCTCCCACGCGCGAGGCCACGTGTCGCGCGACTAAGGCGCCACATGGCGAGCTAGGGTTCGTTGGTCAAATCGTCAACCCCGCGAGGACGAGTACACGTGTCAGCTGCTCATTGGATAGTCAAACGGTCAACAGTCGTGCCTATTGACCTTTCCTACAATAACCAAAACCCATTACAAGCATAATAGAACCATAGCAAGGCATAACCAAAACCATAGCAAGGCATAACTTATTTGTTACGCCTTAGTTGGGTTTAGTTACGCCTTGGTTGGTTTTTTGGATATTTCTTGGTTATGCCTTGTTTGGGTTCTGTTATGCTTGTAATTGATTTTCGTTATGCTCCTAATGGTAAAGTTATGCCAAAAATTACGATGTCCCCAAAATGACCGGAGACACCATAGCATCATCCGTGAGGTAATCCTTCCAAATAATGTGAAGTTCTTTGTTTAATTAAAAATAGTGTTACGAGTCATATATTGACCCCAAACCTTTCTAAGCCGAATTGGCCAACTCACAATTGGGAAGACTTAAAAATATTTCAATTATATTACAGAACAAGTAATGACACGTATTCTTTGGTAAATAGGTTAGTTTGAGGCTTAAGCAAACGATTCGACCAAATCATTGAGTAGCTCTCAGATAATTAAAGGTGAGTTACGCATACCTTGGTTACATGCTTTTATTTAAATGTTTGAATTGAAATGCTATTTGCTCTGAAGTACTGAAAAATGTGAATCATGTGTTCTTAAATGATTTGAAAAATGTGAATCATATTGATGTTATGCTGATATTTTGATCTAGACCATGACAATATTATATTTGAAATGCGTGAACTTTTTGCTAATACAATGACTCATTCGAACGGTGTACGTCCTGAGTGCTAAGGGACGTTAAAAGAACTAGTGACTTGGGGATATAAAGTTGGAGGTGCAGCCAGGCACTAAATGGGTATTGATATCATACCACTTTGTAATAAGGTCGCTTCCCAACCGACTGACAATAAAAGTAACCGTTGAATGGTATTAATAAGCATGTGAGATGGATGGGTCCTGCTCCTTGGACCAAAGAAAAGAGTCCATCTTGGACTAGATGCATAAATGGTTATTTCACAATGCTGTATGTTTCACCCTCGGCAAGTCATGAATATTTCAATGGTTAAACTTGGAACCTTGGTATACTTATCTCACATGCACGAGCTTTTGCTTATGCAAAACTTTTTACATTGTTTTCAAGAAAACAGCATGTCTAGTCATCAACTCATCAAATGCTCGTTGTTGCTATGTAGACAACCATAAGTTGTCTAATGATTTGTAATTATTATATTTGTACACTAAGAAATTCTGAAAATTATGTTATTTATTCTACACTTCCGCTTACTTTTGTTTATATGGTTTAAAATGACGATGATACTAGAAATCTCTAAACTAGAATATGAGCAGGCCTTCGGCAGCTTAACGCCCGCTTGGCTGGTCACGACTTTTAGGTTCGATTATGGGTTGTGTCTATTCTACCTTTCTTGTTTCTAACCGTTTTCAATGTTACCCTTTCCGTCAAGAAGTGGACGGAAATACACAAAGTGACTAACGGGAGGCTTACGTGGACTGTGTTCCCCCACACCCCACCCACCCACCCGCCCCCACCCCACACGCGCGCGCGCACACACACACCTTAATACGTCTAATGTTACCCTTTCGACAGATCTATTAGGGTTCTTCCACATTTTTTTGATCGACGGGTTCTTTCACATTTGATTTCAATTGCTGATGTATAATCAGAGAGAACCCGAGAAATCTTGCCCCACATATGATTCAAACCCTAAATTTCCAAATCTCAACAAAAGATGAATCAACCCCTAAAAAACCAGGACACCCCACCAAAAACACCTAGAGCTATAAAGATTTCACCATGCTGTTCAGACGGAAGATGAAATCCTCCATAGAGTAGCCATTCCAGCCTTTTTTGGTAGGCACCCAAAATGCAACCCTGAATTTGATAAGTTCTTGCACTTCCACCCAATTTGGTTCAGATTTCTCAACGACACATGTATTCCTTTGATTCCAAATAGTCCACATCACTGCCAAGGGAATGCAATACCAATCTTCTGTTTTGGTTTAAGATTTTGATTTTTCCAACATTGAAGCGGATTGATCATGGTAGCAGGTACCAATCATTGAGTTCCTCACCAACTCAAAGTTTTGGTAATGGTCCATACCTCCAAAACAGGTTCAGAATGTAGGAGAAAATGATCAGAGGATTCTTGGGCCCTTCCACAAAATTTGCATACAGCCGCCTCTGCGTTTTGCAGAATTCCAATCCTCAGTAGGAATTCTGCAGTTTCAACTTTCCCAAGACATACCAACCAGCCAAAACATTGTACTTTGTGGGGTGCCACATTGTTCCAAACAAGGTCCAAAGCATCAATACAGATGTTCGTCTCAATGTGTGGTTTGGAAAGCTCATACATAGATTTCGCTGAGAAGATATTGGATTGGTCCCCTTTCCAGATTAGTGTGTCCCTCCTATCCTCGTTTCTCATCACTCTCCACCCATCTAGTACCTCGTACACATCATTCAAAGAATTTTTTCCCCAATCATACAATCTCCTTCTGAAGTGAAATTCCCACTGTTGGGCTGTAGTCTTTCTTAGGACATCACTTAATAACACTTGTTTGTCGATTATCACCCTGAAGATTGTTGGAAACAGCATAGCCAGACATGGTTTGCCTAACCATTCGTCTTTCCATAAGGATATTGAGTTTCCATCACCCACGTTGATCCCAATATTGTCTAGGAATTTAGACTGAATAAATGGATGTTGAGTCTCGACAAGCATGCATGATATCCTTCCAGAATGTTGAGACCTTATTATTTAATCCATCTCAGGGAACCAACTGTTTTCAGCCATCTTATATTTTGTCGTAACAATTCTTCTCCAGAGAGCATTCTTTTCCATCCTATATCTCCACCACCACTTGATAAGAAGTGATTCATTCATCTCTCTTATGCTTCTGATCCCCAGACCTCCACTTTTCTTATCCTGTGTGATTTTTGCCCAAGCTACCATATGAATCTTCCTCTTCAAGTCTGAAACACCCCATAAGAACTTTGCCATAATTGATTCAATGCATTTCACAACCCCTTCAGGCATTCTAAATAGTGACATATAAAAAACTGGAAGGTTACTTAAAGCAGATTTTATCAATACCACTCTTCCACCAAAAGTTTTTATTTTTTTGGAAATGTGAAATTTTATAACCAAAAACCAGAGTACAAAAACCAAAGGGGCATACCCCTGCAACAAGCACACAAGCAAAACCTGAGACACACTACCTGCTCATGTAAGCGGAGAAACAAGCAACCAAAACACTACTGAAGTCACCCCCCAATTAAGCTATAGCATCAAAACCAGAAATCTAAACCAGGATATTACAAGCGACATTCCAATCCTGACATATCCACTGGTTTAAAGGAGTTCTCTTGAAATTCCTCCAAGCACTTATGCAAACTCTCAAGTAAGAGATGATTTTCTGCACCGCCCTCACTGGATCCATCTTTTTGTCTTGGAAAACTCTGAAGTTCCTCTCCCTCCATAGATGGTATAAAGTAGCAGCTAAGGACAGTTTGTAAAGGATGTTGTGCAGGCCTTCCACCTCCTTATTTTGAGTAGTCCATTCCAGCTCCTGAGCCAAGCAACCTGGATCTTGACAAACATTGTTCCTAGCCAGCAGTTGCTTCCATACAAATACAGAGTAGGGGCACAAGAAGAAAATGTGATTATGGCTCTCTCTGTCAATATCACAAAGAACACATTTAGCATCAGTGACAATCCCCCAAGAAAGTAATCTATCCTTTGTGGTTAGTCTTACCCGAGCAGCTATCCACTAGCCCACCTGGGGACATGTCTTTTGAACCACACTGATTTCCACAAAAGAACTTCAGAATGAGGCTTTCTGATCCTTGCCAGGCTGACTTGATAGAGAAAGTGCCCTTAGGATTAAGGGTCCACATAACAGATTCAGGGGTTCATAGAAAGAGGAATGCTATCCATTGTTTCTTAACCACTAGGTTTCTCCTACCCAGCCACATCCAGGAATTGTTGCTAATAATAGATGCAACTTTGGATTGAAAAGTCCTTACTAAATTTCCAGTTAGTCTACCCTCAAACCTGTTTTTGAGAGGTTTACATGAGGCCAATCTTTTTCTTACTTTGTCACTCACAGGTTTCCATGTTGACTTCAGTCTCGGACTGACACCTAGAGGCATTCCCAAGTACTTTATAGGAAGTGATTGGGCTTTTCATTTGAGGGCATCAGCGAAAGACTAAATGTCAACCCCCTTGACGCCCACACCACACACAGCAGTTTTGTGGTAATTTATTCTCAGGCCAAACCTCACTTCAAAAGTTCTAAGTAATCTCTTCACCATTTGAATGTCTTCCAAGGTTGCTTTGCAAAATATTAGAGTGTCATCTGCAAAATGCAGACGAGTTATCTTTGGACCATCTATTTCAAATTCCAGCCCACTTACCAGACCATGGGCCTTAGCTTGTTTAAACATCCAATTCAGACCTTCAGCTGCAATAATAAACAGAAAGGGGGAAAGAGGGTCCCCTTGTCTAACACCCTTGTGCATTTGAAATTCCTCTGTGGGGGAGCCATTCACCAATAGAGAAATCCTTGCGGAGTTTAGGCATTCCTAGCGGATTTTAGGCATTCCTTCATCCATAGTATCCATTTATCAGGAAGACCCATAAAGTTCAGCATTTTTAGGATGTGTACCCAGTTGAGGTTGTCGAAGGCTTTTTAAAAATCCAGCTTGATGATTAAGCCTTGCTTTTTATTTCTTTTCCATCCATCCAATACTTCATTGGCAATCAAAATACTGTCTTGAATATTTTCCCTCCCGAAAACGCAGATTGCATCTTGCCCATACAACCACTGGAATGGTAGTTTTGAGTCTGGTAGCTATTACCTTTGACAGAATATTGTACATACATCCTATCAAACTGAAAGGTCTGTAGTGTTTCAAGTCAGTAGGATTTTCCACCTTTGGGATTAATGTTATAAATGATGAGCTGATTCCTCTTGGCAGCTTGCAGATCTTATGAAATTCTCTAAGGAAATCCATAATATCCTCTTTCATGAAATCCCAACTTTTTTTTTATGCTCAGCATGTTAAACGCATCAGGACCAGGGCTTTTGTTTCCATCACATGACTCCAACCTTTTTTATGCTCAGCATGTTCAACCCATCAGGACCAGGGCTTTTGTTTCCATCACATGACTTGATCACATTTCAGACTTCTTCTGAAAAGCTTTGAATGAAATTTACTAAGGAAATCCATAATGTCCTTTTTCATGAAATCCCCACCTTTTTTTATGCTCAGCATGTTAAACTCATCAGGACCAGGGCTTTTGTTTCCATCACTTGACTTCATCACATTCCAGACTTCTTCCGAAAAGCTTTGAATGAGAGAGGATCTCATTCGTTCATGAATAGCAGGACCCCATCTTTCAGTGAAAGTTGGTCTGATCTCCCAATCCTCCACACGTATTGAACGTGCTTCAGCAAATGCTTTTGTCATCTGATTGCATTAATCATAAAGGGTTTTTGGTCATTTTTTTTTTTTACATTTTACGTCCTGTATATCAAAAGATAAATGATTAACTCAAAAAAAATGACACGAATCCCACAAAATTTCAGAAAAAGTGACCAAAACAACGGTACTGACAATACCAAATAATTAAGACCAAATACATCCCAAATATAACAAAATTAGATTAAAAAATTCATCACGAACTACTACAAATTCACGGAAAGATACAATTTTAATAAAAAGGCTAATATACCGAAGTGGGATGTGATGGCCGAACCATGATATGTGGGGAAAAAGTTCACAATAAAACATTAATAAAAATTGTAATGAACGTCCAACAATCATTTGAAAAGCAGAAAGCCCTGTAATTGAATGGAAGAAATAAAGTAGCAGTAATAGAGGAAAATAAAGATCGTGTAGTGAAAAATGTATATATTGACTAAGACTTAATTTGGCTTAACTTTTTTAGTTTTGGATTACTCTGCCTTTATGCAAAAAAAAAAAAAAAATGCTTTTGTAAGTTTTTTGTTAAGTGTCTTTGAAGTATATGTTAGTCTAGATGAGAGAAATGCGAAAAACAAAAAAATAATGACCAAAGTTGAAAATAGTGTGCTAAAGATACTGAAGCCTCGGATCAAATATCCTACGATTTAATCAAAGCAAGGTGGATAATAAAGATTGTGTAGTGAAAAATATATTGACTAAGACTTAATTTGACTTAACTTTTTTCGTTTGGGATTACTCTGCCTTTATACAAAAAAAAATTGCTTTCGTAAGTTTTTTGTCAAGTGTCTTTGAATTATATGTTTGTCTAGATGAGAGAAATGCAAAAAATTAAAAAAACAATAATGACCAAAGTTGAAAATAGTGTGCTAAAGACAAAAGTAATGTGAAACAAACAGATATTTTGAATTAATTTTCTTTTCTTATATTTTTCAAGTTTGCTCATGTTTTTATGGTTCTATATTTCTTCTCACAAGATGAATAAATAATCCAACTAAATTTAATGAAGAACTAACCAAAGCAAATCGTATTGGAGTACAAATAAATAAATAATCCTACAACTGAGCTAGACCAAATTAATATGGGAATGAGGGGTACAACTGTACAAGAGTAACGTTTTAATCTTTCATTTTCCTTCCACAATAAGATTACTCCGTAATCTCATATTCACAAGGGGTAGTTAAGTGATCAGATTCCTTCTGGAAAGTGATTGCTCTTGAATTGGAAAATCAGTAATCAAATTCTCATTCAAGCCCTTCCCAAATGTAGGAATCTTTTTAGAATCAAATTCTCATTTCACCCTAAGATACCTGCGGGGGAATGGGTTCTCTTTTGCTTTAATTTCCACTAACACTCTCTATGGACCAAGAAAAGTAAGCTTTTCCTATGAAAAAAAATTAAAATCCAAAAGCATGCAACATGCTCATGAATTTTTTAGTTTTTTTTTTTTTTTTTCAAAAGGATAACCAGTTTCATTGATAATCAGAAAAATATTAAAGAGCATGCCCATCCTTAATCAAAGGTGTGGACAGCCACAATGGCAGATATGCTTCCCACTGGAAACATCTACTCCTCCATAGGTGAGCTACATCATTTACCATTGTGTCTAACAAAACTAAACTCACACAAAAGAAAATTACGCGTTATCTTCCACTAGAATCCCAACATCTTGGGGAATAATCTGCTAAGGCCTAGCATTGACGCGAACAAAATACCTTCTCTGGCTGCCATGGCTTCAGCGACCAACGGGAGAGAAATTCCTTCTAGTAGCATAGATCTAGCAGCTAAATACCAAATAATGGATATTTTTTTCTTTGGTGTCATTTTATGTAAAAAAAAAAATTCAACTTTAGTCCGCATTTTCATACTTTTTGTTGTAACTCTTGCCAAGATGAATGACTACTCGAAAAGCTAAACTAAAAATTAGAAAAAATTAAAAATACCAAATAAAAATCTAGGGACAATGGACATGTATTTTTATATGCGTGCTCTGTGTCATACCTTGAAGGTGGTCCCCTTCAATGAAACAAAATCAAGTCTTTGTACTGAAATATGGACCACTAATTGTGGTGATGATAAGGGGTTCAGACTAACTTAAATACTCGGTATTGATGGTGAGCTTCTCATGGTTAACTAATTTTTTTTTTTAAGCTTTTAGGGAAAGTTTTTGAAAATTAAGTGTCGAAAAAATGTAAAATTACGAATCAAAGTTGAATTTTTCAGAATTTGCGAAAACAAAGAGAGACTTATCCATTTAATTTAAGACTCACCCCGTGTATTTTTTTTCCACATCCGTCTCATTTTCCCACTATCCATTTAATAATTGATAGAGGAATCAACATTTTTTGCAAACAAATAGGGGACCATTAGGATCCAGTGGAGAGAAACTAACATAACAAAAGAAAGATGCAGAAGACTTTTCATGATAGACTATTCCATATATATAGCCATCAAATTCAGGACTGACCTGAAGAAACTAAGACCATCCCAGTTTTCCCTCGCCATCCCCTTTCTCTTCAAATCCAAAGCTACTCCGTAAACCAAAAAAACAAAAAACAAACAAATGGCAGAGGCTGCTGTGTTGGGACTTCTATCCAACTTCGCACCGTATCTCCGAGAAGAGTTGAACTTGTTGACCGGAGTACGGGAAGACATCGAATACATAAGAGACGAATTCGAGCGCATGACACATTTCCTCAGGGTTGCTGATGCTATAGAAGATAGAGACCCGAAAATCAAAGTATGGGTGAAGCAAGTTCGAGAAACTGCATATGATACTGCAAATGCTCTTGATACGTACGTGCTTCACCTCAGACTTCATCATAGCACTGGATTCCGCGAGTTTGTACGTAAGGTTTCTTTCTTCATTAAGACTTTGAAAGCTCGCCACCAGATTGCTTCTGAAGTGAAAGGAATCAAGTCCAGAATCATCAATATTTCTGAGGGACATCAGCGATATAGAGACATATATGGCAAAATAGAGCAAGGCTCAAGCTCTACTCATTCAGACATCACATGGTATGATTGTCGTGGTGATGCCCTTCTACTGCAAGAAGCTGACCTTGTAGGCATCGACAAGCCCAAATCACACTTGATTCAGTGGCTCGTGGATGAGGATCCTCGACTCAAGGTGCTTTCTGTAGTTGGAATGGGTGGATTAGGCAAAACCACCCTTACAAAAAAAGTCTACGACGACGCAACAGTGACGAGGCACTTCCAGAACCATGCTTGGATCACCGTTTCTGAATCATTCAAGGTCGAAGAGCTTTTAAAAGACATAATTCGAGTTCTCTTTGAAGAAGTCAGGCAACCACTCCCACGAGGAGTGGACCATATGGATGCAAACAGCTTGAAAGGTATAATTCATGCCTTTTTGCTGCAAAAGAGGTATGTGCTTGTTTTGGATGATGTATGGAATATTCTTGCATGGAAGGTTTTAAGAATCATACTTCCTGAATGCAATTGCGGCAGTCGAGTAATTTTGACAACAAGAAACGTAAATTTAGCTTCTTTTGCTAGTGTAGAATATCATGGCATGGTGTATAATCTTCATCCCTTGCCTCCCAAAGAGTCATGGGCCTTGTTCTGCTCAAAGACATTCAAGGACAATTCTTGTCCTTCATATTTGGAAGATCTTTCACAAGACATCTTGAAAAAATGCGAGGGGTTACCACTTGCAATAGTGGCAGTTAGTGGTTTGTTGTCGACAAAAGAGAAGAGTGAGAATGAGTGGGAGAGGATTTACCGCGGCCTAGGTGCAGAATTAGAAGGAAATGACAAACTCATGAGCATGACTAAGATATTGTCCCTCAGTTACTTTGATTTGCCTTACTATCTTAAGTTATGTTTTTTGTACTTGAGTATTTTTCCAGAAGATTGTCTCATTGACCACGGGAGATTAATTCGGTTGTGGGTGGCCGAAGGATTTATAAAAGTGAAAGAAGGAATGACAAGAGAAGAAGTTGCTGAGGGCTACATCAATGAGCTAATGAGCAGAAGTTTAGTTCAAGTGGCAAATGTCACGAGCGATGGAAGGTTCAAAGCATATCGTATCCATGACCTTTGGCGTGAAATGATAATTGCGAAGTCGAGAGAGCAAAACATTGTCACAATAGCAAGTGAAAGAGGCAGAGCGTGGCCTGAGAAATTACGACGCCTCGCGATCCACCATAATTTGGAAGATATTCAGCAAAGTATTTATTTCACTCACCTTCGTTCTTTACTTGTGTTCAGCGCAATAGATTCAGTGTCCGTTTTGTCAAAGGTTGCATCCTTAGGCAAGGGTATAAGGCTACTAACGGTGTTGGACTTGAGAGGAGCACAATTGGAAACATTCCCACATGAAGTTGTGAACCTCCTTAATCTTACTTATCTAAGTTTGAGGGCGACCAATGTAAAAATGATCCCGAAATCGATCGGAAAACTCAAGAAGCTAGAAACATTGGATCTGAAGCAAACCAATGTCACTGAGTTACCTGATGAGATTTTGAAGCTCAAACATCTTCGCCATCTCTTGTTGTGGCGCCTCAACAGGGACGCCTTTTGTTATTGTCCTTTTAATGACTTTGTAATTGGTTTCAAAGCCCCGACGGGAATAGGAAGTTTGTTGTTCTTGCAAAAACTATATGCTGTTGAAGTAAACCAAGGGAGTAATACTGGCATTGTGCTAAGAGAGATAGGAAAGCTAACTCAACTGAGGAAATTGTATATTTTAAGGCTGCAAAAGAAAGATGGGACGGTGCTTTGTTCATCCCTTGAGAAGCTAAACAACCTTTGCACGTTGACCATTGCGGCAATAGAAGAAGATGAGATCATTGATTTAGATTCTCTGTCTTTGCCGCCTCGACTTCTTCAAGCACTCTATCTACATGGACGTTTGGAGAAGATTCCGCACTGGAT
This sequence comes from Rhododendron simsii, assembly GCA_014282245.1. Classification (NCBI taxonomy): domain Eukaryota; kingdom Viridiplantae; phylum Streptophyta; class Magnoliopsida; order Ericales; family Ericaceae; genus Rhododendron; species Rhododendron simsii. Next base: position 16,112,815 of record CM024954.1, read on the forward strand.
ACCATCTCTTCACAACCTGAAAAGATTAGAGTTATGCTGGAGTAAGTTAAAAGATGTTGATCCACTGCAATCCCTTCAAGATTTGCCTAATTTGCTTACCCTTGGACTTCGTGATGCATATGAAGGAGATGGATTATGCTTCAAGGCTGGTGGGTTTCAAAAGCTTAAAGAATTGTGGTTGGCTCGCTTAGTAGGTTTGAAATGGGTGAGAGTGGAGTCTAGCTCGATGCCTCTTCTTGAAGAGCTGTATTTAAAAGATTGTAAATTGATGATGGAGTTGCCCTCAGGTGTTGAACATTTGGCCAACCTTAACGATCTTAAGTTGAACGATATGCCTGAAACATTAATTTCGAGTTTGAATAGAGACTTACAAGGTGGGGACTATTGGAAGATTGCACACATCCCTAATATTTGGGTTGCAGACTCCAAATCCGGTAGATGGACCGGTCGTTATCTATGATATGGTAGAATGAGAGGGGATGAGGATCTTCGAGATTGGTTTATCTCCGCTATTAATGTGCCCTTTTTTCCCTCATAAATTTTTGGCGTTTGTACATGAGAGCTTGAAAACTTGTTTGTATAATCTTGCTGTGAATTAGACATTTCTGTTGCGTACTTTTTTATTATGAATTAATTACTTTTTTGAGAACCTCATATTTGATAAAATTAGCTTGACAGATTTAGAAGTTCAAAGCATGCCTTTGGTTTATAGGTTTGCAACAATCTTGATTTTTTGAGGAAGGGTAGAAGAGTAATTCCAACAACAATCTTGATTTAGATTAGGTGAAGTTCAACACATCTCTAGAGGAACCCAATTTCCCCTGGTGCTGATTAAAAATATTTGTTATGTTAATATCATTTATTCTGATATTTTTTCCCTCACTTTTCTATGTATGCAAAAAGCATTTGCTTTTTTGTCTAAAACTCTTTTTCATTAATTTTTTTGTTTCATAACTTTTTGTTAAAAACCCAATTGATCTGACAAATTCATAGCTGATAATAGCAATATAAGTTTGTGGTATTTTGAACCATTTTGAGTTTGATCTTACATTAGACTTCCTGAAAGTTATCATATTTCAAATACAATTCTTTGCCTCTGAATTCTATTTGGTGTTTGAGCAGTGTTTTTCAGAGCACAGATTGCAGTTCCTATAAACAATCTCTCTCTCTCTCTCTCTCTCTCTCTCTCTCTCTCTCTCTCTCTCTCTCTCTCTCTCTCTCTGAAGTTCACAGAATCGAAGTGTTTTTGCCACTGATACACTATCAAGGCAGAGCAACAATCAGAATGACGTGTAAAGCTCCCTTTGACAGTCTATATTTTCTCTTGTAGAGTACACACTACAACAAATAAGGCTTTTAATAGCGTGCCAAAAACGCTATAGTATCATATACATAGCGTTCAAGAGAACGCCTTATTAGCCGATGCAATTAAAAGTCTTCGCTTTCAATAGCGTTCATTGTCCGCTATTGTTGATGTCTTTTATAGCGGACAATGAACGCTATGGAAAGTAATAGATAGCGTTCAGAAAAACGCTATATTAGCCCATGCTGTTAAAAGTGAGGGACATATCATAGCGTTTTTTGACTGCTGTTTATCATAAACTTGTAATAGCGTTTCCTAAATGCTATGTATTATAGACCTTTGATAGCAGTCTTAAAACGCTATGTATTCTCTACAAATTACCTGAAAAGCATTTCATAAGCTCATTTGAAAGTACATTTTTTGCCAAAATACTAAATGAACCAATGAACTAAACATAAATTCACCCAGGATTCCATTCAAAACAAAAGAGAAATATATTTCCATCCAACATCAAGTAACTTTAAATAAAAACAAATTCAGTAGCAAGCCTTCATGTCCTACCATCATTTTGAAAGAAAATGGCAATGAAACAATCCTATTGTCCCAAAAGTTGCCAACATGTCTTGACACAAAACGGGAAGTATAAAGGAAAAAACTTCAATAATGCTCCAGCGGCACCATTATAATCTCCATCTTCATCAAAGTGTGAGGAAATATTGATCTTTGCTCCATGATAGAGCTAACAATGTCTCCATTGTGAGTCTTCAAAGCCTTGACAGCTTTGCTCATGGACACGCCAGCTTGAGTCATCACCAAATCAATGTCCCGAGGCTCCACCCCAGTTTCATCAACCTCTTCCTCTTCTTCATCTGCAGGTACTCCACCAGCTACAGCAGAAATATCAGACTTCGCCATTGTAGACATGTTTGGCATCATGAACTGCTGGGCAGCCTGTGTCTGCAACTGAGATCTCAAGTCCTCAATCTTGGCTTCTCCAAATATGACATAGGTCTCAAAATTCAGGCTTTTGAAGACATTAGGTTTCGAGATGAAAAATAATACCTGAAACAGAGTAATTGGTTAGTGGTCAAACGTCATCCATCATTAACACGAATCAACCACTTCGTATGAAGGCAGTGACTTACATTTTTGGTTCTCTTAATGGTAACCCTGCTAACACCAGTAACAGGTTTCATGCCTAGCTTCAGCATTGTCTTGCGGCTATTCTTTTCACTTCTACTTTGATTTGAACTCTCATTTAATTTGCACCTGCACCTCATTTCAATCAATAAATTACTATAAACAGCAAACAAATAGGCATCATAGCCAAAAGAACATATTGACAAACTCCATATAATGTAGATGTTGAAAGCAGTTCTAGATCCAAGACAGAATGGCCGAACAAAACAAGATCAACTCGAAATCTATAGTATTAAAAACAGCTGCAATCATCTCCAGAGTTGACATAAATAACAAAGAAGGCAAAACCTTGACATATTATCCATGACACTCTAAATGCACACACAATGATGAGGAAAACAAGATTTTGGACAGAATGGTGCATACTAGGAAATTTATATGGCATTTGACACTGTAATTGGCAGCTTCTATAATGCCTAATCTGCAGTTAGCTTTGGACAACATCAATGCGAGTTATTTTTAGAAAACACAAGTCACTCCATCATGCAAATTCCTAAGATGAAAATTCACTTGCAATGGTATATACACTACGCAAAAAGCATAGCAGCACATCAGTCTTCATTCAGAAATAAGAAAAATAGGGCAATCAGAAAAGAAAAAAAAATTGCATCAAGTGAGTCGTATAAAGAACCCATGCTCGAAAAAGCTTGAAGGATGAGTGTTCTGTAATCCCAAGTACACTTACCTATTGCAAAATCAAATAACACTAGTTGATTTCAGATTCTTTCACTCACAACACACATGCAATATACTTAACTAAGGTAGATTATTATGGTTATAACAAGTGGCCAGTCAAAGAATTTTCAGTCTTGTGTGTGTGTGTGTGTGTTAATTTCATTTCATTTCAATTCATTTTCTGTGCAGTTTTCAGATAGACTTACCCAATTTGTAAAGTGGGTTCACACTCCAAAGGATGAAAGAAACCATCCCCCTGTGGTTGAGCTGCTTGCCTGCTGCCATAACCCACATCTTGTGCACTTGGATTCCATTGGAGTGAGTTCACTTGCAATTGGGCCCCTTCAAACAGCTGGAAAGCATCATGCATGCAATGAATAAAAACTCAAAACACTCGTACCCATGCCATGATTTAATTTCCACATGATCTACTAGTAGCCTTATATGCTTACTCAAACTCTGGATTTTCCTCAAACTCAGTTTCCTAATTAAGCACAGAAGCACTAACATTTGTGTTATACTAATTATTTAGTCAATTGGTTTGATACAGTAATCTTAGTGTTAATACTTAATTAATTCTCCACAGCTGTACAAGATTTCCAAGGTGAGTATAAAAAAGATTATTTATGATTTGACTCATAAACAGAGTCTCAGGTTAATTTTCACTGGTCCTGGCTCCTGGGAATAAAGGGACGGTTGTAAAATTTGAAGCAGATCAATTAGTGAGCATTTCTTTTGATATGTAGACAGCAAAATAATGGGATGAAAATGGATATACCCTTTGTTTCAAGCTCTTATTTGCTTCATTAAGCGCATGTTCCTGCAAATATAAGAATTAATTGAAGAAGTTGATGAAACTTGGAAGTGCTTCATTCGTTAGCTAGGGAGTTTTGAGGAAAATAGCTAGAAGTCATTTCCAAAGATGTCTTATAAAACAGCTATGTCACAGGAATGCAGTTGGCCCCAAGCATTCTTCATATCATTAATTTTCTACCATGGTTTTCTCTAAGTCTACAAAGTTCAGTTGTACCCACTGGAATGCATGTTACCTTTCAAGGATAAACATGAAGTAGTATTAAAAACCCAATAATAAACACCAATTGCTCATATAGCTAACAAAATGAGTATTAAACTTTAAAACCTATTAAGAACATCCGTAAAAAAAGGAGAATATTGAAGTGATCTGAGAAGGAAAAACATTAACAAAAAGAATTCTAGAAGCAGAACTATTGATGGTACTAGTTCGAGGGCAAAACACATGTTCAAGTACAAACAGATACAAACAACTTTTTATTTTGATAAGTGCAAACAGATACTAGTGATGCTGAGACGTAAAACTCCTATACTCAGTTTAGGATGCATAAATGACCACAAAGGATTTCCTCAATTCCCCTTTAAAAGAGTTACTTCAATCATATAACAAACCAAAGACAGGTTCAGGCCCTTAAATAGTATAAAAATCTCAGCAGCCACAAAGAATGAAAACAAAAAGGTATATAGAAAAACAAATGCATAAGTAGTAGAGTAGGAGATCCTGCTACGTGAGAAAGCTGAATGCTAGAAATAAAAAGACGGAAATATCTTCTCTCTAGACCTCAACCATGGAAGACTCCTTGGCCTATATTAGGTAACTTACAACTTCTCAAACGCTGAATTTTTTTGCTAGCTAACTGCAGAAACCTTGGTAAAAACCTTGCCAAACCCTAGAGAGTTGGAGAAGTTTCACCGTCAAAGCTGCTTATATTCCAAACCTACATCTCGTAATCTCTGCTCCAAAAACAAGAAAGTTCGCAAAGAAAAGTCAAAGACCACGCTAAAGCACTAAAAATGGGAATTACAAAAAAAATATTTAAACAACGATCCAACAATGATTCAAATATATACCTCAAGCCAAGCTGGAACAAGGATTTTCCCAGAAAATGCGAAACTCACCAACCCTTTCCAATCTGCTAGAATTACTTGACCACCTATGTTTTATCGTCATCGAACTCTTATCCATTTCTTATGACCTACAAATAACTTAAAAGGTTGAACAAGTCAATGTTCATGATAGAGTAATGAAACATTTAGAGTAATGAAACATAGGCTATATACTATTTTTTAATCTGAAACATGACTAATTCAATGTTCTATGCCTTTTACCTTAATAACTGTAGGGAGAAAGGTGTCAAGTCACCCACCCACAAAACCAGTCGAAATTGAACTTCAATTTCATTCCATCCTAGTCCATTCAACCAACTAACGAGTAGGCTACTACATTCTACATTAAGCTGATGAGGTATGCTATGTTATGCTTGCTACAATTACCTTGTATTTTTTTTTTCCCACGTGATCTGTTTGGAAAAGCAAGAAACGAGCTAATTTTTGAGGGGGTGGATACCAATTTGGGAGGAGCTAGTTAACTGGACAAAGTCCATAATGAGCCATGGCTGGAAACCCTTTGCACCATAAACACCCAAAAAAATCTCCAGAAAATGCAAACATTTGGACAAAGTTTCTTTCTTTTTTCTCTTTTTGGAACAGCAGTAACAAGTTTGCATGAATCTTTTTTCCCCACTACCTTGACTATTTTCACCACGAAGTGTTCTTAAATCTCTATTTGCTTTGCCCACGACCTTGGAAGAGCTCAGTGTAAGAAACTCACAAACACAGCAGTCATCAAACTTCAATGGAAATGAAGAAACTACATAATCTAACATGCTATTGTGGCTACCTTTATATTCGTAGCTACTTGTATGTTCATTAGGCTCATCCCTCAGAACATACTCCAGCTATACTAATTTAACTATGTAGAAAAGCTACCTTAAAGTCTCCAGGATCAGCATCTGCCCTGGTCTAGCCTATCTGGACATTTGACCTATAATGGTAAATGTATGTACGGTGAAGTCATCTATTATTAAGTTCAATAAACAAAATTCGTATGAGCCAAGTTTAGGCTTGCGGGGTCATTTATTATTCGATGAGCTAAGCCCAAGCTTCATTTAATAGCTCGTATAATAAAAGAACTGAATCGGAACAGTCCTATTCTCAGCAGGTTGTGTTTCAAAAATTAGCATATGATGTATGTTTGTGATTTTCTAAACTTCTAGGCTGTTCATTAAACCATTTGACTCTGTCAAGTACATACAATAACATTCCAAAAGGAGAAGACAAACTACTGTTTCAAGGTTTTGTTTGGCACTAAGCTGGTATTAACCCCTCCTGATTACAGTTTCAAAGCAATTCTTAGACTTACTAAGCCAAGCCAAAATATGCTGGCTCATGAATATGCATGGCTGCGCTGCTGGGCTTGTAATTTATGCTAACCTAGCCCGCACATACCTTTCAAGTAATTGAGCCCAGGCCAAACACCACAAGCTAGGCTTGGCCCATTTGTGGCCATGTTTATGAGGTCATGTGGACTCATATCGTTACACTCCCTCAATTCCATTTCCAAACAGAGACAAAAGCCTTAACTTCCTGTCTTTCTTTTCTTTATTCCTTTTGTTCTCTTTGCTTCAGCTGGTTCTTCCAACAGCCATATCATCACATATATACAAAATAGTTCAATCTGATAACTAAATAGTTCAAGTTGATGTGAAGATCTTTCTATCAGGTACAAGATATTAGAACTTGTGATATGAGCTAGGAAATATTCAAAAAAACACTCGATAAACAAAGGATATCCCTTTTTATGCTCCTTTCACTCGCTCGATCCCGAAGATGATTTAGCCATAACACCTCTATTTCCAGCCACTAGTAAACCCATTGCTCATATACCTTGATCAGCCTCCTCTGGCAAGTTGTCAATGAAAAGAGTGAACAATGGTTGATTATTACTCCCCAACCCACCATTTTTAATCCTTTGTTTGTTAATCACAAGAAACCATCCTCCCACGCTTGGACCCCGAATTGCCATAGCCGCACGATTTACATCATAACAGAGATCACAAACAGCATCCGAAAACAACAACCAACCAAAATCGAAACGACGCAAGCAAGCAAAATTGAAACCACAGCCAGCCAAAGCTCACGCAAACAGAGCAAGCAAAAACAGACCCAAAACAGAGTTGAAGCAACAAGCAGATCAACCAATCAAAATCGAAACAAACTGACCTTACGGGGGAGATTGGGCGACACAGAGATCCCTGCAAAACGGACAGCAGCGCAGATGAAGGAGCAAACCCAGACTGGAGCAATATATCGTCAGCGGCGAGGCATTGTAATGGCCCCTGGGGAAGCTTAGGCGGACTACGACGATGGCCGGTGAGAGGCACTCGTCGCCCTGTGACAAAGAGACCCGAGTCTGGGAGAGGAGGGATGGGATCCTACCCGTCGCCCAGTGACGAAGAGACCCGAGTCTGGGAGAGGCGATGCGGGTTGTAGCGATTAAGGGGAAAAGGGTAAGATCTAGAAGGGGGAGAACGAGAAAAGGGGGATATCAGGGAGGGAGGCTACCCCCGAGCAACGGCCGCCGGGAAGGCTAGGGTTTCGAGACCATTCAAATCGCCTGGGTTACCACATTGTGATTTGTCGCATTCATTCGTTAATCTGTGCGATGCGTGTTGCAGTTGAAATCTACGCCATGCGTGTTGCTGTTGAAATCTAAGTTCAGAGAGGGAGGGTGAGAGAGAGAGATAGAAAGAGAGAAAGATGTGAGTGTGTGTTTAGGGCTTGAAATTGAAACGAGGAAGAGAGGAAGAAGGGATTTCCCACACAATCCCCAGATAAAGTAAACGCTGCACGCTATAGGTTTTTGTTTTTTCCTTAAACACGGAAGCTGCACGCTGTAGCTGAGTTAATGAAACGCTATCAAAAACCTTTGGCTGTTCTACAGTACCGTGAACGCTATCTTAACCTCAAAATGCGGCTCTATTATAGCATTTGGGAAAGAATGCTATCATATTATGCTATTAAAGGCCTTCTGTGTTGTAGTGACAAGAAGTAACAAGTCAAGGTCACTCTTTTAAAACATTTCTCAGAAATAATGTTAGTCCAAATTCAAAAGTTCTCAATATTCCAAATACCTTCACAGTTAATGTTCAGAAGTGCATATCAGAAACAGAGAGCATACGAAAATAGCATTCTGAAAAGATACAAATGAATGGAAATGGAAATCATACCAACTAAAAAAAAAGGCAAAAACATAGGCATAATGTAAAACTAGGTTAATTAATCCAAGCTAAACAAATTCATGTTTTTAGCACAAAGAATGAGACTCCTCTCTAAGAAGACACAACAAACAACTAGGAATTAAGCAGAATCTTTTACAATGCATAGGTATCAACAACAATAACGACGCCGAAACAATTATGATCTAGACTTTGTTTTCTGCACTTGTGGGAGTTGCATTGACTTGTGCTCCATTGGTCCTTCCATCCCTTGTCATCTTCTTAATTCCAAACTTCTAAAGCAGCGAGGTAAGCATAATTGCACCGGAGATAGAACCATATCCGATCATCCATCCCTTTACAGGCTTCAAAATGGTGAAGCCTACCCATATGTTGACCAAGCTCAAGAGAAGAACTAAGTAGCCGGTGAGATGGTGGAACCAATTCCAAATATGTCTGTGCTTATGGTCCTTTGCAGGTTGTGGGCATGCATGCCCTTTTTTCTTTCTTAGGAAGGGATTTCGTTCCCCTCCTAAAAGAGAAAAGTGCCGGTTCGCGGGAGCGCTTTTGAAGCTGGACGACAAGCGCTCGCGAAAAATACAGAGCCGCCACTCGGGTTTAAAGGTCCGACACCCAAGGAACCGTATTTTGAAGCACTTGCCGCGCTGTTTGATTTGAAAAAGTTAAGGAACCGGTCCGTCATAACCATATCTGGGTTCGGGAGCCAGGTTACGAGAGGGGAAGGGTTTTATGGCACCCCTCTCGCCCAATCCGGAGATTGGTCTCTACTTAGGCATTTGCAAAATATGTTTGCTTGCGATTCTGTTTGATTAATCAATTTTTAGCCAATTAGGGCGGGGGAACAGTTTAAGGGGATTAAAACTGTAACATGTTGCAAGATGTGAATAGATGGCATGGATGAGCAGTTAGTATAGGATGAGAACAGACTGCTATGGGAGTTTAAACAAACTGGGAGGCCTCTGTTTTAGAGTGACGTGCGCAGGAAGAAACCAGCATGCACTGAACAAGTCACTGCATGCTGTTCACTCATGCGCGCACAACTCCAAGACACACGAGCGCCGGTGAGCTCAAACCCACAGCTCTTATTCTCAAACCCTCTGGGCTTGGGAAGGACCAGTGCACACGCAGGACAAACCACGCAGTTATAAGCAGCATAATATACAATTTAAAGGTTGTAAAGCCCTACAAATTAATAAAACACCACATAAATAATGTGGAGACAAAATAATGGCCTAAAACCAAGCTACCCATGCAAGGCCACTCACTGGTCAGAGGCAGACTATCGCGCGATGGACTCACTCTGTCGTGCGAGGGTGCGCCCTGACGCACTGTCGCGCGATGGAGCCAGTTTGGCGCGCGATGGTGCTCCCTGACGCAACCAAATCAGTGATTGGTTTACACATTTCTGGGCTCTAGTACATATCCAGAAAGACCTCAGGGGTACTCCAAAACAACTGATAGGCATATTGAACTACCACTAACAATTTCTAACAAAAGAAAGCAATAAATTGGTTATTAACATGCTCAACAGAGTGATCTATACACAAAATAAAGCACAAAACAGTAGAACACCAATCCCCACGTGGTCCATCGCGTGCAGCACCGGAATGTCGCGCGAGAGAGTGGGACCATCGGGCGCTGGTTCCTACCATGACAATTTTTGAAACCTTGCCAGCTTTAGGACCAGGACTGGTATTGATTACCAGCCTTGGCCCTGCCAGCCCCCCTCAGGGGTCAGAACGGAGAGCAGAACAAAGGTAAGCTATACCTTTGGCTTTTAAGTTTGAACGGAATTTGAGCTTTGAGATTTGAAGGCTTGATTTAGTGGGGTTTGTGTTGGATGTTTGAGTGATGGAAGTGGATGAACAAGCTATGCTCTTTTGCGCCTTTGTATCTCTTTAATTTGCTTTAAAAGAGTACAAAGTGAACCCTTTTGAAATTCTTGAACCCCTTCAATGAAAGAAGGAGTGGGGTATATATAGGGAGGGATGGTGGATCTAATTGGTGCCAGGAAAGGAGTTCAGCCAGCCCACGAGGCCTGACTGAAGTTGCATTGGTGGCCAATTGTCCTCCTTCAGAAAGGTTGGTGGTAGGTTAGACCATCGCGCGACAGAGTGAGTCTGTCTCCCGATGGTGCACCCTGGCGCAGTCTGTCACGCGATGGAGTGAGTTTGTCGCGCGAGGGTGCGCCCTGGCACAGGATGGTTGCGCCTTGGCGCGAACCAACAAGGGTTTTGGTTTTTGAAGTGGCTTAGGCTAGGTTAGATTCAATGGTTTTGCAAACACTCAAAACTCAAACACGCTATTATTCCCGGGGTGTTCTTGATCCATTTCATCATTGGGGAATCAAAAACCGTAAGTAAACTAATCTAGAAGCCCAGATTGGGGTGTCTACACAGGTCGCAGAAATAGAGCAGAAATCTAAAGACAAAATACAGAAATTTGTTAGCATGACATATACAAGTTACAGAGTAGCAAAGTCGATAGCTATGTGCATTAAGAGGATAAGAATGGCCTATTTTTTTCATACCTGTAGTAGTTCGAGGGCAAAGAGTGTGATCCCAATACCCATGTGGCGAGGATGATGATTTCCAGATGACGTGCTGCCAAGAACAAGCCTAGTTGCCCCTCCCGCCGTGCCAAGAAAATAGCCAGGGAGCTGCAGAGATGCATGAGTGTAGAACCAAAGAGGGTCTGCTCGTGGTCCGAGGGTCTTGAGATACCTTGCCGCCATAAATCCCAAAGGCATCATGATACCCTAACTAACAGCATTAAGAACTCCATGTGCCGGCAAAATTGATTCAAAATCACCATTAGAGAAATTCAAGCTACTTGTTTCTATGAAAAGAAACAGGCTTCTCCTATTAACAAAGTAAGATGTCCAAGATTATTCCATGCAGTAATCAAGTCATATTCTCTCACTATGTTTCGGCCCTCTGCTATAGTATTTCTCCATTCAACTTTTTATTTTTCAAGAATTTAAAAGGAAAGATTAATCCTGGTTTTTAACTCATACCTACATAATAAGGGAAGAAGGTTTTTGAATCTTATCTCTCTATAAATCCTAATCATTGATTTGTTTCATAAATCCTATGGCTCTCCCTCTCTCTCTCTCTCTCTCTTTCAAACAATATTAATTGCACAATTGTCACTAATTAGATCTCACATTAGGCACGGGCAAACCCTAGTATGCATATATTATAAGCCTCCTTAAGAGATCAAAATAAAAACTGAGCTGGTAATGTGTAAAAGCCTTAATTTTGGAAGGGTTTAATTTTAATAACTTACTATCTTCAGTTTGGTTTTGAATTGCCTCCACGAGACCCAAAGGCTTGTCCTGAGGAGAGATTCAGATTTCCCATGGATTGGAGATGGTTTCCAGATACACCATGCATTCCAAGATTATCACCTGAGACTGGTCCGTCTTGCCAAACATGATTAACGCTCGTAGTGTTTTCGGGAAGCTCAATGGTTGCGAATATAACCATCTCGTTGTCCAAAAAAATGGCTGACAAATCTGAGACAGGGAAAGTCAGAGTCCCCTCTCGTAGCCGGGTACTGTAGCTATCGACTGGTGACGTGAAGACTGCAACGGTTCCTTCTGGCTTCAGGTATGCTACTTGAGTTCCAATCATGCCTTTGGACATGTGTTTGTTTTCGAAAAAGTGAAAATTGGCCTAGGAGCAGCGAGTAGTGCAGTTTTAGGCCTGATGCGGGCGTGCCAGGGCAGGATTGCTGCCCAAATTCGTATTAAGGCCTGGATGCCTTAAATCTGACTTCGTACAGACCATTGCGTACGACCTAAGGGGTGAGGCCGTATGTGGTTCGTGATTTGCCTTGTCGGGCTAAGGACTTAATATTTCTTAATCGTGTGAAAAATGGAAAGAAAAGAAGAGCAAGGCCTAAAATAGAAATAAAAGGACTTTATTAACGGTTTAATAAAGTCTGGTTACAAGGAAATGAAAGGAAATAAAATTTAGGCCGGGCTAGATTGGACTGAAAGATAAAATACTTTGCGGGAATGTAAAGATAATTGAAAAATAATTTGGGTAAGCCGGGGGCTTGATTGGTCGGGGACCTAAAGATAGAAGATAAATGAAAAATAAACATGCATAAGCCGAGGGCTTGATTGGTCGGGGACCTTTGCCAAGGCCTTCAACTCTGGAATTTATAGACAGATGTTCCAGGTCTTGAGCTGTTTAAGCTGCTTCCACAGGCCTTCATGCATGGCTGCCAAGTGTCCGTCTTGAGCTACTTCAAAATGCTCCAATGAGAGGCTATTCTTTGATAAAAACGTGCCCTTCACTCCAAGGAAATGGTAAAGGCCTGAAAAGCCCTTCTTTTCTCCATAAAACTTTGTAAAAAAGTAAAAGGAACTTCTGCATCCAGGCCTTTGAGCTGCTTGTGAGTAGCTTGCTTAGGTTTGCATGAATCACTAACCAACAGCTCCAAGGGGCTGCATGTACGCCACCTGTCCTTGGCCTTGCTTTATGCTGAAGGATGGGGTCCACTCAGACCTTGAGCTGCTTGTAAGCTGCTTACCCAGGTCTGCCCAACAAGAACATTCTAGCCCTTTAAGCTGCTTGTGCAGGCCCAAGCTACTTGTGAGCTGCTTGGGATGTCTCCATGCATGGCTGCCATGTGTCCTTGGTCTAATTGACCTATTTGCATGCATGGATGCTTGTAATAAAGGAATATTTGGGCCCACCAAGGCCAAAAACGCAGGCCTGGTTGAGCTGCTTGTGAGCAGCTTGTGTGATGTTAGAGAGAACCTTCTAGGCCTTTGAAGCAGCTTGGCCTTTGAGCTGCTTGAGCTGCTTGCTAGGGAGAAGCTTCTAGGCCTTTGAGCTGCTTGTGAGCAGCTTGAGGCCTTTTCCTGCCAATTAAAGGCCATATGTGACACTTGTATGGAATTAGGCCCATCTATCAATTGGGCCCGAACTCGAGGTGAATTATGGGCCTCGAATTTCTTTGTAAGCCATACGAGCCCAAGTCTAGAAGGAAAACTTGGGCTTTAACTGATTTAGGCCCACTTAAAAGGCCTTATTATTTCTAAAATCTGGCCTAGACCTGAATAAAACACTCAGATCTAGTGGGTCAACCCAAGCCTTTGTCCAATCTAGGGCTTGGGCTTGGAATAACGAAATCTTATGCATAAATTTGGCCCAGGCCTTTGAAAACTTAACTCGATCAGTGGCGTTCAAATCGGTCCGATTTCGTGGATGACCGATCATGAGACTTTTCAAGGCCTAAGACCATCATTCAAGGCCTTCTTCTAACAAATAAATTGGTTTTATGAATTTTGGCCAAAAATGGGTGTAAACAACGTGGGATTGATTCCCCATGCAACCCACGTCGATGAACTGACTTGGCTGTGGCGGTAAGCGATGTGGAGAGTGGATGAGGAAGTGGTGTAAGTCCAGTGGAGGAACGAATCAAGATTGGGAAGATTGGTGCACGAGGCGAAGACTTGGTGATTAGGCAACACAGAGTCAGAACACGATGAACCACCGGCAGCCGAAAGAGTGAGGGACGGAGCCGAAAAGAAACTTATGATCAGGAGACAAAGCAGAAACACCGGTTTCTGTGTTGGCATTGACGTTAGGCCTGCGATCTAAGAATTATGATGGGGTTCGGTTGGTTTTGTGTTGGAGAACAGAAGAAAAGATAAGGTGAAAAGGCTGCCGCGGAAGTAGGGAGAAGAAGAGAGCGTGAGTTTTGTAAATGACGGTGAAAAACCAGGGTATTTGTGGTGTGCTTTATATAGGTTATGCTAAGTCTTGGTTAGCAAGGAATTGTGCGTCCAAATCCTGATGGGATTAGAAGTCTCTGCTTCCTACTTGCTTTGCTATCTAACAAAGTTTAAAAAAAGGAATGATCATATGAAAGAGCTCTAGAAGTGAATTCGTATCACAATATTGCGCCTAGAGGAAAACTAGGGTAGACCTACTAAATTGAACTTTACAGTATAATTTACTCCTTTTTAAGCTTATGAACAAATCTATCACATGCCGCCATGTCATTGTCTGAGTTTTAGAGTAGCGGCAACCAATGCTGCTTCGGTGCCGAGATGCCCGCCTGTAGGCCCCGGCTTACTTCCCACCCAAAAGAAGTGCTCACTAGCTAGCCAGACTAGTTGAGCCTGATCGACGAAAGGCCCAAGTTACTAATATCAAATACTTTTATACGCCGACAAATGGATAAGACTTCAGGTGTACATATGGGGAATTGAACATTAGCACAGAGTAGCGAGACAAAGGGAGTCAAAAGTCCGGCTCATTCAAAGTCTCGCGAAGGCAACATATGATCAAGAAAAGAGTTTCACCAGGTTTCATTCGATTTGTTGAGAAATGTTCGAACTCTGTTGTCAAAAACAAGAAGCATCAAGTCTATCTATAATGGTAATAGTTTCTTGTAGTTCATTCTATCTTCGCTTTAGCCTCAAAGTGTGATGTGTCACTGCTCCACCCGCTAGGGGCAGACGAGCCTTGACCAGGCATTTGGGGAAGCATTGATGAAAAAATGACAAAATGACTCCTCCCAACGCATCATTAACCAGTGTAACCGTGTAGGATTAAAAAATAGATCCAGAATTCAAGTCAAATCGACATTCCCTCTCATCATAGGGTGAGGCAAGGAATACAATCATATGTTCATCGGTCAATAATATTCCTAGAGCCCATTTCTTTACAATCTACAAATTCATATTTTGAAAATGAAAAATGAACGGGTCAGAAGGATTGGCATCATGACCTCTCGCGCAGTCCAGGTGAGAGATTGTTTCAGTGATTGTGAAAGTTTGTTGTGTACCCATAAACCTGTCCCAGCATGGGGAAAAGGCCAACAGGGTACGTAGCCCTGACTTATGCAATATAAGAGACTAACAGGAGGCTTTCTTACAAAATTGATTCAAAATTGACGAGGAAAAGAAACAGGCTGCTACTATTACAAAAGTCTAGAAACAGTTATCAAAGTCATATTCTACCACTATGTTCAGGCTCTCTATTGCTCATTGTAAGGCTACAGAAGGATGATGGTACTGCACTATGTTCATCCCGGCCTTGAGAAGCTAAACAACCTTCGCTCGTTGTCCGTTGCGGCAATAGAAGAAGATGAGATCATTGATTTAGATTCTGTCTTTTCCCCCTCGACTTCTTCGAACACTCTATCTAAGAGGACGTTTGGAGAAGACACCGCACTGGATACCATCTCTTCACAACCTGAAAATATTACAGTTAGGGGGAGTAAAAGTTAAAAGATGTTGATCCACTGCAATCCCTTCAAGATTTGCCCAATTTGCTTCACCAAATCGGCTTAAATCAGTTAAAATCAAACTCAGAAATCATCAGAAAATAGGAGAGAGAGAGAGAGAGAGAGAGAGAGAGAGAGAGAGAGGCCCATACCCGCCTTTATTCGGACAAAAAGAGGCCACCACCATGGCTGCAAAAATAACAGTTGCCGTGAGAGACAGAGTAAAGTCATCTTCCAAAACCCAAATATTTCACAAGACCCACTGTTGTTGCCCAGCCAAGGCTAAATTTAGGGCCTCAAACGCCTGATTTTGTTGAGTTTATCATCACAGCCTCATATAAGTGGAGGGACAGATTGATAATATCATCGGCTCTCCGACAATTCATCAGTCAGCAAACACAGAGAGCAAGAGAATGAATGAGGTACGAGATATAAGCGAAGCCACTCCTTTCGCACCGCCAACGCCGCCGGCTAGGAGCTCTTCGTTTGCGCTTCATCTTACAGACAAAGTGGAGAGAGAGAGAGAGAGAGAGAGAGAGAGAGGTGGGGAAGAAAGTCGTACATGTCTCTTTCTGCACACTGTGCACAGCCAGGCATGAAGCTGAAAGTCAAAAATACCCACGCACAAACCTAAAATTCCTTGCAGAAAAAGACAAATTAAAAGCATATTCTGAGAGACACACACAGAATTCCAAAAAAGTCAGAAAACCCAATTTTGTCATTTGGAAATTCGCCAACCAGTAGCTCGGTCCCACCACAAAACTCGCAAAACGACGGTATTACCCTCGAGCAGACAATGTGAGCCATAACCGCGCAAGGGTAAAATTGGAAGTAACTTGCCAATTTTGTCCAAAATGGTCCAACCAAAAAACTCGCAAAACAACTATAACGTTCGAAAAGTGGATGATTGAAATGGAATTGAAGGTGGCAGCAGATGAGGGAGTTGGGAACAAGGTGGGTGTCGGAGTAGGAGCAAGTCTTTCGAGGATGGGAGCGCATAGGAGAAGAAGGGGGAAGCAAATCCTAGGGAGAGGGAGAGAGATAACGTACCAGCGTAGAGAGAGAGAGAGAGAGAGAGAGAGAGAGAGGGGAGGGGCGAGGGAGAAGTTTGGTTTTGGATTGAACGTTGTCCTGTTAACGAATGGGCAAAACTGTCCACTCTAGTCATGCTTACCATGCATTGGTAATTTTGTTTGGAGGTACCATATATTTGTGATTTAGAGAGTGTAGACCATCAAAGAATAACCTTGATCTTCACCCCCTGCCCGTCATTTTCCCGTTGTTAAAAAGCATCTTGATGTGTTGGTGTGGATTTTCATCGCGTCACGTGGGAGTAATTATTCAGTAGTAGTCCGGGAGGACCGTTTGATCATTTCAGAATCACATATTTATGGAATGTTCATACACTTTTATGGAATGTCCATACACTTTAGTGCTTCACTTCATGAGAATGTGTATTTGTAGATTGGTTCAAAACACCATTTTTCGGTACTCTTGGACTGCTACATAATTTCACGTCACATGGGACCCATGATTGAAAAGGTTGTTGGGGCATCACGTGAGGAGCACCCAATAATTTTTTCCCACATTTTTTCCTCTTTCAGTCGAGTTAGGTGCAAAGTAAGCCGAAGGTCACAACGAGCCAAACGAGCCAAGCAGGTGGTTAATCAAGTTTGGTTTGAAAACTTAAACCGGGCTTTAAAAATATGTTCCAACTTAACTTGTTCATGAGAAGAGACAAATCTCAAACAAGCTTTAATCTAGCTTTGTGCTGACAAGTTGCTCTTGAGGGGCGCTCAACCGCACGGCCGGCCTACTAACAGCACCCCACGAAATAAAATTCCCAACTCCCCTACCCACCACCCATATAAATTATTTTTAACCCCCCACACTCCCGGGACAAGTTCTCTTGAGGTGCTGACTCACTGGTTCCTAAAATCTCCATATCACTTGATGGATCTGTGATGGGAGTGGAACTAGTGGGGGATCTTCCTTAACTTTCTTGGTGCTCCTCTCAAGATGATCGAGTTCTTCCTTAGAGTGGGATTGAAGATGAGGGGAAAGAGGAGAGAGAGAAGAGAGCATTGTGTTTTTCACTATGGGTCTCATGTTAGTGATGAGTTTGATGCATGTCTATTTTGTCTCCACTTCTTTGAGTTTGATGCGTTTCAATTTTTTTTTTCTTGCACATCAAAGATAACTTTTTGGTAAATGTGTGTGTACTTTGTGCTTGCTGTCTTAGCCGTTTAAGTGTTATACAAAAATTCTCTTGAAGTTCGAATTGCAATCCTTGTTTCTTAGATTATGCTCAATGTAATCTGTTGCTTTGCTTCATTGTGTAGAATCTATGGAGCATGTGTGGTACGGGTATGGCGGTACGAAAGAATCTAACAAAAAAACGATAAGGATATGGCTGCGATACACCTGAAATGTTTTATGAGTATTATCACCACTAGGGTGCACTTTATATATATGTGTGTGTGTGTATATAACACTATATGAAATAACTTTTAGCTGTAAATAGCAAGATACAATATAATCAAGTGTGCTGCATCTTGAGATTCTTCCTAGAAATTACATTTATATAGGCTTTATTTGTTGGGTGCATTGGAATTGAACACAAGACAAAAGAAACTAAACACTAGACTGGCCCTCTTGCATGAAACTCCAAGCGTCCAACCACTTGGACCCCAAGAGTGATCATAGTCTGCTATGGGGGGTCTTCGACCAAAATCAGCATCGGACCCAATGTTTGCTAAAATTTCACCACATTAATTTTGCTGCCCTTGGAGTGTGTTGGATGTGTGAAGTTCTGACTGGCTCCTTCATCCATCTTATATTTAATATATTACTTTTGGGGAACTTCAATTGCTTGAAGTAGTTTTTATTAATTTTAAAAAAAGAATAGGGTACAAAAGAGTGCCGGACGTAAAACCATTACCTCTCACCTAATAGAAAGGTTGAGACATGACAAGAAAGCCAAGAGGGCCAAAGAATCCGAGCCTATTAAAGTAATAGCACCCTTGACCAGAAGATGGACAAAGTCGAATATATTGAAAATTGTTTCATGTTGATCACAACCTCAATCATTCAATGAATGTGCAGTGGTATTGCCTTCTCCGAAGAATGAGAAATACTATGTTTCGTAGAAACAATGTTATGAACTACAAATCAAGGAAGGGATGTAACAATCTCAAGAGATGAGGATCCCATGTCAAAGAAAAGCTTGACCCCGAGCAAGACTGCTTTCGCTTCTGCAACAACATAGGAACAACATTTCTAAGAAAATTGTTGTAGCATCTTCATTAGCTTTACCACTTCCTTCTGTATTTGAATGCAGTCATCTATCATTTCTTTTTATGTGATGTTCAGTGGTTGAATTAATGCACTCAATCTGACAATAATTACCTCTAAATTTAATAATCCTTGTACTTGTATTTCTTTCATTTTACTTAACTCCATTCAACCATTATTGTCCCATCTCCACGAGTGAACTTAAACTACCATTTTGGATCTTTGAAAATACTACATCTACTTAGAATATTAACGATATAGAGAAGAAATGAATGCCAAACCTACAAAGAAAGAAAAGGAAAACAATGTTGTTGCCAAACTTAGGAACCTAACTGCAATGATTTGGAGGAATTCAGTTAAGCCATTTAGCTTTAGACAAGGTCATGGTCTTCATAAGTACATAAATTGATTTGGGTCTCTAGGCCTGCCCTCTCTGATGCCATTTGGCTTTGATTTGGGGGCATGGTTCTACAACAAAACGTCCCTGTAGCTTCTCGGTTCTTGGAGGTTTAGGGGGGCCACTGTTTCAGTGATACTCTTGAGAGTAGCCACTTTGTGCATATATTGCCAAAGGTTAGGTCTGTCTCCAATCATCCCCCGCCCATACCCCCAATCATTGGGGACTAGATGGGTTATGTCGTTATGTCGTTGTCTTGATGGTTGCCAACTTCACATTTGCTTCACCTTGGACTTATTCTGATTAATGAAGATGCAGTATCAGATAATTATATACTTGTCTTCACAAGCTCCCACGTCAAAGTCCTTTCCTTTATCTTTCTTGTCTGTGGAACTTTTTCAGCTTCAAACTATTGGATTACATTGCTATGTGTTTGTCTAAACTAATTTGTTATGACCCTTGAATGAGTGGTTGGAGATTTTGTGAGGACTTGTTTTTAATATCTATCAATTTGATAAAGCCTATCCCCAACTACATGGGTCGGCGACATTTTCTTGTTTCACCTTTTTGTTCAATCATAATCCAGGGTAGTTACCATTTTACTTCTCTTGATGTTAATACAGGGGATACTCTCAACTGAAAAGGGCCAAAGAGCTTTGCTATCATTTGATTTTCTTGACCTCATAGAGGTTACTACCTAATAACATCTGGTATTTATAATTCATGTATTGCTATTAATATAGGATTGTCTTGTTTTCTTTCATAATTGGTTTGAATGCTTTGGAAACATTTGATCAGCATCCTATAATGACAAGTTATTGGTTTAACTTGGATCTGACTATGCCATCGTAAATATTAAGTTCTGGATGAGTTTAAATTTGATAAATAATTGAAGCGTTTGGAAAAATACTGCAATGCTTCTTTCTCTATTTTAGACTTGTAGTGAATCGAAAGTGATTACTGATATTAAATACTCCAAAAATTTTCCCTGTTCAGTTTTTGTTATTGTGAAGTAGCAAAACTAGTGGAGCCCACATCCACAGATCCTTCTTTCACATTGCTGATCTTGATTTCTCATTTACACATTACTAGCCTGCAACGTGGTAACCTTCTTTCATGGGTAATTTTTGTGATTTTTTCGATACTGGTGATTTACGAAGTTTATGTGCATTGTAGGTCCACTCTAAGGGTGTTAATATGGAGCTCGTTCAGAATCTTCTATTGGATCAGGAGAGGAAGTTTAGCGGTACGCCTATACTCTAATCCACATATTCATTTTGTTTTCGCTCACAGTGATTGTAGTTTTGGGGTTTATTTGCTCTTACTTTTTTGGGAGCTTGTTCGTGTCATTCAACATTAATAACACAACTTTT
Organism: Rhododendron simsii; assembly: GCA_014282245.1. Lineage (NCBI taxonomy): Eukaryota > Viridiplantae > Streptophyta > Magnoliopsida > Ericales > Ericaceae > Rhododendron > Rhododendron simsii. The sequence continues at coordinate 16,133,419 of CM024954.1, forward strand.
CCCCTCATATATATTTCGATTTGTTTGATGAAATTGTTTTGGTAAGTGCTTATCATTGTCTTTTTTTTTCTTTCTGGGCTTGCGTATACCGTTTTCAATATTATCTATTTCAGTTTTTGTTGTTTTAGCGGGCAAAGTAAATTTCCTGAAATTTTATTAATTGTTTGAGGATAGTGGATCTTGAGGAAGATTAACAACCTTCCATCTATAAGATTCTACAAAGAATATCTCTTCTCGGTTAGAGATTGATTTTTATCAAGGGATACTTGACTTTTGTTGGTTATCATTTCAATGGTCTCATAGCAAGGGGCTGAGGGTATAATATTCCAGGGCTATGCTTTACCCTCTTTTTTTTCTTTTGTTTGATTTCAAAGAGAGCTTCATTTTGTAGGTACTTTGTTTCTTGTTCACTTTTGTTTCTAGTGTTAATATATATATTCTGTCAGTAATGTTTGTAACTAATGTTTATTATCAGCTGAAGCAATTTCATTGGAGAAGTCTACTCTAAGGAAGACTCATGAGAAAAATTTTGAGACATGGATTTGCCCACTTGTTTATGCTCTTATTGGTTATTCCGATGATATTATTTTGAGGTACCCTTTTCCTCTTCTGTGTAACAAGCAGTGATTGTGCAATTCCACATATTTGGGGGTTTCTCAGAGCTTGCTTTTCGGTGATCAAACGTGATTCCATAGATGTATCTTTCAGAATATGCCAAGATATTGTAATTCTGAAAGCTGAAGTTGCAGAACTTTTGTTACCGAATGTTGTGGCAACCTAGCTGGAAGGAAGAATTTGGACATTGATCTGTGCAGAATAATCTCTTTGCAGGTTTTATTCTCAAACTATTATGGTTAATTGTCAGCTTTTGTCCTGTTTCTGTTCTTAACTGAATTTGGTCCACATATCTCCCAGCTCTTTTCGAAAGTATCATGTTTGGCACATGGATTATGACACGAATTCGATTACATTTCCTCTAGGACCCACATTTCCAAAGATTGGATACCACGCCTGGAGAAACACACAGCTACATGAGCTCACTAGTTTCATTTTCCATGGCTTAACTTTCCTTCTATAGACATAGAGTAACATGAAGTTCCAAAAAAAATAAAGGTTCACCGTCTACCTTCAATTGAGACAACTAAGTCTCCATTAGTTAGTGCTTCCAACGACGCTTAGGGAACAACATTCCTTTCCTTGCAACAAACAAGGTTTCACATAAATCACAAATGATAAGTAGCATTGAGACAAGTAATACTGGGTCATGCATAAAGTTTACTGCACAAGAAACATCTAACGGGATTTGGGGAGCTCTGAATCACCAATTCCACTACAAAGATAATGATCAATCTCAGTAGAAATTATGGTAGTCTGCAATGAGCTATCATGCCTGTTTATAATAGACCAAGGATGTATTCATTTGGGATATATGGTGCCCTTATGGCAACCTCAATCACGAGAGTTTCTACGTTGTTGAAAAAACCAGTGAGAAAGTTTCTCAATGAACCTAAATCTCTTTCAAAGTCTTTGATTAAAGAGCTATAAGTACTAACTCCACATTAGTACTTGTCAGCTGCCACCTATGTCAGCTGAATATACGAAAAGATCTGTTGATGAACATGTGTGATGTTCATGACTTGGCTTGTATCCAGTGCACACAAGTCACATCCCACCCTGAGAGACCTATCAAATCATGCTCTGGCCCCGGAGTGAAAACTTCAAACAATAAGAAGCCTTATCGAACTTACTTGCCTTTCTTAATTTGACTCTGAGAAGAAACGTGTTGTAAAATTTGTGTTCTCTAGAATAATTGTAAGGCCAAACTCAGATTAGATGCACATAATTTGTGTTTTGAAATGCTTGGTTAAAAGAGACATGAGGTTCGACACTTCTCCACGTTATTAATTGTCACAGCCATTATGGCATGAACATATACAAATGGACTATGATACTCTATAGTCTACCCTCTCCAATCCTCATAGCCTTGTAAGACCTATCAAATCAAGCTCTAACCCATAGCAGAAAACATTAACACATGGGCATATAAAGTGATCAATGGCCCCCACAACTCAGATCTGAAATCTTATGATGAAACATTTCTCCTCTCTCTTCTCTAAGGGTATGCAAAAAGCAAATGGTGACAAATCATTCATTTCTCTCTCTGACTATCACCCCCATTTGTAAATGGTATATAAGTATCTCAGTTGAACTTGAATTTATTGTTGATATTTGCATTTGATGTCTCTCGGATGAATGAGGGCCACTGCAAGTTGTGAATCTTGTGCTGCCACTTCATCAACCCATAACAAAGCTATTCAATTTACATACCTTGCTTAAGTTGATTTTGAAGAGAAATGTTGTCGCATATCCATGTCATAAAAGTACCATGAGGGCAAATTCAGAATGCAATTTGTCTTTGTCACGATGCAAAGTCTCTTAATAGTCCATGACCATAAGTAAACCACCTTAGCAACAAGTCCCACAGTTTAGTTCTCATCCATTTCATCTTCCTTCTAGAAGACCAGTTACATCTCGCTTTTTTTCTTGATGTAACATGCCTGCTGATTTTTTCTCCCTTTTTTTGATTTGGACATTTCAAATGTTGTGTTTTTTTGCTTTAATCATATGAATTGTATTGTCAATATACATTAAAAGTAATTATGGGATTTGATCGATTAAAGTATCTACCATGTTTGTTAGTTGTTATACATCCAATATAAGCCTATAAGTTCTTCTTTTGTGGAATGTGCAGTTGGAGGAAAATATCTTGGCAGAATCCAATACGTTGATTAAATCGATACAGGTCATTTTGGACACACTTAATGAACTCGGACTATGTTATGTTATGGAAAGAACTTCATCTTCCTTCGGAAGAGACAATTTGATGGTTTGTATGCTGCACATTATTAATATGCTTTAGCTAATGTTTTGAGAGTTGTTGTGGGCTTGGTTTCTTAGTCATTGATATATTTGTGGTTTATGCATAGAATAAGACAATGTTCTAAAAATCGCTAGGTGCTAGTCGGGTAGAAAAGGGGTGCCTAGCGCCTAGGCGGGAACTAGGCGCCTGATTAATCGGCTGTCTAATCTAGGCATTGGACCACCGCCTAGCGCCTAGGTGGAGACTAATTGGCCAAGGTGGCCACCTTTTAGAACACTATTCGTATATTGACAATACAATTCTAAAATTCATTATTTTTGGAAATACTTTTCTCCTTTAGTTTGGTAAAATAGTATTCACCCCCCCAAAAAAAACTTGAATTGTATAGATGAGAGTTGAGTCTTATTTTAATTTTTCTAGTAAAATCCTTGCGTTGCATTTATGGCCGACGAAACATAGACACATTCCCATACATTCACCCAGCTGTCAAGTATCCGACGCGTGTAGCCATGTACTAAACAAATTGTAATGCGTGTCGGCATTTTATATAAACTAGTTATTGACAATTGATTACAAAAATAACAGTATCCATGTATCCCCAATCAATGGGGTTATGGCAAGAGAGGACCCGAGACGGACCTAACCTTTGGAAATATAGGCATGAAGTGTTCCTCTTTGAAAGTTTTACCATTGCAATAGCTGCTCCCTTATAGCTGAGCAAAAAAAATAGTGGCCCCCCTATAGCTGAGCAAAAAAAATAGCGGCCCCCTATACCTCCACAAATAAAGGAACTCATGAGGCGTTGTGTCGTGTGACCATGCGCCCAAATCAAAGCTGAAAGGCATCAAAGTGGGAAGCCTAGAGACCCGATTCAATTTATGTGCTCATTATCTGCTGATTGAATATCCCAGTGAATTTCGTCCCATGAAGCCATACTCTTATCTTGTTTTTGTTGGATCCTTAAATACGTAAAAAATAGTCCTATATCTTAGGTTTCAAATTAAGCTTATATAATCTATGTTTTGGGATTTTTTATCCCCATGTCAAATGGCATTGAATTAAATGGATAATACATTCTTGGGTGGCCAGAGTAAGGTGATTTTGCAATATGTAGGCACTAATACATAGTGAAAACATTATAGATGGAGAGAAAGAGAGCTGAGGCAGTCATAGAGTGAAGAGAACAATGAGCTCTCCTTAGGTGTGTTGTTCTATAGGAGGATACCTCCTTTTCTAGAAGAGGTAGGCCATAATGCCAGCGCATCCTCAAGAGCCATGCTGAGTAAGTATGACCTTAGTGCGTAATCGGTTGAATTCTGCCAATCCACACGCTCCCAAATCAAGCTCTGGAGTGTTACAGAGCATTTCGGGAAGATTTCGTGGCTTCGATTTTTAAATTTGCACGCTTACTCAAACCGAGTTCACAAAGTTTGTATTCATGCATTTATAATGCTACAGCTGACAATTACTTAATCCAGTTCATTGACAAATGCACTGCCGAACATCAAATCAGATTGTGGAGTCTTATCTTGCATATGTAACCAAGGGTGGTTGAATTATGTTTTTGTGGCAAACAAATCCTTCACAGATGAACTTCATTGTTTCCTGTAATTAATGCTTATAAAACTGATAGGACCCTATAGTTATACGCCCGTTGACCCAATTTGTTTGTCCATTTTAGGAAATCCAACTTATTAGGGGAGCATAATCATTACAATTCCCAAACTTGAACTTTCAAAAATGCCCCCCAATTTAAGTTTAAGTTGTCGCATCAATTCATAAGTTAAAAGTTGTCGCATCAATTCAAAAGGGATGGGCAAACACATAATTTCAAATGGGTTTTTTTCCTTGCCTTTTTTCTGATGGACAACCATTTTGGGACATAAGAAAGTCGAAAAGTGGACAACCAAAATGGAACGGAGGGAATAATAAGCTTTTTTTATTATATGCTCAAACACACTGAAGCATAAGTGTTTTTAAAATTGATGCTCTCGCACCCGTCCGGCACTTGCAACTTGCAAGTCCTCCACAAACTTGCGACTTAGGGTATGACATACGTCTCAAGTTATCTCTAAGATTGGTCTGATTGTGAGAGCAGGGACACCTCGTCGGGTAGGCCAAGCAACTTCAATGATCCCTTCTACTCTAGCTGCCAATCCACAAGTCTGCGCCAGTCCCATGTCAGCGATTACTGAAGCTTCACATAACTGAGGAACCAACCCTGATTGGGGTCTTTAGACCCTGCTCCTTGTATGTTTTGGTGTGACTTTAAAGTTGAGCAGATTCGAGGTGGCGCAGTATGAGGTGTCGAGGGTAGGAGAGGCAGCTTTGCACGGCTGGTTGCTGACCCCAAGGCCTTAAGGCTGGCTAGCTTGATATGTTGTGTGGGTGAGTCAAATACTCATGCCATTTACCGTGAAGTCAAATTTTCTGGGTTGTGTTGCAAGAGATATAGGATACTAGATCCTACAAAAGTTGAAACAAGGAAGGTATATCAGAAAGAGAGTCAAAGTACGTGGGTGGTTTGTTGGATCATTTGACATTGAAGATGAGGAGATCTGTTTTGGCCGCCCTACTCCATACTTGAGCACAATGACGAGGGTGCTATGGGTGGGAAGATGGAAGAATTAAGTCTGGCAAGGGACGATGGAAGAATTAAGTCTTGACCACATAACAAGCCCGTTCTTACTTCTGAAATATTGAATCGGTACAATATTTGACCAGTAGTGATTGGTGAAGAAGAATTTGAGAAGCTAAGCAACAACGATCACAGAGTGCAAACTAGAACTTGTTGGATTTCCCAACACTAGAATGTATATGCTTTGAGTAGTAAGCGTGCAGACCTGCACACACACACGCATGCACAGAGAGTAGTGAGCAAGCAATATGTTTGGAGTTTGCGGACCCTCAACCACATTATCTATGTGCAGTAAAAGGAGAAAAAATATTGACCCTCAGCACCCTACACGGTTCATTCTATAATTTTTGTTGTCCGTAAAATTTTTGCAAATATCTCTTTTTGTCCCTATTGGTTGAAGTTGGATCAATGTTCTGCTCTTCTCTTACTCTCTCATGCTGAAGTAGGGATCTGAGTGACTCTTGGGATTGATAAGGGTTCATACATAGTGGCGTAACTGTTGTGTTGTTTTTGGTAAGCTAACTATCATTGCACATTATTGTAAACCCCATAACTCTTTTTTACAAATTGTGAATGTTTTAGTAGTATCATTACTATCATCTTGAAAACTGGGAAATATAACTCCCATGCGGAGTCAGCAGTAATATTGTGGGGAGCACATTATGAAGTTTGAATTAGCAGAGAATTTTCTGAAGCTTTAGTTATTCATGCTATGCTTTAGTTTTTTTGTCAGCCTGAAACTATTATTTATTTCTGGGTTTATCTCTGCTTTGTATTTCCGGTGCTTTTTTACCCAAGCTAATGTTCTTTGTCGTCGTAATTATCTTTTCTTGAGTTGATCTGGTCTCAAATTCATGGCATTAATTCAGCTTACTTACGATTGCAATGATTCCACAGTATACTGAGCCATCAAGTTGTGGCCCAAAATCTCGTTCCACCTCTGTTAAGACAAAAGATTTTACTTCTACTTCGACTGCATTCGTGATCTCAACATCATCGTGGGACAAGGTATGACTTTCCATGTATGGTAACTATAATCGTTTAATTTTTTGAGTAACTAAACAAAATCGAACCCTTTGACTGAGGATATCCGGGCTTCTGGAAGTTGATAATCTTGTAGTTTTTTTTGTTACTGTGAAAACTAACTGGTATGAGGACTGGAAGAAGAGAAAAATAGAGGAATGAAATGAAATTGAGAAAGACTACAACTTTGGCTGTTTGACTAGGACTATATCTCGACATTCAGTGGGTCGTCTTGGTGTTTTACCAAGTTTACATGGACTCTTCTAAATCTACAAAGTACTCGCCCCTCGGATAAGGGTGAGGGATATGTGTCCGACATCTTTAATTCAACCTTCACCTAGCAATCATAGTTCGTACTTATTCGTTTTCTTACCACGAAATATTGGTAGAACTCTCGTATGATGCCTGAAAATTCCCCAAGGGACACTAAACACCAAATATCCTAGATACTGGACCAAATATACTATAGACATAATTAGAGCTGGACAATCTTTTACACACAGCCAGCACCTGTACCTCAGTCCATGTAATATATTATAGGTCTTTATAGTATTTCTAATTAAAACTTGTTGCCGTTACTTTTTTGTTATTAATCCTCTTATTCTACACTTATACTCTTTCTCATATTTCTAGTTTAGTGAGAATTTGCTTTTGTTAAAAAGCCTGCCACAAGGAAAATCATTATTCGTTCTCCAGTAGTTGAATTTGTATTTGGGAATAAAATGTTCTCTCACACAATTTGTGCTTGAGAGTGTTGTATTTATATAAGAGAATCGGTTACAATAGATACACATGGAAGTACATTTGAATTTGAATATCTAACAATCATTATCTCAACACTGATTAATTATCTCAACAATCATTATCTCAACAGCCCCCCTCAAGATGGAGGATCCAATGGATGGATCTTCAGCTTGTCACGTAGAAACTGAAAAGAGGAGGTAGGTAGGCCCTTGGTAAATATATCAGCTACTTGATCCTTCGAGGATATAAACTGAACTTGGAGTTCTTTGCGAGCCACTTTATCACGCACGAAATGAAAATCAATCTCGACATGTTTTGTTCGAGCATGAAATACCGGATTAGCAGATAAATACGTGGCTCCAAGATTATCACACCACAAAATAGGAGCTTGCGAGAAGGTGATACCAAGCTCAAATAATAGAGACTGTAGCCAAGAGAGTTCAGCAGAAGCGTCCGCTAGAGCTTTATACTCAGATTCTGTTGAAGAGCGTGCGACGGTGCGTTGTTTCCGGGAAGACCATGATATAAGATTTGAACCCAAGTAAATTGCATAACCTCCTGTTGACTTACGATCATCCATGCAACCAGCCCAATCAGCATCAGAAAATGCTTGGAGATGTGTTAGGGAAGATTGTTGAATTAATAGACCATATGTGGAGGTATGCTGAAGATATCGGAGAATGCGCTTGACGATTTGCCAATGTTCCTCGGTGGGAGAATGCATGTATTGACAGACCTTGTTGACAGCAAAGGAAATATCGGGCCTTGTGAGTGTAAGATATTGGAGAGAGCCAACAATCTGACGGTAGAGACTCGGATCAGACATAGGTGTGCCGCTTTTAACGGTAAGTTTGGCGGTGGTAGATATAGGGGTCTGGACGGGCTTGGAATGAGTCATACCAGATTTTTGTAGAAGATCTGAGATATATTTCCGTTGAGATAAAAACAAACCCTTGGAAGAAGCACGGGCTTCGACACCCAAGAAATAATGAAGCAAGCCAAGATCCTTGATAGCGAACTCATTGCCAAGTGAGGAAATAATGCGCTGGATTTGCGACGAACAATTGCTGGTGACAAGAATGTCATCAACATAAATAAGAACATATATAATGATACCGCTTTGCCGATAGATAAATAAAGATGAATCTGCTTTTGATGGATGGAAGTGAAGGGTGAGCAAAAATGTCGTGAGCCGAGAAAACCAAGCACGAGGGGCTTGTTTTAAGCCATAGAGTGACTTATGTAACTTGCACACATAGTCTGGATGGTTGTTGTCAATAAATCCTTGCGGTTGCTGCATATATACCTCTTCAGTCAACTGACCGTGGAGAAAAGCATTATGACCACGTGACCTATTGAGGAAAGGTTGGGGAACTTGACGAGTTGTTGTGTGAGGAGATGAGAAAGATAAAGATTCATTGGGAGTTGGACTCTCCGAAAGTGTAGTGAGACTCTTAATTGAGGAAGAGAATTTAATTGGAGAATATTGAGATAAGGAGTGGGCCGGTTGAATTTGGTGGGGAGTGGTTTCACGAGATGCCGAAATTGTGGGAGACCGAGAATAGGATGGAGTTTTTAGAAGGGGAATTTGAATTTGGGAAGTAATGGCACCTGAGTGGGAATTTGGGTTGGGATAAGGATGGAGTATTTGTTTTGGAGTTTTTGATAAAGGCACAACAGAATGAGCATGTAAAGGAGGGGATAAGCTTGGGCACGGGGAATTCGGTGGAAAATTGGTACGCGGACATTTCGAAATTGAATTTGAAGGGTGGAGAGGGTATGATGCATAAGGCACAGAATTTGGTTGTGAAGACATACTAGAAGATGGACTTGGAATTGATGAACTTAAAAATGGAAAATTAAATTCATCAAACCGGACATGCCGAGCTATGTAGGTACGACCGGTAGATAGGCATAAACACCGATAACCCAGATGAGATGGGCTATAACCAAGGAAAACACAAGCAGCAGAACGAAAGGATATTTTATGCTTATTGTAGGGACGAAGAAATGGATAACATAGACACCCAAAAACTCGTAAAAATTTGTAATTTGGCGGTTGGCGAAATAGATTTTCAAGTGGGGAAATATTACTGGAGACGCGAGAAGGCATGCGGTTAATCAAGTAAACCGCTGTTTCAAATGCAAATTGCCAATATTTATGTGGAATAGAAGCATGAGCAAGGAGAGCGAGGCCAGTTTCCACAACGTGACGATGGCGCCGTTCAATGGAACCATTTTGTTCATGAGTATGTGGGCATGGCAGACGATGTAGAATGCCCAGAGTTGCAAAATAAGAATTGAGTTTTCGGAATTCACCACCCCAATCGGTTTGAACAGATTTTATTTTAGATGAAAATTGGCGCTCAACCATAGCTTGAAACTTGGAAAATATGTTGAAGACATCAGATTTATTGAACAGGGGATAATACCAAATGTACTTTGAAAAATCATCCAAGAAGATTACAAAGTACTTGTGACCATCACTGGAAAGAAAAGGGGAAGGACCCCATACATCACTAAAAATTAAATCTAATGGCGCTACACTTTTATTTCCCGTACTAGACAAAGTAAGCCTAGAGGATTTGCCAAGTTGACATGCATGGCAAATGGTGGCAGTGCACTGTTTATTGGCTGAAAATGGAAGAGCTTGAGACTTCAAGACTTGATGTAAAACACGAGCATGAGGATGACCAAGACGACGATGCCAACAATCAAGAGGAACACATTCAGAAGAGAGAGCCAACGGAGGAGAGGACGGTGGAGAGACATGACGACCCGTAGGAGAGAGTTTGTAGAGTCCACCTTCATCCTTGCCGTGGAGGAGTGGTTTCTTGGTAATTTGATCCTTGACAAGAAAGTGAGATGGATGAAACTCAAAGAAAGCATTATTGTCTTTACAAAATTGATGAACAGATAATAATGATTTAGTAAAAGAAGGAACATGTAGAACATTTGTAAGTTGAAAAGAAGAGTTAGGAGAACGGAGAATAGATGAACCAACGTGAGAAATGGGTATACCAATTCCATTACCAACTTGGAGCTGTGAATTTCCACGATAATCGTCAACGGTCGACAGACTAGAAAGATCCGGAGTGACATGATGGGTGGCACCCGTATCCGGGAACCAGTCAACGGTAGTGTAATGAGCACTAGGAGAATTCACACGCTGATTAAAGCGATCATAGCATTGAGCGGCAGTGTGATTGGTGCGACCACAAATTTGACAACGAATGCGGGTAGCGTTGGGTGGGAGAGAAAGAATCCCAGCGGCAGATGATGAACCAGTAGCATGTGGTGAGTGGCGATTCCCAGAGGAGTTATGGTAACCCCGACCGCGACCGCGGTTGTGGAAACCACGACCACGACCAGTCTGAGTGAAATGCGCCTGAGGAGATTCAACGGGCGACGAGATCTGAAGAGAGGAGATGGTGTCATTATGCAGAAACTCATGACTGAGCAACAAGCTATGAAGTTCAGAAAAGGACACATGATCCGGTCGGGAAGCAAGTGTGGTGACCAAGTCCTTAAAGTTTGAGTGAAGTCCTTTGAAAATATAAAGATTGAACTCAGCCCGAGAGAGAGGTTTTCCGGCAGCACTGAGTTCATCAGCCAATGTTTTGGCTTCATGAAGAAATGCAGTAACAGAGCGGTCCTTTTGCCGAATGGATTGAAGACAACAAGTGAGATGAAGCATTCGGGTTTGCGAAGCAGAGGCAAGAGACTTTTCGAGAGTGTCCCAAATCTCATGAGAGGTTGTGGAACCGACAATAATAGGGAGAACTTCTTCAGAGAGAGATGAAATTAGAAGACTCATGAGAAGTTGGTCTTGTTGAGTCCATGCTAATTGATTTGGACTAGGGGAATCACCAGTGGATGAAGGGCACGGGAAAGAACCATCAACATAGGCCATAAGATTTTGACCACGAAGATACGGAACCATTTGAGTTTTCCAGTAGAGGAAATTTTTGGTGGTTAGTTTGAGGGAAATAAAATGATGGGCATTATTGAGAGTGATAGGTTGAGAAGAGAAATCTGACAGGGACGATTGGGTGGAAGGAGAAGAGGTTGATTTGGGAGGGGAAGCCATAGCTCTGATACCAAGTTGAATTTGTATTTGGGAATAAAATGTTCTCTCACACAATTTGTGCTTGAGAGTGTTGTATTTATATAAGAGAATCGGTTACAATAGATACACATGGAAGTACATTTGAATTTGAATATCTAACAATCATTATCTCAACACTGATTAATTATCTCAACAATCATTATCTCAACACCAGTAAGTTGCAATTTATCTATCCTATCATATCTCTGACTTGGAGTCAATTGTATTACAAAAGCATTGTTTAGTTATCTTATCAACGAAGCCAGCAAAACCCTTAGCTATGTATGCGTAATAACATAGTGTCTATAGTTCTAGTCATATGAAATGCTTTGAATGTAGTAGTTCAAGATTCAAAAGTTGTATGCAGCAAGAAGTATGTTTGCCAGTAATTTGATGTCACTTTCTGTAAAACGCTTACTCTCATCGGCTACTAAAATGACATCTTACTGTATTGGGTGTCTCCTGGCTGGTATATGCATAGAATAGCTAAGAAAAGACCCAGTCTTAAGTTTTCATTTGTCTTTATCAGGCAGAAAATGTGCTATTGTTCCACTTATCAGGCCCTGTGCAGATTAAGCACATGTTCTATTATCTTCTGTGCTACCATATTGAAATGTCGGCCATCAACTCCTTTAAAAGCATATGCTACTACAAGCAGGGATAACAAATTTTGTTATACCCTCAACAATTGACTTCTTGCTTTTCTCCATTCTATTTCTTTCCATTAGTCCAGTTCAGAAACATTTACTTTGATGGATATTATGACTTAGAAAACTTGGGATACTCAGTTCTTTGTGACGGGTGAAACTTTCGTGATACTTATTTTGTTTTATTTATTTTATTTTATTTCAGTATCTAGAGATGCGTTTGGTTATGTTTTTAGTTTATCAAATACTAAAACCATGAGTTGGTATATTTTCTCTCAAAATGAAACCAAAAACCTGTTTGGAAACATTTTGTTTTAAACGTAAGTGAAAACGAAAAGAGATAAAACCTGTTCGGGTAGTGAAATTTGATTATGAATTGTCTCCAATTTTTTGTCAACCCCAAATCACCAGCAACGTTCCAAACCTTGCCAAATCCAAAATTCTAGCCCTAATTTTAATTATGCCCACAAATCAAACACAATTATGCGGCTCCCACTACGGGGCCACAAATAATTTGAGCCATTTGTCAAATGTAAAACATTTTTTCAAGGGCCCTTGCGAAAATCAGCTCAATCCAATACCTATAGGTGCTGATCCAATCGTCTAACTTTTCATTTTTCTAAAATCCGAATGCAAAGTCAGATGATCGGATCGAGCATTTATGCAAACACCCCAATTTGGCCTAACGATAATTTCAAATCCACCTTGGGGACCATCTCGATGATGAATGGATACAGTGATTGTTGATTGACTTCTCGTAAACCCATGGACTTTTGGTGAGTACTTTTAGCCACTTAGAGGATCCAATTCAGAGCCAAATAGCCTTTCAGACAGAAATACAGCATCCTAGGAAAATACATCTGTTAGCTGCAAGATTGATCTCACGGCCTCCACTTCATTCTTTCACCCGTGAAACATGGTGTTTGAAAATCTCTTTGAGTGATCGATTCCTCACCTGTGAGATACATTCTTCGACCACTTAATTGATTGGTCGGCCGCCAGATCGTCTTTTTCCAAAATTCTGGAATGTTCTGTCAATTGTTTGATTCATGCTCAAAACCCTAGCAGCCATTCTCCGATTCTCTAGGGCTACGAAAGCAAATTCGGACTAGAGATCTTGTTACCATATAATTCCTTATTGATTCACGCCATTTGATTGGCCGGAGTGAGTCATACCATTCCTTAGGGTTCCGAAATTAAAAACACAATTATCTCTCTCTAGTCTCGAAACCCTGCAAAAATACTCTTTCATACTCTCTCTACAAAAGCCCTAAACTCTCGTAAGTACCTGCAATCCAAGCAATCAAACCCCGAAGTGCAAACCCTAACCCTAGGGTTTTGAGAAATAAGTCAGTCAATCATCCTCAATCTGAAACAATCATGCAACTGAGGGATCAAGGTGGTGCGGCCTAGGGGCTTATGGTTTGATTTACTTTCTGTTCCTATATTTTTATCATAGAGTTCTGATTTTCTAATTAACAGTTCGAATTCTGGTGTGAGGAAGAACATTGGCTGGGACTTCGATCCCACGGTCGGTAGATTAATCCAGAGGATCCCTCTGCCGTGACATCTATTCATCGGCCATGGGATCCATTCCCTGGGACAGCCTGTTATGTTCTGTTTATTTGATGCATGTTCTATTTAGCAATCTAGCTCACCTTATTAACTGTTAAAGGCTAATAATCAGATTATATGTTTGGAATTAAATAAAGCAAGCATATATCTTATGTCGAATGATTATGGGCCGGTCTCACGACCGGGCAAAGAGGCCCAACACTTTCCCCTTATTGTACTTTTGGCTCCCGTATTTAGATTCTCTATCTGTTTTTCCTAGTTTTTTTATAAACTAGGTGGCGACTCTTTTTTGATGATAACTACTATCGTGTGGTAATATCCACGATCTTGGTTTATGAAGTGGAATTCGAGCAAAGAGGATATCTGTATCGTGATGCCCCATTTGGGAGGTGTCTACAGTTTTTGCAACTCTGCTGGGTACTTGAGAGTCATAACCAGAAAATTCGACATAGGATTAATACTTGCTTTATTTAATTCTTGTATCATATGTAGGGGTGTTCAAGAAAATTGCCCGAACTGTAAAATCGGTCCGATCTTGACCGAACCGTCCTATTTGGTCTGGTTCTACGGTCAGGTTATGGTTCCAAAAAAATAAGAATTGTTAATTTTGGTTCAATTACTGGTTCTCAATTAAAGAATCGTGGTTAGAATCGAACCGTTTAGAACTAATATATATAATTATATAAAAATAAATATGTGTGTAATTTGGTAGGTTAATCTCTTTCTTGCTAAACTTACTTTATTTAGAGATAAAATATCATTTGTTAGGAAAGTTTTTATTTTCTTCCTTCCTTTTCAATTCTAGTAGATTATCTTCCTATTCTTTTAATTCTTTGCAACCTTATTTAACAGATTAGTCTTTATAATTTCAATTTCACGTCTTTTTCACACACCGGTGATACGTTTGGATGCTAATTGGATAGAATCGGAACCGAACCAAAATCGGACTGGTTTTGCGGTTTGGTTCTGGTTAGGTTCCATGGATATAATGGTTAGGTTCGGGTTTCCAATTTCCTATAACCATTTGAAATGGTCCGGTTCCTGATTTTCTAGAGAACCGAACAATCCGGACCATGTACACCCCTAAATCATATGCATCGAGCGGGTAACCTCATTGAGTTTACTTAATATCTTGGCATGTCATAGGCTATGTTAGGGGTTCCAGCAAATTCTACAGTCGCTTGTACCCAATGGTATATCAAAAAGGAGATCATCCAATTACCGCCTATTATGGGCAGGTGAGAGGACTAGTGTCCTTTGACAACAGAGCACCCTTGAGACTACCCCAACCTTATGTGTTAAAAAGGCATAGAACGTATCAAAATAGGGCAGGATCCCATAGGTTAGGAATCTACTTGCATCATTTCTTGAAGTTCTTCCTCACACATTGTATATGTTGTAATATCACTTTCTGTGTAGAAGGGTTGGGGCATGAACTAAGAGCCCTAACTCTAAATCTTTATAGCTGAGCACTAAGACATAACATTGCCTGCAAGGTATATTTCTGGTAAGTTGAAAGTATCACTACTTATTTCTCACTCCCACTTTGCTTGAAGCACCGCAAAGTACGGATTTCTAGAACCAAATCAAAAAAAAAATGCCCTATCGGCAGTTGAACTTGGTTTGGTCTAGCAATCTCTGTCTTGCAAGGCTAAAGGAAAGGAGTGCGAAGAGCAGGTTATGGATGATGGCATGCAAAGTTTGAGGATATTATGGATAGAAATGGCGGTACTTATTTCTCAATTATGGATAGAAATGGCGGTACTTATTTCTCAAATGTACATATGATGAGTTAGGGACTTTGATTCCTGTTTCCAAATCAATCTAGGAACCAGTCTTTTAAAATTCAAAATTCTGAGCATGCTTGCTGCAACGAGTTGGTAAGATTTAGGAGTTTGTCAATGTGCTGACAGGTAATCATGTGGATCCCAATTACCTTAATCATGCTTTGAGAAAAAGAAAGGAAAAGAAAACTTTTGGAATGAGTTTTTGAAAGATCAACCTTGATGTGCTTTGGTAAAAATGAATTTTGAAAAATACTTGCTGAAAAAATAACCTGAAGTTGGTAGAAAATCATGATAGCATTGTTTGGAGTGAAAGAATTTTCCCTAACCAAGAATTGAAAGAGAAATTTTCGAAACTTTTTGCCTGATGATAATTTAATCCTCAAATGTCAAATTTTTCTTGACACTAAACGTTGTGTAAGGTGGAACATTCAAACAGCCGCTAGCACAGCAGTGGACTCCGAGTCTGCTCTCTGTTGTGGTTATCTGCTTATTGTGGATTGGTTCTTAAGCGGCATGCAGTGCTTGTAAGTAACAAGTCTTATGAATCATCTATATCAAAAATTGCTGGCTGTCTATGGTATCCGATAAACTCATGCATGCACACGAAATGCTATACATGACTCATCCATAATCTGTGTAAGTAGCTGTGGTGCTATGTATATCATTTTATTTGCCTTTCTCTAACCATGCAGGTGACTAAACCAAAAGACGAGTCCATTACCCTCATTTCTTCTCATAACACATTGCATAATCACGTGTTGGTATTGGATATCATTTGGTTGAGCCACCACATCATACGAGGGGCAGTTTGCATATTAAGGATGATAAACGTGTTTGCACCGCATGGACAATTAGTTTTGGATATCTTGACTTGAGCATGATTGGGATTTTGCTTCTTCCAAACTTGGGACTTGGTCGTAGATGTGACAGTAATGATTGACAAGAAAATTGAAGTTTTAATTCAACCGAGTTTTGAGCAACGACAGCCATGTCTGTCACATCTAGGCTTGGGATTTGAGTTAGTCTTTTTGTGAAAATTCTGTCTGGCTAGTTTTGGCCACCGCTTTGGCTCGTGCTTTGCTCCCATTGAAATATTGAATCTTGAACCTTTTTCCATAGGTTGGAATCTTGAATCTATTTACATATCATGGTTTCGGTGAGTTTATTGCACTCAACATGAAATGAGGATCTAAGAAATGAATCTTCTTAGTTGTGAACTACGAGTGACCTAATTCTCTTTTGGGTACGTAGGCACCTTAGGGTTGGCCACAATTTTCAAAATATTTTCTCATGTGCCGAGTTGCTGCTATAGAATGCTCATGATAACATTGAGTGTTGAAAACAATCCTCGGTGATTTCAAAGTGACCTCATAACATCTTTTTGAGGCACATCAATCACTTGAGTTGTCAAATGCAAAGGATGGGTTTCCAAAACTATGACCCGTGTCACTTCTATTGAGTTGGGGAGTTGAAAGTATTTCTATACGCTTGTGGGACCACTGTAAAGATGAAAAACAGAAAGGAGAAAAGAGAGAAAAAAGGAGAGGAAAAAAGTGAGCTCGCTAGATTGAAAACTTGCAAGGGTGGTCTAGGCAAAAATTAGAGCATGAATAAAGAGAAGAGAGGTGAGAAATTGGCCATATTTTCATACGTCTGCTATGTGTCTCAAAGACTTTTTCTCAATCTTAGAAACTCCACTTGGTTATACATCGAAGCTCCGAATCTCTTGGTTAGGATCTCTGTCACTTTGTCGTGTGATTCAAAATGAAGAAAGGTATTCATTTTATCTATCCAAACACTTATCCTTTGCTAGCCACGTAGAGCCTTTGGATAATTTCTTTGAAAAGCCTGCTAGGCAACCATCCCCCACACTGGGGTAAACAAAATACAAGAAGAGATGAAAGAAAAATCAATAAAAAATAAGCACCCCATTGTACAAGGGGCATTTTGAAAGAAACATTTCTTCCAATCTGTACAAAGAACTCTTCGAAGAAAACAACTCTAACACAAAATGAAACAAGAGGAGACAAGAGTTGATAAGAATATTGAGGATGGCTGCTAGCTTTTAAAACCCAAGAGTGAGTAGAAAGTAGGTTTGAGCCATTATATCCTCTCTTTTTTAAAGCCACACCCTAGCCTACAATATGGTCCGTAATAAAGTCCTCTTGGATTGAAAAACACGACTTAGTAGCAGAGTCTTTTACACTGGGGGCATCGCCAGTGAGGAACAAGACGTGAGGGACAAGAGCCATGAAGCTTACATTACTTTGGCAAAATATACAGCATAAAGGATGACACGAAACAAGGGGCATGGCTATGTTCCCTTGGAAGTACCCAACCCCTGAGTGGTCAGTTTAACGGTTCAACTCAAGGCAACCAATTCAACTTGAAGAATTAAATTCACCTAAGTGACTATGGGCATGGGTTTGTGAAACAATTTTATGCCTTGTGAACAATTGGAATGGTGTGAATGTGAGGCATCTCGGTGGAATTATATGATTTTTGAAATTCTGGAGAAGTTTTCAAAATTGATTTTATCCTAAACATTCTTGATACAGTAGTACAAGCACAATTACTATTTGCAAACTTTTCGAGGAGATAAAATGAGTTCTCCATTTCATGAAGAGTGCAGTTACGCGGCCTCTCGGTCAAGCAGTGCTTTCAGCAGTATTGCTATAGTGTTGTAGTTTTTCCAAAGTCTTGCCATCTAATAGAAGCATTACCTTGCACACGCGAAAGTTGAGATGTTCGGAGTACATTGCGGATTTGCCTATGTATCATTACCACCATGTCATCTGGCATTTGTATTGATCTCTTGGCCCTAACATGTGCATATTCTTATGATTATTGTCTTGGTCTCATGTCACCAACTCCAAGTGCGAGGTGTTCTTATTTCAAGCCAGGGTAAAATACCTACGGGCTGAATTTATGTGTTCTCATTAGAAAAGCAAGGAAAACAAGTGTGAGGCCAAAAGTCGGGCGAGCTATCTGTAGTCAACATAAAAGGATCATCGGCCCATGGCCGATCCCATGCTTGATGCATGATTTCTTAGTTATGTGGCTTTCGAAACTGTTCAAGTATGAATTGCAGGTTGTTGAATCAAAGTGCTGAGCAGGCTTTCGGTCCTCACGGTTATTCCAGTCTGTGGAATACTCTTTCAGTACGAACCAAGCCTACATCAGGCTATTCATGAATAACAGGCTCAAGTAGAAAAAGTTAGCCTTGCGGCTAGTCCCGAGAAGACTCCGCAATGTGAAGCAGATGAACATCTCAGTGGTTCTAGGCTCATGGCTGATGTTTTGTTGTTTTGGCTTGGTATTCGCAGTAGCACCATACAAGCAGCTACGAGCTTGCATCTTCAACAGCCCCATGCACGTGTCTCGTCATATTTGTGACTTTGTCTTCCTTGTCATCCATAAAATCTAAACAGCTCTCACCTTGCCATAAGTATAGCGTTGCACTTAGCAATTCAATTTCCTTGGAAGACTGCAACTTCCACTTAGTGCACTGAGCAAGCTTTTCTGACATTTTGGGGCAACAATTAATAAGGAGCAAAGCCTTGAGATACCAGGTGAGGATCCTAGCATTCGATATGGGTGTACACGCATCATTGTGATTTGGGCTAAGTGAACAAATGTTTTAACCTCAGTGGGATGTTCTTGTCATCAACAAGTAGGCTCAGCAAGTCCACTCTTGTGGCATCTTGAATTCAAAAGCTCACATCAGGCCTCGGGCACTTTAAACTTGCAAATGGAAAAGCATGCTGCTGCATGCACAAGCCATTGGATGTACAAGCTTGAGATATTTCCCAAGAATTCAAGGTGTGAGGCGTCTATTAACAGTTAGTTGTTAAAATAAGGACCATCCCGTAGGCCCCTTATCTGAAAGGCAAAGAATGCCCCTTCTTGTTCAAATGCCATCCGGTGGGTCTTCTGTCTAACTTCAACGTAAAAGTCATTCATTTCGTGCACACATCTTTGCAACCCCGGGCCATGCTTAGTGTTTGCGGTGTTCATAGCCTGATGCTTTCATCTTTATATAGGGTCTCTCGACCACTATGCCCTTTGGCATCGTCTGTCAACCACCATGTCTCTTGGCGTTACATCTCTTGATGTATTAGGTCTTCTTGACCCATTCAACTGTCGCATGCCACGTGCATTTTTGCATATCGTCAGGTACATATTTCAGTAATCTTGTGCCAATGTGCTCTAATCATCCGCCACAACTTCACCCTAAGTTTAGAAGTGCACTAAAAAATCAAAGCTCTGGCAAGGCCCATGAGGTCGGCGGTCAACATGGCAAAATGAGGAATGAAGTCACTGAGAGAGGAAGTTGGGACCTGAGGAATGGAGACCGTCAGTTTTTGGCCTACATTGGCCGGTACTTCTATTTGCTAGACAGCAAATCTATTTCCCACTGCAGTATCAGATTTTGCTCAGTGCACCTACTCGAGCCATTATGAAGTTCTAGGTCCACGACCAAGAGAAACAACAACGGAGGATGGTTAAAACAAGCCTTGGGGGCATCCCCGTGCATGTGGAAACTCGGAACACCAGTATTGAACCCACTTTAGGACTTTTTCTAAGCTCTCTTTGGAGAAGCTAGCCCACAATTACTGGTCACTTGACCTTAAAGGACTATGAACTCCGAGCTCTCGCTCGCAACACCCAAGGATCCTTAATACCTCAAACTCAGACTCTACGCCCCAGTTACCGTACTCCGAAAGTATGACAGTCGTCACATCTTATGCTCCATGCTCACTACCCCCAAGCAACTCAGCGGCTGTAGGCCTACTAACCCAATAGCTCCATGCTCACTATCTTAGCTAGCTCCGCACTCATTACCTCAAGTCACTCAGCAGCCTTGTGCTCACTCACTCAGCAGCTCCATGCTCCCTATCGTTTGGTAGCCCTGTGCTTACTCACTCAGCGGCTCTACGCCCATACTCACTATCTCAGCAGCTCCACGCTCATAAGCTCCGCACTATCTCAATCGGCTCCATGCCGTAATGTCCAATAAGATATCATCTGTTCTGAAGCTCCATGCTTGAATGCTCAAAGTTCAAAATTTTGAATGCTCAAAGCTCTTCGAATGCCCAATCACTGTGTACTGGATGCTCAAGTTCCATACTCAAATGCTCAAGCTCTATATTTGAATGCCCAACCACTGCGTACTGGATGCTCAAACTCCATGTTCGAATGCTTAAAGTTTATACTTCGAATGCTCAGGCTCTACGTTCTGAATGCCCAACCACTGTGTACTGGATGCTCAAAGCTTGTACTTTGAATGCTTGGACTCTACCCTCTGAATGCTCGAACTCCACGCTCAAGTCCAAAACTTGAAAGAAGCTCTACGCTTGAAACAACACACATGCACGGGCCCATGCACATAAGCATCAATTGCATCGCCATTGTCATCATTGAGTCTGCATCACCATCATTGTTGTCATCATCATACATATACTATGTTTTGCATCTCTCTCACCCATGAAATAGGTCGTCCATGCATGCAAACTGGCTCCATGCCTCGGTTTTATTGATCGGCCCTGAGCTTCAATCCTTGGCTCTTGCCAAAATTTGTGGAAGATGGAAAAAACCTCAGGCTCTTGCCTTATGACTATGACCGGCTCCGTGCCTCAGTTCTATCACTTCAAGCTCCAAGCTCAGACCTTCAGGCTCTTGCCTTACGACTGTAACCGGCTCCGCGCCTTGGTTCTGTCACTTCAAGCTCCACGCTTCACTAGCTCCATGCCGTTAT
The DNA here is from genome assembly GCA_014282245.1 of Rhododendron simsii. Lineage (NCBI taxonomy): Eukaryota > Viridiplantae > Streptophyta > Magnoliopsida > Ericales > Ericaceae > Rhododendron > Rhododendron simsii. The sequence continues at coordinate 16,154,580 of CM024954.1, forward strand.
ATCTCAAAATCAGCATCCGATTGTCTCCAGAAGATGGTTTGGATTCCACCCAATTACATCAATTCCATCAAGTTCATTCGCAAGGATAGACTACCCAACCGAGCTCCCTTCAGTCAAAGTAAGGATGGTCATGAAAAGCAATCAACTCACCCACTGTGTATTGATCTATCCCAAAATACTGAGGATGCTCTACGCCAATACTTCCCCGGCAGCTCTGCGCTCCTTCAACTACTCTCCGCCAAAATCCTGGCATAGCCTAGGTACATTGCACTACGGCTTTTAAAGCCCGAAGGTACGTCTTCTGTTTCTAACTCTCTGCATTTTTTTTATTTTCCTTATTGCCCCGAACTACGATTGGTCTGAATTTCCCTTGTGGAATACGTAGGCAGCCTCCCGGCCCTACCATAACTAAAACCTTTTTCAAAAACCCGTAGAATAGTGGTTCAACCAAATTGAGTTGCTTTATCGCTTTGACTCTTACTCGACATGTCTCGCAATCCGTCTAAGTTCAGTCAAAGAGGTGCATCTGTAGACACCCAGATTTGGCCTAACAATTATTTCAAGTCCCACATTGGGGATCATCCCGATGATGAATGGATACAGTGATTGCTGATTGACTTCTCGTAAACCCATGGACTTTTGGTGAGTACTTTTAGCCACTTGGAGGATCCAATTCAGAGCCAAATAGCCTCTCAGAGACAGAAATACAACATCCTAGAAAAAATAAATCTGTCGGCCGCAAGATTGATCTCACGGCCTCCACTTCATTCTTTCACCCGTGAAACATGGTGTTTGAAAATCTCCTTGAGAGATCGATTCTTAGCCCGCGAGATGCATTCTTTAGCTGCCTAATCGATTGGTCGGCCGCCAGATCGTTTTTTTCCAGAATTTTGGAATGTTCTGTCAATCATTTGATTCGTGCTCAAAACCCTAGCAGCCATTCTTCGATTCTTTAAGGCTACGAAAGTAGATTCGGACTAGAGATTTTGTTACCGTATAATTCCTTATTGATTCACGCCATTTGATTGGTCGGAGTGAGTCATCCCATGCCTATATAAAGGGCCCTTAGGGTTCCGAAATTAACAACACAATTCACTCTCTCTAGTTTTGAAACCCTGCAAAAATTCTCTTTCATACTCTCTCTACAAAAGCCCTAAACTCTCGTAAGTAGCTGTAATCCGAGCAATCAAACCCCGAAGTGCAAACCCTAACCCTAGGGTTTTCGAGAAAGAAGTCAGTCAATCATCCTCAATCCGAAGCAATCAAGTAACTGAGGGATCAAGGTGGTGAGGCCCAGGGGTTTACTTTTTGTTCCTATATTTTTATCATAGAGTTCTGATTTTCTAGTTTTTTTATAAATTAGGTGGCAACTCTATTTTGCAATGTTCTAAAATTCGCTCAGCGCTAGTCGGGCGGTCGGCCACCTTCGAGCGATTAATCGGATTAATCGGCGATTAATCGGTGCATATTAATTAGTAATCGGCGATTAATCGTTATTCGGACCCAATCGGATAGGCCCCGCCAGCTATTAATCGGTGATTAATCGCTGATTAATTCCTTGTTTTAGAACACTGCTATTTTGATGATAACCGCTATCGTGTGGTGATATTCCTAGCTCATGGAAATATCTACGATCTTGGTTTATGAAGTGGAATTTGAGCAAAGAGGATATCTGTATGGCGATGTCCCGTTTGGGAGGTGTCTACAATTTATACGTATCGGATTGAGCCAAAGTTTCACGCAATCCTTGAAAAATGTTTTATGTTCTACGAATGGCTCGGATTGTTTGTGTGAGGTCCGGAGTGAGCTCTACGCAAAATCTGTGCGCGATCTGTGTTCTATTTGTATGTGTGAATAGCACAATTATTACTTTCTTGAGTTACACACAAACAACAAACCTGTAAAAAAAATAAAAAATCATGTCAGATTAGGATTAATATCCTGTTGTATATTTTCAAAATTGCATTCGTTCTTCATTTAGCAAAGACAAACTTGATTTTTTATTAGTGTGTCGTGGCCGTGTCTGATACTATAGAAGATAGAGACCTGAAAATCAAAGTATGGGTGAAGCAAGTTCGAGAAGCTACATATGATACTGGAGATGCTCTTGACATGTATGTGCTTTGCCTTAGACATCATCATAGCACAGGATTCCGTGAGTTTGTATGTAAGGTTTCTTTCTTTATTAAGACTTTAAAAGCTTGCCACCAAATTGCTTCTGAAGTAAAAGGAATGAAGTCCAGAATCATCACTATTTCTAAGGGACATCAACGGTATAGTGACATATATGGCAAAATAGAGCAAGGCTCAAGCTCTACTCATTCAGACATCACATGGTATCATTGTCCTGGCGATGCCCTTCTACTCTAAGAAGCTGACCTTGTAGGCATTGACAAGCCCAAATCACACTTGATTCAGTGGCTCGTGGATGAGGATCAGCGACTCAAGGTGCTTTCTGTAGTAGGAATGGGCAGATTGAGCAAACCACCCTTAAAAAAAAAGTCTACAACGATGCAATAGTGAAGAGGCACTTCCAGAACCATGCTTGGATCACCATTTCTGAATCATTCAAGGTCGAAGAGCTTTTAAAAGACATGATTTGAGTTCTTTTTGAAGAAGTCAGGCAACCACTCCCACGAGGAGTGGACCATATGGATGCAAACAGCTTGAAAGGTATAATTCTTGCCTCTTTGCTGCAAAAGTGGTATGTGCTTGTTTTGGATGATGTATGGAATATTCACGCATGGGAAGTTTTAAGAATCATACTTCCTAAATGCAATTGTGGCAGTCGAGTAATTTTGACAATAAGAAATGTAGATTTAGCTTCTTTTGCTAGAGAAGAATATCATGGCATGACGTATAATCTTGAGCCCTTGCCTCCCAAAAAGTCATGGGCCTTGTTCTGCTCAAAGACATTCAAGGAGAGTTCTTGTCCTTCATATTTGGAAGGTCTTTCTAAAGATATCTTGGGAAAATGCGAGGGGTTACCACTTGCAATAGTGGAAATTAGTGGTCTGTTGTCAACAAAGGAGAAGTGTTTGGATGAGTGGGAGAGAGTTTATCGCGGCCTTGGTGCGGAACTAGAAGGAAATGACAAACTCAAGAGCATGACTATGATATTGTCCCTCAGTTACTTTGATTTGCCTTACTATCTTAAGTTACGTTTTTGGTACTTGAGTATTTTTTCAAAAGATTGTCTAATTGATCACTGGAGATTGGTGGCGGAATGAACGGAAGTCTAGTTCAAGTGACAAATCTCGTGAAAGATGGAAGGTTCAAAGCTTATCGGATCTATGACCTTTGGCGTGAAATGATTATTGCCAAATTGAGAGAGCAAAACATTATCACAATAGCAAGTGAAAGAGGCAGAGCGTGGCCTCAGAAATTGCGATGTCTCTCGTTCCACCATAATTTGGAAGATATTCAGCAAAACATTTGTTTCACTCACCTTTGTTCTTTGCTCGTGTTCAGTGCAATAGATTCGTTGTCCTTGTTGTCAAAGATTGCATCCTCAGGCAAGGGTGTAAGGCTACTAACTGTGTTAGACTTGAGAGGAGCACAATTGGAAACAATTCCTCATGAAATTGTGAAACTCCTTAATCTTACGTATCTAAGTTTGAGGGCGACTAATGTAAAAATGATCCCAAAATCGATCGGAAAACTCAAGAAGCTGAAAACATTGGATCTAAAACAAATGAATGTCACCAAGTTGCCTGATGAGATCTCGAAGCTCCAACATCTTTGCCATCTCTTGTTGTATCGCGCCAACAGTGATGCCTATTGTAATTTTCCTTTTCCCACTACAATTGGCTTCAAAGGCTCGAAGGGAATAGGAAGTTTGTTGTACTTGTGGAAACTATGTGGTATTGAAGCAATCCAAGGGAGTAATAATGGCATTGTCCTAAGAGAGGTGGGGAAGCTAACTCGACTGAGGAGATTACTCATTACAAGTCTAACTCGACTGTTGAACATTTGGCTGACCTTAAAGACTTTACGTTGAGTGGTATGTCTGAAACAATAATTTCGAGCTTGAATAAAGACCTACAAGGTGGGGACTATTGGAAAATTGCACATGTCCCCAAGGTTTGGATTGGGGAGGACTACAAATTTGGCTATTGGACTGGTTGTTATCTATGATACGTGCGCAGTAGAATGGGAGGGGATGAGGATCTTCAAGATTGGTTTATCCCCACTATTGATGTGCCCTTTTTTCTGCTTATTTTTTTTTGGCGTTTGTGAGAGCTTGAAAACTTGTTTGTGTAATCATGTTGTGAATTAGATATTTCTTTTACGTACTGTTTTGTCTTGAATTAATTACTTTATTGAGAACCTCATATTTGATGTAATCTGCTTGACAGAATTAAGAACTTCAAAGCATGCCTTTGGTTAATCGGCTTGCGACAATCTCGATTTAGATTTGGTTAAGTTCAACACAACACTATAGGAACCTAATTTCCCTTGGTGCTGATTAAAAATATTGGATACGTTAATTTCCCTTGGTATTCACTTAATTTAGGATAAGTAGGCTCTCTGAATCGAGGTCCTGCCTGGCTCACGTCGTTCCAACAAACAGCGAAAATAAACAACCAAACAAAACAACAAACCGTGTCTCTTGGTTTCAAATCAATTACTCGCAGTTACTCTGAATGAATTTAGCTTGTAGTAGAACTAGTTGCCCATAAAAGAAACAAGCAAAAGCAACTCGTGAATTTAACACCAAAAGAAAACAATAATACTGATTTCGGAAGTTAACAATGAACAAATAAGAAAGTTACTCCCTCCGTTCCATATTGATGGTCCAGTTTGGTCTCCAAGGCGAAATTTAAATTGTTAATATCTTTCAATCTATAATATCTTTAAAGATTTTAAAAACTTTGTATAATACAACTAATTGAGATTTATCATATAAGATCTATATTGCACATAAAAATCATTGTAGATTGAAAGATATTAACAATTTAAATTTTACATTGAAGACCGAACCGGACCTTCAATTTGGAAAGGAGTGAGCAATATTTGGATACCGACAAACTTTTAGAGCATCTGCAATGGTAATAATCAAAATCAATAATCAAAATGTGTCACGTTAGCATTTGATTATCCATTTAGTCCATAATTAAACTTAACGACCTCTGCCTCCACATTGGTTATTTTTGCATCCCTAATCAAAAAAATTCCCACAATACACAATGCACATTTTTCCAATCGCAAACAAATTTCAACCATGCACCCGACGACATCAAATTATTCGTCTTGATGAAACGATTCCAATGTAGGGTGTTTTTGAGTTATTGAGTTTTGGTTATTGGTAAAAGTTGTTAAGTTTGGTTATAGAATGGGTGGAATTTGTTTATTTGCTAAAATACTTATAAATTTGCTTATTACAATGCACGGTGTTTTTTGAGCATTGTTGTTAAATTTACTTATCCACGTTCATTTGCTTATTACTATGGAGATGCTCTTAGAGTCTGTCTTTAATCTTTTTCCATTTGGGTTTGGGAGGCGATTTAGTTTGTTTGAATCTAGATACTCTGCTCGGTGGTTGACGATTGTAGAGGAGAAAAAGCCTTTGTTCGTGCCAAAGCTTGGAATTGATTTTGTTTTGGGCTAAATGATTTTCCATGTATTCTTTGACTTCCCAGAGAGGGTCATCCATCCAAAAATCAACTTAGTTGGATGTCAGTAGCCCCATCCAAAAATCACATTTTTAGGAAGAAAAAATGGCCGGCAAGTTTGATTTCAAAGTGTAACCATCTGTTTTTTTCCCCCCACAAAAGTGACAGTTGATGTAGTCACCATCATCGGCCCGGATTGGCACACAACGACCCAAACTTGAACAAAATTGGAGGATAACATACGGACCGAACCTTCTCCTGTGAATTGGGGAGTTTCATTCTACATTAGAGCATCTCGAACCATGGCTTCAAATCTGATGTGGCATATGAACAGCGGATCTGAAATGGCATCCCACGAACTCCAACAAGACTGCCAATCCGGATGACGGTTGTACGGTTGCATTTGAAGGTAAGACTTGGATGCCAAATTTGAAGCCCAAAATAATCAAGACATGCCAAATCCTATTCTGAGATATATAGTTATAAGTTTGAAAAAGTTCAGTGAAAGTGAAACATAGTTGCCCCTCCCTCTTATGTACTTCTTCCCCTGTTTTGTATAGCTGTGTTAACAATTAGTGGTAGATTGAAATAATAACTTTGAGTATGCAGGATGCAGCTTTTCACTGGCATCCATAGGAAAAGTGCTTTTCTTTAGCTGATTCTTTCTTTTCTCTCTCCATCTCAGATCTTACTAGCTAGAATTTACTATCTCCGTCCCTTATTTAGAGTCCAGTATTTCATTTTGGGCCGTTCTTTAATAAGTGTCTATTTTGTAAAGTTAGTGGAGTAAAAGTTGGTGCATTGTCTATTTTGTCCCTAAAAGTAGATTCCATTTTGAAAAGTTAGTGAGTAAAAATGTAAGGATGATGGGTAAGTAGGGAAAGTAGAGGAAAAAGTTGATGTGAAAGGTATAATGATAATATTTTTTTAATAAATTGGAGTTACGAAGCAAGACATTTAAAAATGAACGGAGGGAGTATTTGTTTTGTTCATTCTTTTTCATTTATCTCAGCTTCTCCTTCATCATTAAGGTTTGTTTTGAGTTTCAGAAGTATTCATACTTTGAAAATTAGACCTCTAGGTTGGTGATTGAATTCTCTGTGAAACAATAATCATCTTTTTTGAAGTATTTTTGTGCTTTTTTATTAATGAAAGTATCCTACCATGTTGGACAAAAAGAGAGGGACCAAAAATTGTGTGGATAATAAGGAGTTCAGACTAAATTAAATATTCAATATAGATGGTGAGCTTCTCGTCGTTGATGAAATTTTCTTTTAGCTTTCAGGAAGAGTATTTAGAAATTAAGTGTCAGAAAATATAAAATATGAATCAAACCTGAAAAAATAATCAGAAATGGCAAAAAAAAAAAAAAAGACTTTAAGGCAAATAAGCTCTAAATAAAAAAAATTAAAACAAACAAACAACGTGTCTCTTGGGTTATTCACTTATTTGTAATCAAATATTCCAAATAACTCAAAATGAATTTGGCTCTTAGCAGGTTCGCCTCAATATAAACAAGCAGTGGAAATTTCATAAATTTAAGCGTCTGGTCATCGATAAGTGAGACGGGCCATAACTTCAAAAGGGATTTTAAAGAGAAAAAAAACTGATTTGGGACATAAACACCGATAAGAAACAAAGCAATGGGAAATGATATTCGCTTTTGCTGAATTTTATTACCGGAAGAGAGAAAATATCTCAAGGTCTACCGAAACCCGCGGAGAGGAGAGAGATATATCCGTGCATCACCCCAAGTCTTGAATGCAAAATGCAAAATTAACCTCTCACCCACCCCATGTATTCTTTTCCACATCCTTTTATGTTTTCACACTTACTAGCAGGGTCCATCCCAATGTTAATCCCCTACGTTACCGGCCCGAATTGGTCATAAAATGGTACACATAATTTGGTGTTCTGTACCGGACAAAACACCGGTCTATACCAGTTGATACTGGGCTTACCGGTCTATATTATAGCCTGTATCGGGTTTGTACCAGGATCTCAGCCGGTACAAATACTAGTGTTTTTTTTTCCTTTGATAAAAAGGATTGAATTTTAAGGTATTTTAACAAAAATTGGAGTCCATTTTACTATATGAATCATGTTAATTTGTTATTAGACCTAGTATTAACGTGAGTCAAGATGTTAGAATTAATTTTATTTCTCTATCTTATGTTTCTATGTTCTATCGGGGCGGTTTCGGGGACCCCTAAAAAAAATCTAAAAAAACACCCCAAAGTTTTCAATCAAATTTCGATGATCTAAGCCGCTTAATGTAATTAGAATGTGATTTTAAAGGTACTCGCTAGAAATCAGCAAAAAAAAAAAAAGAGACCGGGAAAGGCTACATCCAAACTGTTTTTTATTGAACGGTTCAATAAAAAACTACTCAAATCATGCCCTTCCTGGTCAGTTTTTTTGCCGATAACATTCTGACACATTGAGTGGCTCGGATCATCAAAATTTGATCGGAAACTATGAAATTGAGATTTGAGGTGTTTTTTTAGGGGTTTCTGAAACCGCTCCGGTATACATAAGTATGTATCTTAAAAATATCAAAAAATATATATTGCAGTAAATTTGAACGGTACCAAGATACAAACTGGAACTAGTCCAATAAAAAAAAGGGTAAGCTATGAGTTCATCCGTCTCATTTTGCCCGCTCTCTGTCTGATAATTAATAATTGAATGGACGTTGTGAAAGTAAATGGTTATTAAGGTCCAGTGGAGACAGTCCCACAAGACTTTTCATCATAGACAATATACCAACCACTCGCACAAGGAGTGGACAATATATGGATACCAAGAACTTGAAAAGGATAATAATTGATTTCCTAGTGCATGAAATGACTACAATTTCCCAAAGCAAATTAACCAACTCACAATGGCTCCGTTTTTCTTAAATTTGACTTTTTGTTTGATTGATGTTAGATTTTTAGGATGAATCATTCAACTCCGCAAGAAAAGTCTAAAAAATAAATTATGACGAAAAGCAAAAAGAACATACACTAAAGAAGAGAGTAAATACCAAATAAGGGATATATCTTTATGTAGTGTCGTTTTATATAATAAAAAAATTAAACTATAGTCTGTATTTTTATACTTTTTTTGATAACTCACATTATGTTGAATGATTAATTGAAAAAATTAGGAAAAATAAAAATACCAAAATAATTTTTTTTGGGACAATGGACATGTATTTCTATGTGCGTGCTCACATGTTGTGCTTTCATATCTTGAAGGGGGTCGGTCCCCTTCAATAAAACGAAATCAGTCTGTGTAGTGAATTGTGAAATATGGACCACTAATTGTGATATGATATGGGGTTCAGACTAATACTTGGCATGATGGTCAGTTTCTCATGGTTAATTAATTTTTCCTTTAGGTTCTAAGGAAAGTTATTGGAAATAAAGTGTCGAAAAATATGAATCAAAGTTGAATTTTTCAGAATTTGCAAAAACAAGCAGAGACTGTCCAGTTAATATAAGACATAGGCTAAAATTTAATTAAAAAAAAAACAAACAACGTGTCTATTGGGTTATTTCTAATCAAATACTCCAAATTACTCGAAATGAATTTGGCTCTTAGCTGGCTGGGCTCAATATATATAAACAAGCATTATTTAGCAATTTCCTGAATTTTGATTAACTTTAAAAGAAAAAGAGAAAAACTGATTTGGGAAGTTGACATAAACACCCATAAGGAACAAATCAATGGAAAGAGATATTCACTTTTGCTGAATCTTTTGTCAGAAGAGAGAAAATAGCCCTTGGGGCTATCAAACACCACGAAGAGGAAAGAGAGATATGGGTGCATCACCCCAAGTCTTTTTTCATTTTTTAAACCCGAAAAGGTAAGAGAGTTCCACTTACCACCTCCATTAAGCAATTGCCGACCTCAAGTCATGAATGCAAAAATTGACCTCTCACTCATCCCGTGTATTTTTTCCTCACATCCTGCTCTGTTTTCACATCTACTGGGGGGGTCCATCCGTCTCATTTTCCTATTCTCCGTCTTACCATTAAAAAGGGAATCAACGTTACATGTGCAAAGAAACACACACAAGACTTTTCATATAGCTATCCAGTAGAGGGCTCACTTGGATAAACTAAGTAAGAACAAACCTGTTTTCCCCCACCCCCCAAAAACCCAAAAAAAAAATGGCAGAGGCTGTGTTCGAACTTCTATCCATCTTCACACCCGATCTCCGAGAAGAGTTGAACTTGTTGGGAGGAGTACGGGATGACATCGAATACATAAAAGGCGAATTCGAGCGCATGACACACTTCCTCAGAGTTGCTGATGCTATAGAAGATAGAGACCTGCAAATCAAAGTATGGGTGAAGCAAGTTCGAGAAGTTGCATATGACACTGCAGATGCTCTTGACATGTACATGCTTCGCCTCAGATCTAGACATCATCAGAGCACCGGATTCGGCCCGTTCGTACATAAGGTTTCTTTTTTTATTAAGACTTTAAAAGCTCGCCACCAAATTGCTTCTGAAGTGAAAGGAATCAAGTCAAGAATCATCAATATTTCTGATGGACATCAGCGATATAGTGACATGCATGGCAAAAAAGAGCAAGGTTCAAGCTCTACTCATTCAGACATCGCATGGTATCATTGTCGTGGTGATGCCCTTCTACTCCAAGAAGCCAACCTTGTGGGCATTGACAAGCCCAAATCACACTTGATTCAGTTGCTAGTGGATGAGGATCCTCGACTCAAGGTGCTTTCTATAGCCGGAATGGGTGGATTGGGCAAAACCACCCTTACAAAAAAGGTCTACGACGACGCAACAGTGAAGAGGCACTTCCAAAACCATGCTTGGATCACTGTGTTTGAATCATTCAAGGTCGAAGAGCTTTTAAAAGATATGATTCGAGTTCTCTTTGAAGAAGTCAGGCATCCACTCCCACGAGGAGTGGACTGTATGGATGCAAACAGCTTGAAAGGTATAGTTAATGCCTTTTTACAGCAAAAGAGGTATGTGCTTGTTTTGGATGATGTATGGGATATTCATGCATGGGAAGTTTTAAGAATCATACTTCCTGAATGCAATTGCGGCAGTCGAGTAATTTTGACAACAAGAAATGTAGATTTAGCTTCTTTTGCTAGTGAAGAATATCATGGCATGCTGTATAATCTCAAGCCCTTGCCTCCCAAAGAGTCATGGGCCTTGTTTTGCTCAAAAACATTCAAGGAGAATTCTTGTCCTTCATATTTGGAAGATCTGTCTAAAAAAATATTGAGAAAATGCGAGGGGTTACCACTTGCAATAGTGGCAATTAGTGGTCTGTTATCAACAAAGGAGAAGAGTGGGGATGAGTGGGAGAGGATTTACCGTGGCCTGGGTGCGGAACTAGAAGGAAACGACAAACTCATGAGCATGAAAAAGATATTGTCCCTCAGTTACTTTGATTTGCCGTACTATCTTAAGCTATGTTTTTTGTACTTGAGTATTTTTCCAGAAGATTGTCTCATTGATCACTGGAGATTAATTCGATTGTGGGTGGCGGAAGGATTTATTGAAGTGAAAGAAGGAATGACGAAAGAAGAAGTTGCTGAGGGCTACCTCAATGAGCTGATGAACAGAAGTTTAGTTCAAGTGCCAGAATTCAGGCAGGATGGCAGGTTCAAAGCTTATCGGATCCATGACCTTTGGCGTGAACTGGTAATTGCGAAATCGAGAGAGCAAAACATTGTCACAATAGCAAGTGAAAGAGGCAGAGTGTGGCCTGAGAAATTGCGACGCCTCTCAGTCCACAATAATTTGGAAGACATTCAGCAAAACGTTTGTTTCACTCACCTACGTTCTTTACTCGTGTTCAGTGCAACACATTCATTGTCCATGTTGTCAAAGGTTGCATCCTTAGGCAAGGGTGTAAGGCTACTAATGGTGTTAGACTTGAGAGGAGCACAATTGGAAACATTCCCGCATGAAGTTGTGAACCTCCTCAATCTTACTTATCTAAGTTTGAGGGCGACCAATGTAAAAATGATCCCGAAAGCAATAGGAAAGCTCAAGAAGCTAGAAACATTAGATCTGAAACATACGAATGTCACCGAGTTGCCTGATGAGATCTTGAAGCTAAAACGTCTTCACCATCTCTTGTTGTATCGCTACAACATCTTACCCGATGACAATTTTTATTTTCATTTTCATAGTACAATTGGCTTCAAAGCCCCTGCGGGAATAGGACGTTTGTTGTACTTGCAGAAACTATGTGCTATTGAAGTAAACAAAGGGAATACTAGTGGCATTGTGTTAAGAGAGGTGGGGAAGCTAACTCAACTGAGGAGATTGATCATTGTAAGGCTACAAAAGGAAGATGGGACGGTGCTATGTTCATCCCTTGAGAAGCTAAACAACCTTCGCTCGTTGTGTGTTGCGGCAATAGAAGAAGATGAGATCATTGATCTAGCTAGATTCTTTGTCTTTGCCGCCTCGACTTCTTCAAAGACTCTATCTAAGAGGATGTTTGGAGAAGATACCGCACTGGATACCATCTCTTCACAACCTGAAAAGATTACACTTGGGGTGGAGTAAGTTAAAAGATGTTGACCCACTGCAATCCCTTCAACATTTGCCCAATTTGCTTCACCTTGGACTTCATGATGCATATGAAGGAGATGGATTATTTTTCAAGGCTGGTGGGTTTCAAAAGCTTGAACAATTGTCGTTGGCCCGCTTAGTAGAATTGAAATGGGTGAGAGTGGAGTCTAGCTCGATGCCTCTTCTTGAAGAGCTAAATGTTCGAGATTGTAAATTGATGATGGAGTTGCCCTCAGGTGTTGAACATTTGGCCAACCTTAAGGATCTTAACTTGATTGATATGTCTGAAACATTAATTTCGAGCTTGAATAGGGACTTACAAGGTGGGGACTATTGGAAAATTGCACACATCCCTAAGGTTTGGATTGCGCAGGACTACATATCTGCCGGTTATTGGACCGGTCGTTATCTATGATACGATAGAACGGGAGGGGATGAGGATCTTCGAGATTGGGTTATCGCCGCTAGTGATGTACCCTTTTGCCCTCATTTCTTTTGGCATTTATGAGAGCTTAACAACTTGTTTGTGTAATCATGTCGTGAATTTGATATTTCTTTTTCGTAATTTTTTGAATGGAATTAATTACTTCCTTCATCCAGAACCTCATATTTGATATAATCAGTTGTGGGCCCGTGGTTGGCACACAACAATGATGGAGTTTGTCCCACGTTGGTTAATTATCTCCTTCCAAACTAGTATGCCTGACGGCCTCTCCACTCCTTGTGAATTAATTTAGAGTTGGATGCTTTAACAAAAGACCCAAACTTGAACAAAATGGAGGATAACCTACTGGCATGGACCGGACCTTCTCCCGTGAATTAGACAGTTTCATTCTACATTACAGCATTTCCAATCATGGCTTCAAATCTCGTGTGGCATGTACGGTAGCTCAAAGATGGCATCCCACAAACTCCACAAGACTGCCAATCAGGATGACTATTGTAAGGTTGCATTCGAAGGTAAGACTTGGATGCCAAATTTGAAGCCCCAAATACATGCCAAATCCTATTCTGAAAAAGTTCAGTGAAACAGGGTTGTCACCTATTGGTCGAGCGATACGTACCCCCTCACTCTTTTGTACAGTTGTACTTCTTCGGATTCTTCCCATGTTTTGTATAGCTGTACGTGTTGATTTGATTTAAGGGGAAAACCTGTTTTGATAACGCAAATTGTTTTTCCCCCACCCCCACCCACCCCCCACCCCCCCTTAATTCCTTTCTTTATTTGACTACTTTTATCTTATTTATTTAATTTCTATAAATACACCCATTCTATATTAAAAAATATAGTTCAAAAATTATGTCCTTCAATTTTCAATTCAGTGGAACCGGGGCGAAGATTGTATTTTTTTTTTTATCATTTTATTCTAAATGGCCATAATGAATTTTTTGCTCTAAGGCTGTTCAACGAATACCCCAAGACTCATTTTCAGGGCTCTCTTAGAGTGTCTATTAAAAGGCTTTGGAGCCAAAAATTTATTACAACCATTTAGGATGAAATGATTAGAAAAATAACATCTTTGCACCGGTTCAAACGGATTGAAAATTGAAACACTTATTTGTTTAACTATATTTTTTAATATATAAAGAAAAAAATGGAAAAAAAACAGTCGGATTCATTAGAGTAATGCTTACACCTCATGCTTGGAGTTTGAACAAAAGACAAGTATTAAAAATGTTGATTCGTGTGCCAAGATAAGGCAGCGATCGGCTGGTCCAAAAATGTTGATTCGTGTGCCAAAAATGTTATTTCTGAAGGCTATAAAAGGAGGACTTTGTGTTTCAACTATATTTTTTAACTATAAAAATTGAAATACTTAATTTTTAACTATATTTTTTAATATATAAACAGTGTAAAAAATAAGTTTTTCAATTCGTTTAAACCGGTGCAAAGATATTATTTTCTGATCATTCCATCCTAAATGGTTGTAGTAAATTTTTGGCTCTAAGGCCTTTCAACGAGTACCCTAAGGCTCCTTATTTAGTTTCAGAGCTCTCTTGGGTGCCCATTGAAAGGCTTTAGAGCCAAAAATTTATTACGACCATATAGGATGAAATGATCAGAAAAATAACATCTTTGCACCGGTTCAAACGGATGGAAAATTGAAATACTTATTTTTTAACTATACTCCCTCCGTCTCATAAAGTTTGGCATTTTCAGGAATGCGTGCCATTTTAAAATTGCATATATGTTTCAATCTATAATGTTTTAGGCAATTTTTTGAACTTTGTTTAATAGATCAAATTAAAATCTATCAAACAAGATCTATATTGCTTATAAAAAACATTATGGATTAAACGATATAGTTAATTTTTTCATAGAGCTGGAATAGTAAAAGTGCCAAACTTTATAGGACGAAGGGAGTATTTTTTAATATATAAAGGAAAAAACAGTTTGATAAGGCAGGGATGGTTACACCCCGTCTTTTCTTATTCCTAATAATTATATTTCTGTAATAAATAAATAAATAAGATTTAGGGTTTGGATCCTAATTGATATTTCTCTCTCTCGACATAGTACAGATTGTTGTCGGCACTATTATAGTGTTGGTGTTTAAGTCTAAATAATTTTAGTATTTGGTGTTGTACCATAATAAGTACTTTTATTAAGTGGTTACATATTATTTAGGGGAAAACGTGGGTCAGTAATATGAGACTAGGGTTTTATATTGGATTATATCGTTCATTTGAGAGAGAGAGAGAGAGAGAGAGAGAGAGAGAGAGAGAGAGAGAGAGAGAGAGAGAGAGAGCGCAGTCGAGGGTTTTGCCTGGTGGAAGTTTTGCCGAAGTGGTATGTTCCTCTTCTTTCTTGTTCTTCTTCCTTCTTTTCCTTTCCACGTTACAGTAGTTTTAGGGACTTCAACAAGAAAACAAAACTTGGGTTTATTGAAAGTGTGGATCAGGGGAAAGTCTACGATACACACCCCTTAAAAGGGTGTACCATATGTACCTATTTTATAGTTCATTCATAACATTTTAGCATGTTTCGTAACTTTTGTTCTAGAATTCATAACTTTTCAGCAGTACGATTCGTAACATTTTCATTATGATTCATAACATTTTGGTGAATCTCGTAACCTTTATACGATTCGTAACTTTTTAGCAATACGAATCGTAACATTTTCTCTATAATTCATTACATTTTGATGGGTGCATATGATACACACCCAAATAACGGGTGTGTATTGTAGCCTTTCCCGTGGATCAGTGGAGTTAATAAAGGGAAAAATGGGTTTTTCTTGTAGTTTTGCTCAAAGTTCTCTGGCTATAATTATTTCCTTTTCATCATGCTATTGGACCATGGAATTTGGAGGTGATTTTGGGTTGGTGGGTGGTGCGGTGTGTGCGACGCGGTGTGCGTGTGGGCTGGGGATTTGTGTAGTATGGGTGAATGGGACAAGTGTAGAAGAATTTAGTTACATTACTATTGAATGTGGGATTATGGGATTTGGATGTTTTGGTTTATGGAACAGAAGAGTTTTGGCAGTAGTGCCATGGGTTTGTGCACGTGGACCCTTAGACTTGGAATTACAATGATGGGTTCTTGTAATTGAGGTTGAGTTGGATTAGTCTTAGGTTAGAAGAGTATTTTTCTTAGGGAATTTCTTATTGCTATAGATTATATTATGTTGATACTATTAGAGATAATAGTGCTACTTGATTCTTGTCCAGGTTAGACTCGTTTAACGTTGTTCATTTGCATTACATTTGGATCCAGGTGAGTAGTTAAGTATGTTACGTATTTTCGAAAGATCCATTTGTCCCTTAAAAATATTTCCTTCAGAAATTTATATGAATGTTATTCGGAGACTCAAAACTATTTGTAAGTTGTTCTATAAATTGGCATGCGATGAGTTTTTTGAGATCAATTGTTAATATCCTTTTTGGTGAGAACTTGGTGGATATTAATGGGAACATTTGTTTCGGAAGTCCAGAAAAATTATTCCTTCTCGTGTTGGTGACCCTGGCCATTGGGGAAAAGACCGTGTTAGGCCGGTGACCTCAATACTCAACAGCTTTCTTTCGCTAGATCGTCTTAGGGAAAAGTACCCCGGGCTGCCAACCCTGATGACTCTAAGTTCGATATTGGATCCAATTTTGATGAGATTTATTTTGGCCATGGTACTATTTGATTGTGGTTCCCCATTGTTGATGGAGTTAATGTTGTGATCACCACCAAGAAACATTTATTGGTTAAATACTTCATTGATTAAATTGTTATTCTGCCGGACACCTCGTTTGCCAAATTATGGTTAATGGTAAATTGTTTTCATCTCCGCTTTCAACTTTATTTATTATACATACTTGTTATTCACTGAGCTCGTCAGCTGACAGATTTATTTTAACTTCTCTTTCAGGCAAGTTGGGGAGTTAGGCAAAGGCTCTGGTGGTATCTCGATGATTTCTTTATATTGACCTCCATAGGATGTTGCATTTAGTATAAAGATTTTAATCATCGCTTCCGCACTTTGTATAGCTTTTGAGTAAAATGGGATTACTATATTGTTGGTGGTAAATTTTTATTGGCTGGTTCATGGGAGGGTTTTGCCCCATGTTTATGATTGAGATTTATTTGGCTTTGGATTTATTTAATAAAAAAAATCATTATTGTTCGACAACTTATTTTATTCTAGGCTATGTGTTCCATGAGTTGGCCTTGTGATACATGGCCGATCACTTCTCATTTTTGGGGTGTGACAGGGATACACCTCATGCTTACACCTGGAGTGTGAACAAAGTACAAGTATCAATTCATTTTGATTAGTGTGCCAAGTATCAATTCATGTTGATTGGTTTTAGTTGGTCACAGACTGCTATAAAACGAGGACTCTTTCCCTTAGGCTTTCCTCATAGACGGTGTACACACAATTTTCTACGAACGCTGCAGCAGAAAATTCGGGGCGGAAAAATGGATGACTACAACTTTTCAATTTCCGATAGTTGGTCAGTTGAGAATGATGTTTGTAGTGGGGAGAGCATCTCCCACAATAGTCGCGATTATAGACCCAAATTTACCACTGACCAAGTTAGTTATTATTGTTATTGTTTTGCATATTCGTTATTTATTTTAAGGGAGCTGATAATGTCAAAACCCATATAGAAAATTTTCTCATTATAGATAGAAATTTGTTTGATGTAAAAAGCTATAAGGAACTACTCAGAAAGAAAGGCATTAGCTGCATTACCTTTTTGTTTCATATAAAAAGACCAAGCTCCCTTTCAAGATCAGCACAACTGCAAGCCGGAAGATAATAAGAAAAAAAATAGAATCCTCGGTGATCGTTTATTCGGAAATATTTAGGTTGACAATTGTAATGCCCCAATTTTCCAAGGGATTTCAGGCGCATTATTCATAAAATATGCTGAATTTTAAAAACTTTTGGGCCCATGTTTATCCTTATACAAAAATTACAATTTCAAAATAATACAAAAATCTATGTACACTTCATTTAACAAAAACAACTCCAAAGCGACTCTAGTTTTGACACGGATTCCAAGCACCATAGGCCCAGCCTCCGTTATAGGGGTCCCACATGTATCAATTGCTCCACTGTAGAAACCTGCACGCTCTGGCAAATTGATCGCCGAAGCAAACGATTTGCCAGGATACACTACAAGAAAATGCAGCAAAGGCGACCTAATTGCCGACGCAATGCATTTTATGTCGGCAAAAGTATGCTTTTGCCGATGCAAAAGTTGTTCGTGTCGGTAAATGTAAATTTTTTGGCGATGAAAAGAAGCTGTGTCGGCAATGTTGTCGGCAAAAGTAAGGTTGGTGGGAAATATTCTCCCGCGAAATATTTGCTGACGAAATTTTTTTCTAGCGATGAAATATGCATCGACAAAAGTTGAATATTTTGGCGACAACATTTTTGTGTCGGTGATAGTAACTTTTGGTGACAAAATGTGCATCGCCAAAAGATAAATCTTTCGGCGATGAAATCTTTGTGATGGCAAAAGTAAAAAGTTGGAAATTTTTTTTTGGCAAAAAAATTGAGCACATGGATATCTACTAATTTGAGAAAAAGAATGTTTGGTTTTTTTCTTTTGAAAAAATATATTTTTTTAGGTTCAAAGTTTATGGACAAATTTTTTTTTTTTGGAATAGAGGGAGTATATTCATATATGTGTGTGTGTTTGTGTTATTTGTATGTATAGACAATATTATATGGTAAATATAAGGTACGTATATAATTTCATGTTTGTTAGTTTTTATCGATTTTTTGAGGATTATTGCTTTTTCATGACGAGACAAATCTAAAAAGTATAAAATTATGATTAAAATTCAATTTTTTGAATAAAGACAAAAATAAGCCAATAAACTATTTTTTGTCTTTTTTCAAAAAAAATGGGATTTGATCAAAATTTTTTTTTACTTTTTAGATACCTCTCATCACAAAGAAGCACTAATCTTCGAAAAATCGACTAAAAACTAACTAATTCGAATTTTGTTTGAATAAGGACAAAAACTTTCTGTCTTAATTAAAAATGTCAAACGAAGCCTAAAATATATAAGAGTATGTAATAATGTATCTAGTGTAAAATATTGTATATATACTGTATACGTAAGGATAAAAAAAAAACTGTTTATGTAGGTTATAGATATATTAGATATTGCAATAATATTAATGGAAAGTAAATTGGTGTAGTTGGTAGACGCGTGATGTTAGAGACTTTGAGGTCTAGAGTTCGAAACATGGGACACGTGGGAATCACAACACCAGCTCCGGTAGGAAATTTTTTTAAAATTAACTTTTGGCGACGCAAAAATCTAGTCGGCAAAAGTGTCACACTCTTTAATTTTAAAATCCCTTTTACCGACGCAATACCATTTGCCGACAGATATGCTGACACAAGCTTGCGTCGCTGAAACTATTCTTTTGCCGATGAAGGATAATTTACGTCGGCGAAACCTTTTCCCGAGATATATCAACGCCGACAACTTGCCGACACAAAATTTTTCACCGGATAAAATCTTTGCCGACCCATATACACTTTTGCTGATGTCTTTTGTTATGTCGCCGAATTCGCATTTTGTTATAGTGATACAGACGTATCCGTGAGTGATAAATCACCCAGTAGAATAATCTAGCTCAACTACCCCTCTTACTTTACAACTAGCAAGCAAGCAATAATAATACTAATGCGAAGAAGTAAAATAGAGATTTTTCACATAAACCGGTTTATTTCTATCCATTAACCCTACATGAAATCTAAGATCTCATCCACGAGATCTTTTCCTCCCATAACCCCTAACTATGACCGTATCATGGAAAATCCCCCTGCTTATCCTGCACACGGGGTTTTAAACAAATTCATCTAAGTTATGTACATCGCATGAATTCATTTAAGACCATAGCAGGGGGCACAATTACCCTTTGAAACTTCCCATGGCGTGCCATACGTTAGGGTCGCCACCATTCTTAAGCCACTAACTATGACCGTGTCATGAGACAATCCCCCTTGCTGGCCTTGCAAGGCACGATTACCCTTTGGAATTTTCCATGGCGTACCATACATTAGAGTCACCACAATAACATCCCCGAGCCCCGCAAGTCACCCTTAGCCAGCCAAAGCACAATCCACAATCTCACAACTTCAACACTTTACCATTTTCCCATTGACTTAGCATTGTCTATGTGAATTCTATTCGCATACCACTCCATGTCTCTAGGGTCCAATCTAGCATTCAAATCAAGTATCGGTGCGATATAATGATTAAAACAGATAACAAGCAATAGTATCGGTGCAATATTCAATTAGTCAAATAATTTTTATGAATGGGCCGTTGCCCTCAATCTTGTATGCCCAAGAAGTTAATAAACAAGCAAGAAACTTTTATCTAATTATTAATAAAAATAATAATAAACAAAAAAAGATAATAATTTCAACAAAAGTTAGTAAGCCTAGGCTTATACAAATTTTATTTAGGAAATAGATAGATTAATAACCATAATAAATAAAAAAATAGACAATAATATTAGAATAAGTAGCATGGCCCTAAAAGAGATCCTAAGGTCCTACGCAACATGTCCGAGTATCAAAAAGTGGGTCCGAAGGGTCCCGAGATTATTTTAAAGGTATGCCCGTAACAAAATAAGTAAGAAATAAATAATTTCATAAAAAAAATGGGTTAGATATTTAAAAATATTTTAGGCTCTTATTAATAATTACTAAGAAATTAGATTGATAAACTAACTATTAAATACATTAATAGGTAAAAATATTAGTATAATTATCATGACCTTAATAAGCGTCCTAAAGGTCCTATATAACATGTTTGGGTGTCAAAAGTTTAGTTCGGAAGGGCGCGGGATTATTTAAAATAAAGATATTAATGAAAGTTGCTGAAAATAAATAGATAATAAATAATCCAATAAATAAAATATGTTGAGATTATCAAAGTTTTATCTTAGGAACGTAGGGAGTCTAAGAAAATTATTCGGCAACAATAACATGGTATATAAGGTTGCGAGGTAATTTTGATTGGAAACATCGGAAAAGAAATAATAAATAGTAAATTAAATAAAAAAAATTATGAAACTATCAAGTTATCATTTTTAAGATGCGAGGATTTTAGGAAAAATAGTTTGGGTGCTAAAAGCGCTGTTCGGAAGGTTGCAAAGATTTTTCGTTTGCAAAATCTTGAAAGATAACAAATAAATAATTAATAAATAGATAAATAAATAAATAAAAATGTGATATTAACAAGGTATGATCTTTGAGGTGTAAGGAGTCTACGAAAAATGGTCCGGGTGTCAAAATTTGAGTTTGGAAGGTCGCAAAATCGTTTAGAACCAAAATAGTCCAACCCGCAAGGTTGGACCGGTCAACAGAGCGGCAATACAGATAGACGCGAACTATGAGCTGGTTCTTGCGGCCCGCACCTTATGGCCGCAAGTTTCAATGCAGATTTCATTTTTTCGATTCTTTGATCACGGTTTCGATGCAGGGGACCATTTAAGCTATTGTGTTAAGCATAAAAACACTTAATATACTTAGAGGAGAGGTTGGAATGGATTATAATACCTTGGTTGGATCGAATTGATTCAAAATTGAAATTTTGAATTGGAGGAAGAAGGCTTCGGGTTTTACAATCGGGGGACCTTGGGACCGAATTGGATGATTTTGAGGATGCTAGGAGTTGTAGAAAGTGATCGGTATGGTCAGATTGGGTCTCGGTTGGGTCTAAGCACAAAACCCATTTTTCTCTCTCACTTTCTCTCTCTAGAACTCCATAGCTTCGAGCTCGGTTTCTTTCGGTTTTCCTCTTCTCTTTAGACCGATGGATTGTGGTGAGTATCGTGATGTGTTCGTGGATTAATGAGGTAGGGTATTTATAGGTGACTTTTGAAAGGAAATGATAAGATTGAATTTAATGGGATTGGGTACATGGAACTTAAAAGGGACGAATTGGGACTGTTTTTGGGATCAAGAGGAAGCAGGAAAAGGATATGAACGTATTAAATTTCGGATCATGCTTGGTGATAAAGAAATTTTTGGTTTGGCAAGGGGGATGAATTTTGTTTTCCTTGAAGAGAAAGGAAATGGGGAAGTAATGTTGGAGAGAGATTGAGCTGTGGGAGGAAGAGAGAGAGACATTGCAGGAGATTGAGGTGAAGGAGGTGATGGGGTGTATGCATGCACAATGGAGGAAAAAGAAATAATGCATGCATGGAGTATAATTGCATGCATTTATGCATTTTAGAAAAAAATAAGTAATTGTATTAAGAAAATAATCCTAATAATATTATTATTAGAAAAAAAATTGGGTCAAAAATTCGGGTCCTTACAACAACAAAGCCATACACATCCATGACTTTTTATAGTCAGATTTGGCTTCAAAGGACAAAAGATGAAGTGCCATAAAAACGAGCATCTATATATGTTCGAAGTATGAAATCGGCAAAAGAGGTAAAACACAAATACGAGCACGCTAGTTCAGCCAATTTTAAAATTATTGCATTGCAGGTTTTTTTTTTTTTGATCAGTGTTGGAAACTTAAACCAATGTAAAGTACCATACTTTGAAAGCAGCACATAAAATATTGTCTTGTTCAGCGCAATAAGCATATGCTGGTATTAGTTTACAGAAAATGTTAGCTAGTGAAAATATTCATTTTTTAGCAAATCTTAGTAATTTAAATCATCAATAGTAGCATGTAATGTTTTGGCATTATCAATTTCCTATTTTAAAACTAGAGAAAATAAGTTAAGACTGGTTAATGTTGTACTTATACATATTCATTTTTGTTATATATAGATTTTCGAAAGTAGAGAAGATATGTTACCTAAGGCGCGGAGCGTTGGTCTAAATTATAGTAGTTATTTTAAATTCTGCTAAGTTAAAAGGAGCAAGCTACCGAAGTGCATTCTTGGTTGTGAAAGAGGAGGAAAGTACGAACCGCCACGGTATCTGGTTGAAGGGCAATCCTTGCAAAGAAACACTGGGACTAAAAAATGCGATTGCCCATTTCAACTGTGAGGTATACCACAGCTTCCATATGGTGTCATATGGGGTTTAAAGGTTATTTGTGGTTTACATAATCATGAAATAGCAAAACATATTGAGGGCCACGATCGAGTACCCGTCAAGACTAAAACCAATAGAGAAACAATTTGTGGTCGACGTGATCTAGAGCATCGCACCTTGTGAAATTTTTAATATTTTGAAGCAAAAAGACCCGTCAAACACTACAGGAATCAAGAACGTTTACAATGCCATTTTTTTCAAAAAAAGTAGCCGAACTGGACGATCTAACTCCTATTCAGTATGTCATACGTCAATTACTTAAGAAAGATTACCTCCATTAATTTCTTGCAAATCCAAATACCAACGAAATCACAAGTATTATTTGGGTTCATCCTATAAGCCTAGAGCTACCTGTCAATTTTCCATTCGTACTGATCATTGATGCCACGTACAAGACTAATGAGTATCGAAAGCGACTATTGGAGGTTGTGGGTATCACATCCATATAGCGAACTTACTCACTTATGTTCACATATATATCTTAGTAATAAGAGAGAAGAGACACTGACATGGGTATTGGATACCGTAAAAAATTGGATGCTTTAAAAGGGGGCATCGTTGCCATTTGTGTTTGTTTCAAATCGGGATTTAGCGTATATGAACGCCATTGAAGCATGTTTCCCCATGGCACATCACATCCTATGTATTTGGCACATAATTCAGTGCATCATGAAGAACTGCAGTCGTGTGCTTGGTCCGGAATTGAAGCGCTTTTTCGTGTCATGGCATTCGCTTATCAATTCATCTACGCAGTCGTCTTTCGAACAGAAGTGGCAAGCCATGTGCGATGACTTTCGCCAATTCCCGACTGTCATAACTTACCTGTGGCAAACATGGTTAAAGCCGTACAAAGAGTGGTTTGTTTCAACATGGACAGATAAATGTATGCAAATCAAAAGCAATTCAAGTTAAAGGTATAATCACTTTATAACTTAACTATTAAAATTTTGTGCATTTCTTTACTACACTAAAGAATACTTTTTGATACTTTCCTATTTAAACACAGTGTATTATTCTATTCCAGGGCAGAGTTTGCGCAAGCGAGGCTAAAACTATATTTGAGGGATACTATGTCATCGCTACAAACATCTTTTGATAAAATAGAAAAGATGTTGAAAATTCAATTCGGGAAAATTAAGAAGTTGTTCGAGAAATCTTTGAACATTCCACACCACAAACAATTACGTGGCGACATTTTTAATCAAGTAAGGTGTCGCATTTCATTGGAGGCAATGGAGTTCATACATGATCAGCGAGAAAGCGCTTTAGAAGTATTCCCCCACATAGTCGGCTATTGCAACTGTACGATCAAAATCACACACGGATTGCCATGCATGCACGATCTTGTATATTATCATTCCATTTCCACTCCAATTCCGCTATGCAGTATCTACGCTTATTGGACTAGGTTGTCTATGCACGCAAATGAGTTTAATGACGAGGGAACACGACCTGACAGGACGTCTCAGGTTGTTGAGATATTAGATGGGATGGATCCACGTATGCGAAAGCATATCATAGACAGGTTTATTGATATGGCAGATCCATCTCATAGCACAGTTCAACCTCCATCGTACAAAAAACACAAATAT